>OZ038494.1:26183822-26211322 GCA_964036315.1 Acanthosepion esculentum | reverse complement strand
ATATGTATGAATGTGCATGTGTGTATATATGTACAGATATGTGTATGTTTAAGTCTCCGTTTGTATGTATTTTTTTATATATATGCATTTGATTGTATATGTGTTAGTATATATGTATGTTTGTATGTTTAATTTTACATATATATATGTATGAATACATATATATATATATGTATGTATATATATATATATATATATATATATATGTCTGTATGTGTATATATGTATGTATGTGTATGTATGTATATATATTTATATTTGGTTTGTTTACTTATTTACATTGCTGTGTGGGTTGATATATTTATGCTTGCTTCTGTACGTGTATATATGCATATGTGTATGCGTATATGTATGTGTGTATATGTGTAGATATATATATGTGTATGTGTGTGTATATGTATATATGTGTGTATATGTTTGTCTATAGGTAGGCTTTTCTGTGCTTCTGTCTGTAGTGAAGAATGTGTGTACACTGTACACATATATCTGTAGGTAGTTCTTATTTTCTTTCACCTAATGTACTGTAGGGCATATATAGACATATATAAAATATATATTTTTATATATATTTGTGTATTTAGAATTTGCGTTTTTATATGTTAGATGGTGTTATTTTTATACCAATATATCTGTTTTAATGTCCATTCTTTCAATATTTTTTGTTTCTCTGTTATATTAGACCATTTTTATCTATGTATATTTGCCCGTATAAGTTATATTTTAATAAGTGGCTAGAATTCGTTTAATAACACTTTCAATCTTGAATATTTCTTGGTTGTTGTATTGTAGTGTCTATGTCAATCTATGTGGGTGTATGTATGTGTCTTTATCGGTGTCTGTGTGTATGGTAACTTACATGCACATTTTATTGTGTATGTATGTTTTTTGTTTTTTTTGGTAAAGGGTTGTGGAGATATTTCCTGTCTTGTCACATTTTGTGTGTGTATATATCTAAATATGTCTGCGTGCTTATGTATTATAATCTGATTGTGTATGTATTGTCTTTCGCAAGATGTCATCATCCCCTGCCTATGCATAGAATTCAAATGTATCCATGTTGTCATGAAGTTAAAAGCAGTCAGTCTTAACGTTTATTCCAACTTAATTTCAATAAAAACAAAAAAAATCATATGTATATTTTTTTCCTCAGTAATTTTATAATTTTAAACTTAATAGAGATTGAATTTAGATTTTAAAATGGGTAATTTTTAATTTTAATTTCAAATTTCGTATAATTTAATACTTATTAGTTAGAATAAATTCTATTTTAGTATAACCCCAACTTTAAAGTATTTAATAGTTATTATAACCCTACCTCGTTGTCAAGTGTTTTGAATTCTCATATACTTGTATTTTGATTGGTCATTCCAGCTTATGTAACAGCGTTTCGCCTTGCGAGGGGTGGTTAATTAATTTGAACCTTTTAAAACCCTTTATTCTACATTCAACATCATCACTTGATAAGACACCAGAAGTGTTGAAACAAAATGGCTATTTTTGTAGTGATTTTATAAGATATTTATGTTATAATTTTCAAATAAATAATTATATATATATATATATATATATATATACACATACATAAGAAATAACATTTTTTCTTTTATTTACAGTACTTTTTCATACTTCTTTGATTTTTATAATGGGTAACTGTTTTTTAAGAGTGTGCTGAAAATTTATTGTTCTTTTCATATTTTTAAGAGTTATGTGACTGCAAGCCAAAAATATAAAATAATTCTACTGAATGAATTGTTTCACACTGTTAGCATGCTGGTGTATACCCTCTGTGAATGAGATATCAGAAATGCTATTAAAAAACAGCCACCAATTTTTAAACATTGCTAGGCCTAAAACAGCACTATTGAATAACATAGACATATTATGTCTATTTATTTTCATACAGATCCTTTCCAGTTCTCTAATCAGTTTCTTGATGTTTACATGAAATTCATCAAGGAAGGCACCATAGTTTTTTCCTCCCAAAGTACTTTTGATCTCCTCCAAGATTAAAGACAAGGTTATTGTAATTGTGATAAGAATCTGCATTTTGATCTGATGGTCATTTTCAAAAAAGCACATATGGACATGCTCTTTTATAATTATTTTAAAATTTTAGTTTATATGTTGAATTTTTTTGTCAAACAAGCATTTCAGTGTAAGGGAGCTGAGTGAAAATTGGTAGAATGCAAAATGGCATTAAATGTTTGTTATATGCATTTCAACACATTGTTGCTACACTCGTAATAAATTTTGTTGAGTGTTGGTTAGTTGATTTTAATATTGGTGCCTTCCTTGATATATTTCATCTGAGCATCAAGAAACTGATTAGAGGACTGGAAAAGATCAGTATAAAAATAAATAGATATAATATGTACACATTATTCAATGAAACACACACACACACGCATATATATGTTTTCATTAAAAGACTGCGATTAAGTTTTTATTTAATCTTTCTTGTGTTCAAACAAGTGTTTTCTTTATGGACACAGAGTGTGTAGAAATTGTCCAACTACAAAAGAAAACACTTGTTTGATCACAAGAAAAATTAAATAAAAGCTTAATCGCAGTACCTTGTCTGTCGTCTTTAATAAAACATGTAGAAATGAGAGATTGCTGCCTAAATACACAATATATATATATATATATATATATATATATATATATATATATATATATACATATGTTATTTAATGGGTACACATGCCTAGTGTACAAAGTACATTCTGTCTCAGTTTAAAGAGCCTCCTTTGACTAAAACTTCTCTTATGGGAGCCAAGTGCCTCACTGAATTATCAAAGGAAAAAATATCAGCTATCACCTATTTGATAAATTGGGAAAAAATCAAAATGGAAAAAAATATCATATGCATATTAATGTGCATTAAACAAATAGTAATGCAGGTATAAACAGAAGATGGAAAAAAACAGCATCTGCACTCATGTTCTACAGGGAAGTGTGTTAATGTGCACACACTGTAAGAAATGCATGAAGACAAGTCCATACTGGCAAATAAGAACACACAGTGGTGCACGAATACATTGGTACAATCACTCGACCTCTTTCCTATGGATTACCATATTTTGAGGATATGGAACCAGTTCTTGGCAAGCTGGAATTTCTCCACTCAAAATGAAAAGGAAGAAGCCTTCAATGAATTAATTGGTTCTTTAAATGAAAACTTATTTAGGAAGAGAACTGACAACTGGCTGTCAGGATGGAATAAATCAGTAAAAATGCAAAGGGGAAGATTTTGAGTGGAGAAATTAATATTTTTGTAATTTCTTAAGATATTTGCTTTATTTTGAATAAATCTTCAAATTCTTATTGTAAAACCTGACAATTTGGAAGAAAGCTGCATAGAATTTGCATATTTATTAATTGGAATACATTTATTACTTTGGAGTAACTGGCAAGACATATGTCTTTGTCTTGGTTCATCTTACTTTGACAATGAATTGGATTATGAGTCAAAACATTTAACGGACAGTGAGGATGAGGTCAATGAAAATGGTTGTTTTGTAGTATATTTTTTTAATTAAAAAAAATTATTTTTTAATCATTTCATCCCAAGCAAGGCAATGAAGCCACTAAGATACAAAGCATTACTGAGAGTGATGGAAACAGAGAAAATGTTGCTGAGGAGAAAGGACACTAAAAAGAATAGGATTCTAGGCGACAGAATATTTTTTAATCATTTCTCCCCAAGGGAGGCAATAAAGCCACTAACATACAAGGGGTTCCTACATGCAGTGAATGCTGGACAATCTCAAATAGAAATATGCTTCTACAGGAGGATGATAAGAATACCATGAACTGAAGATACCCAACATCTTGAAGGCACATGGCACATTGAGGAAGATAGGAAACTGGCAAAACCTTTCAAAATGATTACTTATAGCAATAGCAGTTTACCTTTTATAATCATTTCACCCCAAGCAAGGCAATAAAGCCACAAAGATGCAAGAGGTTACTGAGAGTGGAAGATAATGAGAACATTTTAGTGAGGAGAAATGATAACAAAAGAACAGGGTTTAGGAAGACAGAAGATGGCAATTGACATTGGATTTAAATTTTTGAAGATCATAGGTGGCAGGGAAGCAAGAAAGCAGTAGAGAGTTCCACAGGCAAGAAGTGTGAAGAAAGAAACTGTGGATGGTTGCATATAGCTATTTCAACAGTAAAATGATGAGACCTAGTAACCAATTTAGTAGCATGCTTAAACTCATGCAGATGAGATACCAAGGAGGAGAGCTTATTAGAAAAAAACGGTGGTAGAATTATTGCCCTGAACAGCCCATTATACCAAACCTTACAGCAACAAAATGGAGATAATCATTTTCTGTATCTCTTCACTATTATTACTCAATGAATGAAATATATGTGATTGTAAAGGATTAAAATATAAATATCTTGGTCTTCTCCAGTTTCCAAGGTACACTGTACAGGGTGCAATGGGAAAATTGACACTATTTTATATTTTTAATTTCATGCATGCGTGTTGTTTGTTTTTGATCTTGTCAACTGCACAGTATAGTACGGTCAATTGGGCACCATAATGCAATTCACTCTGCCAGAAATTTGCAAATGGCATGCTGTACTGCTTGATGTTCATTCCAGAAGCTCCAAATATGAACATTTAAGAGTGTTTGTTAATCTGATATCAATGTAGAAGATTCGGAAAGAATTAGATGAGTCTGATGGAGATTACAAAGGTACAGCAGCTTGGAAAATTCATTCTGATCATTCTGTTAAGAAAAGAACTCCTGAATTTGTTGGTGAGGTCTCAGATTCAACACAGAGGCCAACATCAAGTCAAGATGGTGGCTATTGGAAGACTCTATGTTTGGCAACAAGGTTCTGCACCATGTCACACAGGCAAGAGAACCCAGTCATGGCTGTCAGACAATTTCTGTGATCATATCACTCTTTACATCTGGTCACCTAACTACCCAGACTGTAATCCCCTTGATTATTATGTGTGGGGCACAATTGAGTGGGAGACCAACAAAACTTCTTGTAACACTAAAGATGAACTGAAGGCAAGGATTATGGCAGCATTCGTCAATTTAAACCTGGAGACCATCCAGAAGAGATGTAAGAGATTCCAAAGTTGTCTGGAGGCTATAGTTGAAGCCAATGATGATTTTATTGAATAAATTTACTCTTTAGTATTTCAAGATATTTTTGGATAATTTTGGTAAATATATCTGTTAAAATAAGATGTTAATGTTATTTTCATTTTTGCATAATTTAGACAATAATTTATCCACCACACCCTGTATATATGAAACATGAGTACACAAACATAAATTATATTAAACATATATAAATCAGATATTATCCCAAACAGAGAAATTAAATCACATATAAAAAGTTGAGCATTACGTGAAGGTTGCATGTAAAAATAAGGCCTTATTTGTAATGTCCTCAAGAGGGATGTGATACAGCACTGGAATCTCTTCAGTTTATATGGGCACATGGCCATATGGACACATGGCCGAGTGGTTACAGCATTCGCATTCTGACCATGAGACCTGGGTTCGAATCTCACTATGGTCGATTTGTCAGGAAGTCTCTTTCCTGATGTTATCAGGCTGGAGGGGTCAATCACAGCATGTGGCACCTTAGAAAAGTACCTGAAAACCATACCACGGGTTGACCGAAGCCTTGTGAGTGAAATTAGATAGATGGAACCTTTGGGCATCATCGATATCTGTGCAAGCATGAAATCACAAGTCATCGTGGCCGAGGGCTTGAGTGTTCTGGCCTTGTTCAAATTATTGAACATACTAGATAACATGCTCTTTCCCAGAAACTGTAACTAAGGTTTGCTCAGCATAGTTGCAGTATAAACCACAGGTGGGCTCTGTGGGTGTTGAATAAACACAAATGCAACTAAGCAAGCATTTGCAATAGGGATTGGCTAGTCGCCCTAGTAGACAGGTATCCTTGAATACGAATGGCTAGCTATGCATGCTATACATCTCTTCAGTTTATTTTTAGAATTCATCAGAAGTGCATTCTCCTCTGTGTGGGTTGCCAAACAGCAACTGATTATTATCACATTTGGGTTGTCATGTGGGTCTCAAGAGCCCCTTAAAATATCAATAAATTCTTCTTGTCAAAATGGAGATAATCACTTTCAGCATCCCAACAAAATTATTACTTGAGGAACGAAATATATGCGATTGTAAATGATTAAATTATAATCACAAACAAAAATAATGTAGTAAAATATAAAAGATATTATATAAACATGGATGAATCCTCATTCAAAGATTATTAACTTTTTCCTTCTGTATTTCTTGTGAAATAAACAATATCTTCTGTATGTTGGCAACGCAGTTTTATCTTACCTTTGTACCAAACTGCATTCCTCTTCTAGCTTTCTTTTCTATGCACGAAGACTTTCTTCTTTTCGGCCGACATCATCCTTCTTACTATTTGAGGCTCTCACTTAAATGCAACACGAAATAAATATGAAATGCAACTGACTTTACTTCCTCTATATTTGTTATTCATTCCTCACACGACATTCAGCAAATATCTTTTCTTTTTCTGTACATCTTTACTCACCAACATATTCTTTATTGCCACATAGTTCTGTGGTTTGGTTTGGGGAGAGTAAAAAGAAAATTGGTCTGGTTGCAACATAGCATTCACTAATAACGGCAAAATCTTTTAAAAGGAATACTTGTAGCAATAGTAATTTGCATAGTAATATGTAATAATCCTTACTGTAAAACAGTAGAAGAAATGGTGGCCATCCCAACCCATCTAACCAAGCCCTTGTGCTAAACCTTACAGCAGTTTGTGTAACATGTATTTTGCCCTATATTTTAAATATGGAGTTGCTTCCAATTCCTTTTCTGACTAAGCAGAAGAATTGCAAGAAGGTCAAGGAATAGATCAGCTAAAATGTTATGACAATAACAAAAGAGTAGAAGTAATTTAGTTTATTCATTGTTTTGCCTTTGCCATTTACTACCATTCCTAATTTGATTCCCTATCTCCTAAAGAGTCAGGTACAGATGTGTTCTCACTAAGTAGACTTCATCATTTTCCATACATCTGCAATAGTTTCTTTATTGCCATGTCAGATCCCCAGTTCCTTTGTCTACTCTAGGCTTCCACACAGAGATTTGTTAATAACAACCTTTAAAAAGGTAGTCTGTGTGTGCCACAACTGCAATCAAAATGTTACACCTGAGTAACTTAACCAGCATTCTATTTTCTAATCATTGTCTCTATCTTATTACTTTTTGGTTGATTCCAAAGTTTTCAGCAGTTACTTTAGCAAACTCTTTTTTCACACAATACAAGGCCCAAGAGCAGCTCAAGGTAGAAATTTGCTGAATAATGAATTATTTAATCAACACTTTGATGATTAATTCATGAGTTCATGAAATTAGTGTCAAAGTAATTTTGAGTTCAATCCCTGGGCTAGTCAATGTGTGCTGGTACCTGGTGAAAATGGGGCAAGAAATAACTGAATAAGAACTAAATATCTCTAGACATGATCAGGAGAATAAGAACAATTTACCCCTATAGATTAAATAATGGGTTCAGATTGAAATTCCCTGAAGGTTAACTGGGTTGGCAAACACCTGATGATAAAACTTTAATAACAACAACAAAGATGAGGACAATAGTTTGCATTTAAATAATGATTCCAGAAATTCAGGCAGAAGGTGATCAGGTGATAATAACAATGAAGATGAGGACAATAGTCCACATGCAAATAATGATAACTCCTCATGCCAGAAATTCAGGCAGAAGGTGATCAGGTGATAATAACAACAAAGATGAAGACAATAGTCCACATGCAAATAATGATAACTCCTCATCCCAGAAATTCAGGCAGAAGGTGATCAGGTGATAATAACAACAAAGATGAAGACAATAGTCCACATGCAAATAATGATAACTCCTCATCCCAGAAATTCAGGCAGAAGGTGATCAAGTGATAATAACAATGAAGATGAGGACAATAGTCAACATGCAAATAATGATAACTCCTCATGCCAGAAATTCAGGCAGAAGGTGATCAGGTGATAATAACAACAAAGATGAAGACAATAGTCCACATGCAAATAATGATAACTCCTCATCCCAGAAATTCAGGCAGAAGGTGATCAGGTGATAATAACAACAAAGATGAAGACAATAGTCCACATGCAAATAATGATAACTCCTCATGCCAGAAATTCAGGGAGAAGGTGATCAGGTGATAATAACAACAAAGATGAGGACAATAGTCAACATGCAAATAATGATAACTCCTCATGCCAGAAATTCAGGCAGAAGGTGATCAGGTGATAATAACAACAAAGATGAAGACAATAGTCCACATGCAAATAATGATAACTCCTCATCCCAGAAATTCAGGGAGAAGGTGATCAGGTGATAATAACAACAAAGATGAGGACAATAGTCAACATGCAAATAATGATAACTCCTCATCCCAGAAATTCAGGCAGAAGGTGATCAGGTGATAATAACAACAAAGATGAGGACAATAGTCCACATGCAAATAATGATAACTCCTCATCCCAGAAATTCAGGCAGAAGGTGATCAGGTGATAATAACAACAAAGATGAAGACAATAGTCCACATGCAAATAATGATAACTCCTCATCCCAGAAATTCAGGCAGAAGGTGATCAGGTGATAATAACAACAAAGATGAAGACAATAGTCCACATGCAAATAATGATAACTCCTCATCCCAGAAATTCAGACAGAAGGTGATCAGGTGATAATAACAATAAAGATGAGGAAAATAGTCTGAATGTAAATAATGATAACTCCTCATCCCAGAAATTCAGGCAGAAGGTGATCAGGTGATAATAACAACGAAGATGAGTTGCTGAATAATGTGTGTGATATGAACGTAAGAGGAGAAAGTAGGAAGTGAAGTTGAGGATATGGTGGATAGATAACGATTGACCCTATACACGAAGAGATTAAGATTGTAGAATTCAGGGAAGCAACCACAGCAGATTCTGTTCTACAAAGTCATGGTTCCTTGAAAGAAGCTTTCTGAGTGGCACATTCTTCTTACTAACAGAATACGTAGGGAATTAGGGTGATTCAACATAGCAAGGTGGGTCTTGCCTGCAAAGGTCTGAGCTGGTGGCTCTATATAATTTCATATATAGTATATGGTGATTATCTATGCATAGCTTAGATGGAACACCCAGGGAGGATCAAACTCACTACTCAGTTGTAATTGTTCTAGCTTGCTAACCCTTACACCGTATTGAGGTGCCTAATTATATAGTATATGACACATGTCAGGAAATACCACAAGTATTAATTAAACATTATGTCCCTCAGGAAGCTTGATGTAAAAAGAGATAATCTATGATGACCCCAATATGTAGTCGGTCTATCCTAAGAGTTACGAAAGTAAATTTTCTGCTCAATATCACCATAGTAAGTCAAAAGTCATTCAACACTAAAAATGACTGTTAAGAAACCTGTATGTGCTATACCAAAGATGAAAATGTTATACCTGTGGGGAAAATGAAATAAAACCAATAAATAATGTAATAATAAAGAATAAAAAAAAAAAATAAATTTATTTTCCCATGATGTAAGTTATAAAGAAACCGGAAAGAGTTTCTGGTTATATGTACAATTTTAATGACCCCCCACTTCTGAAATGGACAGAAGTTTTCTCTTTCCACTTTCCAATGAGATCGCTCATGTGTGTTTTCAGCAGCTCTACCAATGAAGCAGGGATTTGGTCATCACAACTCAGCGTGTGGCTGACTTGAGCTTGACCATCTTTACCCGTTTTTATCCTTACTACAAATGAATTATTTCTGAACCAAAAAGGAAAACAGACATAGTCAAGAGACATTTAACTTTGACTCAATACAGTCAACATAAAAGAAATAAATGTCCATAGCAGAAACTCAAATTTAGTTGTATGCTTCTTCTATCTTCTTTGTTTATATATTGAACATGCACCTAAAAGATAGACACAAAACCCACAACCTTGTTAACCTCCAAAGTTATTATCCAGCTATTGTTGGTAAAACATTCAAGATATATTTATATGAGAAATACCTGAGGTGACTTTCAGATCATTATACTTCTTCGATGAGCCCTGACCCCCTTTGTTTATATATTGAACATACACCTTCACCTAAAAAATGCACACAAAACCCATAAGTTTGTTATTCAAAAATTCATCCATAAATGTCATAATTCAATTTCTGAAGAAGACCAGCATGCCAAACCCTGTCAAATGCTTTTAAGCTATCCAAAACAACAGCCGAAAATCCACCTTTTGAATAAACCCTGTAGGTCTTGAAGAGGACTTTCCTTTGTTGGATCTCATAGACTGGTGCTACAGAATCACAAAAAATAAAAAATAAAATGAAAACCACATCACTTGAACAACTAAAATGGATAACACATGTAACTTGAATGGAAAATAATGAAATAATCAAAATTTTGACATTCAGCATGTCTTCAAACAAAAAAGTTAGAAACCCCCATTAATACTAGGAAGAGCCATAACAGTTAGTGAACTGGAGAACCCTATTTTACTGAAAAAAAACTGTTTAAAGAGAAACTTTTTATGAGTTTCAACCAATAGTAAAATTAACTCTTCAGTTAATGAATGGCAAATGTTTCCTGATAAGGGAACCACGAATTTCACCATTAACATAAGGGAGACTCAATAAGTTTTTAACCTGACATTTAATTACTGGCTGGATTTTGACCTTAAATTTTCACCTAAAACATACACACAAAACCCACAAGCTTGTTAGCCATCACACACCTGGGTTTTTATGTTTCCAAACCAGTCTCACATTTTTTGAGAATCAAATTTTCAAGTTTTCTATTTATATTAATCATTTTACCTCAAGCAAGGCAATAAAGCTACTAAGCTGCAAGAGGTTACTAAGTATGAGAAAATATGAAAAAAAAATCAATTAAAGAGAGAGAACAATAAAAGGACAAAAATTAAGAATAAGTTTTTAGCCTGACATTTAGTTATTAGCTGGATTTTGATCTTAAATTTTCATTTATAATGTTCGGTTCACCAATTAAGTGCCTATCAAAGAACATTAAATTGAAAAATAAATCTTTATTGTTAAAAAAAATGTTTTTTTTTATAACTAGGCCATGGTCTTACTGATTTACCAATATAATCAATATTCTTTGCGATGACTTTTCCTCGGGGATTTAAAAGGTCAGACTGTTTTGATGAATTCATTCTTGATTTGAGGGCTTGCCAACATTCAACTACAAAGACTGTCTTTTTTTTGTGAGACACATTGTGGTCATGTGATCTTGTTAATAGTATTGCCAGCTGTTTGGCTTTGAATCACGTTAAGAGCTACTGTCTATTCATTATAGACTGTGACAACAGCTATGACCTTAAATATATCTTGGTTGAAAAATATTTCCCCAGATCCAATAGCTATTAATTCTCACAGTAGAATTGTATTTTTTTGTAATTCTAAAAATATTTTTTAAAAAATACTTCTATTTGAGTCTAGCGTATCTTCGTGTATCAAATGAAAGAATTTGGGAAGAAATTATTATGGTTCTAGGATTTGGGCTTGTTCAACCTATACAGTGAGGTGATTCTGAGAGAATCCTACCAGGATTCATTATTAATAGCAACAATCTTAACAACATAAGATATGGATAGAATGTTAATGAAAGAGATGGGAAGGAAACTACAAGAACTCCTACAGAAGCTAGTGAAGGAAAGCACAAAGAAAGGAGTAAACCTCAATTGCAAGAAGATATAATGCACAATTGGTTATGGGAATCATGATGTGATAATTTCAGAAACTAATAACATTTAGAGATGATTCATCCATAATTATATGTTGTTCCTTTTAAAAACTTTGACATTATTTTGATTTTAAATCATATATTTATCATTGATTATCATATATATTTAATTCTGAGTATACTGGAACTAGATCAAATGCATATTGGGATAGTAAAAGATGCTTTCCAGAAACTAAACAATGTATTAAGACACCGAAAGAGTTCATTAGAAAAAAAAAAAGTGCTGAATTGCTATGTAATATCCTGCCCTCATTTAATCTACACATAGTTGATTAATGCATTGGTGACATAGTAACTTTTGAGTTCAATCCCTGGTCTAGTCAATGTGTACTCTGGGGCAAGCAATAACTGAGCAGTGCTAAATAAGAACTAAATATCACTAGACACGGTCAGCAGAATGATAACAATTTACCTTATAGATTAAATAAAGAGTTCCTTTGAAGTTCCCTGAAGGTTAACTAAATTGACAAGCACCTGATGATAACACTGTGATAACAACAACAAAGATGAGGACAATTGTCTGCATCTAATAATGTAAATAATGATAACTCCTCATCCCAGAAATTCTGGCAGAAGGCAATCGGTGATAATAACAACAAAGATGAGACCAATGGTCTGAATATAAATAATGATAACTCCTCATCCCAGAAATTCAGGCAGAAGGCAATCGGTGATAATAACAACAAAGATGAGGACAATGGTCTGAATATAAATAATGATAACTCCTCATCCCAGAAATTCTGGCAGAAGGCAATCGGTGATAATAACAACAAAGATGAGACCAATGGTCTGAATATAAATAATGATAACTCCTCATCCCAGAAATTCTGGCAGAAGGCAATCGGTGATAATAACAACAAAGATGAGGACAATGGTCTGAATATAAATAATGATAACTCCTCATCCCATAAATTCTGGCAGAAGGCAATCGGTGATAATAACAACAAAGATGAGGACAATGGTCTGAATATAAATAATGATAACTCCTCATCCCATAAATTCTGGCAGAAGGCAATCGGTGATAATAACAACAAAGATAAGGACAATGGTCTGAATATAAATAATGATAACTCCTCATCCCAGAAATTCTGGCAGAAGGCAATCGGTGATAATAACAACAAATATGAGACCAATGGTCTGAATATAAATAATGATAACTCCTCATCCCAGAAATTCTGGCAGAAGGCAATCGGTGATAATAACAACAAAGATGAGGACAATGGTCTGAATATAAATAATGATAACTCCTCATGCCAGAGATTCAGGCAGAAGGTGATCAGTTGATAATAACAACAAAGATGAGGACAATAGTTTGAATGTAAATAATGTAAATAATGATAACTACTCATGCCCTAAATTCAGACAGGTTGATTTTCCCTTGCAAAATCCCACTTTCATAAAAGCATAGGGGAGGGCCAACTATCTTAACAGTTGGTGTAGTTGTTGATTTCAAAGGGGACCTTACAATGAGAAAGTTTCTTGAAGTATTGGATATCTCTGTCTGCCATCTTCACTCTTGTTTCTTTTCTTGAATGTAATTCTTTCTCCATATTTGAAAGCGGGTTGGATGCTGTTTGAATCACATCTGATAATAATGGTAATGGTAACAGCAATTTCAGTTGTTTCCTTATAAGGAACCATTCGGCATTCCTTCATCAAAAAGCCTTTTCTACCATCAGTTGGGATTTGTAAAATCCTTCTATTAAAATAAGTTTTTGGGAAAACAGGTTTCTCAAGTCCAGTAGCTCTTATCAATCTTTCCGGTATTGATGGCGGTTTCCTTCCTAACCTTTTGTTTGAATTAGTGCAGAATGTCAACATCTTGATTATGTTATTTTCTCTAAAAGTTCCATGTGCTATCCATTTTAATTGTTGCTACTGTTGAAAGTCCACAAGTAATGTTGTTTCTGTTATTTGGTACAGTTGTTTGTGATTCTGTAGCACTGACCCATGAGGTTCAAAGTTGGATACTCTTTGCTAAGATGTGCAGGCTTCATTTACTTGAAGCCATTATCAATCATAATTCTGAGAAAGCTTTTCCATACAGTTGACAGATTAGATACCTTTGATTGAGTTTGGCACCATGTGTGATATCCATATGAATAATGGCAATAGGTATAAATATTACCATGAAGTTCAAATATATAAAAATGCCATTAAACTGCTCTTCATTTTTGGTATAGCAATTGTAGAGATGAAGACGCTTAATGTCTTGTAAGTTGCTCCAGGACAAAAATATTTCAATTCTACTAATACCAAGTGGGTTATTGCAATGATCAGATGAGAAATGGTGTTTTTAATGGATCTTAGTATAATTGTTTTTAGTTTTGGGTGATTTCAATTGATTCATTCATTTTCTAAGGCTTATCAACTCATTCCAGGTTATTTAAAACCAAAAAATATTTTTAGACTGTAAGATTTTTTTGTGGTGGGAGGTAATAATGGGTTTTAGTGATACAAGTATTACTAATTAACCCATAGCTGAGGAGAAAAGAAGTGCATTCATACTTTTCCCAAGGGTATTTGTGTGTTGTGTAAATGAATTTGATGAACCCAACGGGAATTGGAACTTGGCTCTCCGATTAACAATTTTGAACCGTTATCCATTACACCACCCTCACATCCAAGCTTAGAGCATCTGATATTCCCAAGTGTGAGTGAGTTCACGTGCCCAGAAATAAATTCCCTCTTCATATTTCTTCCTTTTCTTTTTCCCTTTTCTTTCTTTCTTTCTTTCTTTCTTTCTTTCTTTTTCTTGATAAAAATGAACAATAAAAGCAATATATTTATAAATCTAATAAACCCACTATACCTGACTGAAAGAACCCATTTTCTGTGCTTGACAAAAATAAAGGCAAATTAGTTCAAAATTTCTTCGTCACAGAATAATTATATATCTATCAATTATTCTATAATTATATATCAACTGATAATTTCTTGACTTGTTAAATATCAACAGTGGGCTTAAAATTTGCAGTTTATGTTACATGTGATTTGGTTTTTTGATTTTTTTTCTTTTTTATGGTTTAACCTTCCCAGGTTATTTAAAACCAGTAAATATTTTTAGATCATAAGAATTTTTTGGAGATAATAATGATTTTTGCAGATACAAGTACTGCATTTAACCCATAGCTGGAAGAAGAAATGTTCATTCATACCTTTCCCAAGGGCATTTGCATATAAGTAAATTTAATGAACGCAACTGGAATTGGAACTTTCAATGAACAATTCTGAGCCAATACCCATTACACCATTTGCACATTTTTCCCTTCTTTTCTATTTTTTCTTCTTTCTTATTTCTATCTTTCTTTCTTTTACTTTCTTCCTTTCTTCTTTCTTCTTTCATTCTTTATTTCCTATTTCTTTCTTTCTTGTTTCTTTTTTTGTCTTATATTTATAAATCTAATGGACCCACTATACCTACTGAAGGATTAATTCTCTGTTCTTGACAAAAATTAAAATCAGTTCAAAATTTGTTCTCCACAGAACAATTATATATCTATTAATTATTTTATAATTATACATCATCGAATGATTAATTGACTTATTAAATATCCACAGCATCGGAAAATATGCACTTTGTGTGACATGTGATTTGTTATTTTTATGGTTTATCAACCTTCCGCAAGTTATTTAGAACCAGATCATTTTACATTTGAAGAATTTTTCAGAGATAATAATTATTTTTATAGATATAAATTCTACTATTGTTATAGAGGAAGACACCTTGTCTAGATAATAGACTCTCTCACCTATTATAATTAGGAGTCAGTAGGTAGTCGAGGAGGTAGTCAGCGACGACAACTCGATTACTCTGCGTAACACTTTATTACAAGTTCCTAACGTTTCTGTACGTTTATCCCATTTAGGACGCATTTAGTCCGACTACAAGTTCTATTGTGGAAATAACTCCACAACAACTTTTGGCGACGAAGATTCGAACTCATACGGTGGAGAAAAAAAATCGTTGGCCAAGACAACTTTTGGCAGCGAAGATACGTACTCATACAGAGGCAGAAGAAGAAAAAATCTGTTCGCCAATACAACTTTTGGCAGCGAAGATTTGTACTCATAAGGAGGAATAAAAAGTTTGTCCGCCACAGTGGTTTTGATGACGAAATTCGTACTCATAGGGAGGAAGAAAAATTTTGTTCACCACAAATAACGTGGGCGACAAAGTCTCAGATTTACACTTTGAAAAAAAAAAATGGAGGAATGCAAAAGTCTACTCCAGGATTTTTTAGAGTTCCAATTGGAACAACAAACGAAAATATTGGAACAACAAAATACATTCCAGAAGCAGTTACAGGAGGAAACTTTCAATAGACAGATGCAATTCCAACAAAAAATGGAACAAATGCATGAGGAGTTTCAAAGAAAAATTCTGGAAATAACCGAGAACAGCAAAGTGAAAAGTCTACAAAATGATTCCTTCCCAGAGAATACAATATGGAATTCAATTGAAATATTTACGTACAGTCCAGATGAAGAGGTAACTTTTCAAGAATAGTTTAAAAAGCATACAGACGTATATAACGAGGACTGCCATTTGTGGTCTGAAGGAAAGAAGGTTAGGCTTCTTTTAAGTAAATTAGGAATTGCTGAGCATAACAAATTGGTAAACTACATTTTACCGAAGAAAACTAACGAATTGACATTTACCGAGGCGGTAAATATATTAAGTGAGCTATTTAGTCAAAAGACATCTTTGTTCCACAAGAGGTGGAAATGTTTCAATTTGATAAAAGATGACGAACATGACTATATAACGTATGCAGCCAATGTGAATAAGCATCGTGAAGAATTCAAGCTAGCAGAGCTAAGCGCAGACAATTTTAAGTGCTTAGTGTTTGTTCAAGGTCTTGTAGCGGAAAAAGACGCATAGTTGAGAAAATTAGTACTGGCAAAATTGGAAAGCAATCCAAGTATTACGGTACAGAATTTGGCAGAAGACTGCACAAGATATGTTAGCGTAAAAAAAGACGCAAAAAAGATAGAACAGTTTGGCGTTTCGCATGTAAGGAAAATGCGGTACAAAAAAGAAAGTCAGTCTGGCAAAAAGTATTGTAAAATTGCAAAAAGTAAAATACCAGGAAAAAACAAACAAAAGCGCCCGAAACCATGTTTTGCTTGCGGTGAACTACACTGGTACAGATATTGCAATTTTAAAAATAAAAAAATGTTTCAACTGTAGAAGAGTTGGGCACAAACACACACATTGCCGTTCAAAAAATAAGGGCAATAAAATAAAATCCAACGAGGTAAATGATGGAATAACTAGAAAATTCGTTACCGTTGAAATACATAATAAAAAATAAAAATGCAACTTGACACTGGTTCGGATCTCTTTATCATAAATTTGCATACGTGGAAGAAGTTGGGGAAACCAACTTTAATGAAGACAAAGAAAATCGCGAAGTCAGTGACGGGAGAAAAAATACAATTTATTGGAGAAATTGTTACAAACGTCACGTTAAATAAAAAAACGCGAAAAGTTAAACTATTTGTCATGGAAAATACCACGAATTTACTAGGTACGAACTGGATAACGGAGTTTCAGTTGTGGGATCTACCGATAAATTCTTTCTGTTACAAGGTACAAAATTTTAACTCCGAAGCCGAAAGATTAATAGAGAAACTTAAGGAAACATTTCCTACTGTTTTTTTCTCCGGGCTTGGGAATGTGTATCAAGATGGAGGCAAAATTCTTTTTAAAAGAAAACGCTCAGGCGATATTCAAAAAGAAAAGGAATGTGCCGTTTGCCTCAATAGAACAGATTGATAAAGAATTGGACAGATTAGAGAAATCCGGTGTACTCAAAAAAGTTGATTACAGTGATTGGGCAGCTCCGACGGTATACGTGAAGAAAAAGTCTAAAGACATTCGTGTTTGTGCAGATTTTTCAACGGGGTTAAACGCGGCACTCAAAGACTATAACTATCCTCTACCAAAAGCAGAAGAAATATTTGCAAAGCTTAATGGAGGTACTGTATTTTCGAAAATAGACCTCAGCGATGCATATCTGCAAATACCGGTAGAGGAAGAAACGTCTAAACTTTTGTGTATTAACACACATCGGGGTCTGTATAAATTTAACAGACTACCTTTTGGGATTAAGGTCGCCCCCGCCATTTTCCAACAAGTAATGGATTCGATGTTGGGGGGTTTGGATTTCGCAGTAGCGTATCTGGACGACATCTTCATGAGAAGTACAAGTATTGCAGAACACGTGAAATATGTAAATGCAGTAGTTTCCAGAATTCAGGATTTTGGATTTAAACTCAAGGAAAGTAAATGCGAGTTTTTTTATGGAAAAAGTGAAATATCTGGGGCAGATCATCGATAAGAATGGTAGAAGGCCAGACCCAGAGCGAGCAGTGGCTATAAAAGACATGCCGGCTCCGAATGATATTACAACATTACAAAGTTTTTTGGGACTAGCTAATTATTACCAAACATACATCCCTAAAATGTATGATCTGCGGAAACCATTAAATGAACTACTGAAGAAAGGAACACCCTGGAAGTGGACTAATGAATGCCAGAAAGCATTTGAAAAGATTAAGGAAGCATTAACCTCGGAATTATTTCTAACCCACTACAACCCGGAGTTAGAAACCATAGTAGCTTGCGATGCTAGTGCATATGGAATAGGAGCGTGCATTTTACACAAAATGGCAGATGGTCAAGTAAAACCAATTGCTCATGCTTCTAGAGTACTACTTCCGGCTGAGAAGAATTACTCTCAGATAGAGAAAGAGGCGTTAGAAATAATATTTGCAGTAGCGAAATTTCACCGTTTTCTCCACGGTCGACATTTTAAGCTACAAACCGATCATAAGCCTCTAATTTCGATTTTTGGATCGGTAAAAGGTTTGCCAAAGCATACAGCAAACTGACTACAAAGGTGGGCTACAATATTGCTAAATTATAACTTCAGCATGGAGTACATACCATCCAATAAATTTGGCTATGCTGATTGGCTGTCCAGGTTAATTCCTAAAAGGAGCGAACCATTAGAAGACACGGTAATTGCTTCACTAAAATCAGAAGAACTGAAATTTACTGTGTGTAATGCAGTTCGGGAACTTCCGGTAACTCTAGAAAAAATAAAAGAAGCCACCAGGGACGAGTATATCTTAAAAGTAAAAGAAAAAATAGCCAAGAGGGACCAGTACACAACAAATGTGTTTTCGCTTTGCAATTCAGTATTGTTATATAGAGAATGTGTGGTGATTCCATACACACTTCAAAAACAAATATTAAAAGATTTCCATACTGGTCATCCAGGCAGCACTAGGATGAAAAGCCTAATGCGTATTTTTGTTTATTGGCCGAATATGGTCAGGGACATTGAGAATGCAGTAGCAAATTGTAAAGGCTGTGCTTTGGCTGCAAAGGCACCACCTGTAAAATTTAATCCCTGGCCAAAAAAAGACCTATCATGCAGGTCCACTGAATGGATACCATTACATCATAGTAGTGGATAGTTTCTCAAAATGGCCTGAAATACAAAGAATAAGAAATCCGACGACGCAAAGTACGAAAAACTTCCTGCTGGAATTGTTCGCAAGGTTTGGTGTAGTAGACACAATTGTGACGGACAACGGAAGTCAATTTACGTCGAAACAATTTAAAGATTTCTGCAAGGAATACAATGTCGAACATATTACCACAGCTCCATATCACCCAAGATCTAACGGGTTAGCGGAAAAATTTGTCGACACCCTTAAAAGAGCTTTAAAGAAAGCTAGGGAAATACCTGTAGATGAAGCTCTACAGAAGTTTCTACAAATAACGCAACACCAGCCTCACAATCACCAGTCGAGGTGATGTTTGCACGTCGAGTAAGATCTGTTTTCGACAAATTATTACCAAAAAAGACAAAGCCAGGTACAGAAAAATTTATTCAAGTAAAGAAATACAATCCTGGTGAAAAAGTATACTTTAAGGTATATAAACAGAATAAATCATTCTGGGAGTGTAGAAAAATAGAAAAGCGGATTGGCAACATGATGTACTTCGTGAAAGGTGAAAAATTCATGTGCAGACGGCACATTAACCAGATCAGACGACGCTCTTCAGACGTGGTTGACAGCGCTCCAGCTGAAGAAACACCTATGGAGGTGATTTTTGATACGTTTGATCTTCCAACGCCAGAAACAATGTTACCTGAGATACGCCGATCCAAGAGAAAAAGAAAAGCAACTGAGCATTTAAAAATGGATCCAAAACGTAGGAGATACGCTACGATGTTGCTAAAAAAAATGAAGTTTTTTTGTTTTGTTTTTTTTCTTCTCCTTTTTTCTGTAAAAAAATAAAATAAAATAAAAAATGTAAAACTTTTTAGTCCTACGGAGTAAATTTTTAGGAGTGGGGTATTATAGTGGAATACACCTTGTCTTGATAATAGACTCTCCCACCTATTATAAGTAGGAGTCAGTAGGTAGTCGAGGAGGAGTAATTTATCAGCGACCACAACTCGATTACTCTGCGTAACACTTTATTACAAGTTCCTACGTTTCTGTACGTTTACCCCATTTAGGACGCATTTAGTCCGACTACAAGTTCTATTGTGGAAATAACTCCACAACAACTATTTAACCTCTACCTGGAGGAAGAAAAGGTGCATTCATAATCTTCCCAAGAGTATATGGGAAATATAACGGACCTAACTGGAATTGAAACTTGCTGCACTGATTTCAATTCCAAGCCATTATACATTACAGCACCTGCACGTTTAAGTTGACAAGCTGATATTGCCAAGTGGTCACCCTCTAAGTACTGATCAGACTCAATGTTGCTTAACTTCAGTGAACATACAGGAACTGGTGTTTCAACATGATATGGCTGCTGTAAGCTGTTACATGTGGAAATTTATTTTATTCACTATTGTGCAAGCATTGGTAAATACAAAAGGGTGCTGAAAAGTTCGTGTTTCAAAGCACTTTCCAAAATCAGCATTTCATTGGCCTTTTGCTTTCCTGATTTGTGGAAATCCTCTTCTGTTATTCCATTCTTTAAGATCTCAGGTGAACCGTCTGACCCTTGTAACTATCACACTGTCAGCCTCATACCTCTTTTTTGGCAGAGGCTCTAATCAACTTTGAATTGGTTGAGTATCTTATATTGCAGAGCCTTTTTTCAGACAAACAATATGGCTTTTGCTTCTCTACATCAACTGCTGATATATTATATATTGCTGAAAGAATCTTTAGATAACAATGGTGAAACTCAAGCTGTTGCTTTGAACACCTCAAAAGCATTCAACAATGTTTCTTCACAAATTGAAAGGTATTTCTGGACAAATTTTGAACTGATTCAGTCTTTCTTGTCAAATCACAAAATGAAAGTGGTCCTGAACAGCCACTCTTCTAGTTGTTTTTGTATTAATGCAGGTGTCCCCAGGACTCTATCCTTGGACTTACTTAATTTTCATCAATGATCTTCCTGATGCCATCAGTTGTCAACTTGGTATCTATGTTGATGACACAACCATTTACTCCTAACTTAATGGTAAGTCTGATTGGTTTGATAAGTTCAAATTGGCAGCTGATCTAAAAAATGACCCTCAATCTGTTGTTAACTGGGGCAAGAAATGGCTTATTAATTTTGATGTCTCTAAAACGAAACAGCACTCTTTTAATCGTCTTAGAGAATCTAGTTTACCTTCCACCAGTTTGACTGATACTAACCTTCAGGAGAGTGACTCATTACACCTATACAAACTAAATTTACTGCTGACATGATGTTGAAAGATTATATTGAATCATCTGCTAGTTCTACTGCTAAAAAGTTGGTTCACTATGTCATGCTAGACAATCTTTCTCTCCAGAATCATTTTTACATATTTGTAAGTCTACCATTCTTCCAGGCTTTGAATATTGCTGCCTCATATGGTCTGGTGCTCCTGCTATAGATTTAGAGATTCTTGACGAAATCCAAAGAATCAGCAATATTATTGGCCCTGACCTGGCATCTTGACTTTGGTCACTTTCCCACCACCATAATATAGCTTCCCTGTGCATTTTCTATAAATACTTTCATGGTAATTCTTTGGATGAACTCTCTGCTATGGTACCTAGACTTTATGAATTTAAGCACAATATTAGATTGGCTGCAAAGTCTCATCAATTCACAGTTGAATTGCCTAGATATAACTTCTTGCTTAATATAAAAGAAGAACATGGTAGAGCATATCTATCTGCAATTGACATTGGAAAACATGAGTTAAGCAAAACTCATATCAAAGCGTCAGAAAAACGTCTCAGATAATGGGTATCAGTATTTCAACAATAGCGGACCATCTCGAGAAATTTGGTTAGTGAAAGAAACTCGATAAATGGGTTCCACATGAAAGTCAGAGTTTGACATTATTTTATTGAGTTCAAAAAATCCATTATCTTGATCGAATAATGACTTGTAATGAGAAATTGATCCTTTATGGCAATTGCAAATGATCAGCTCAATGGCTTGATCCTGACAGAGTACCCAAACACTTACCAAATCTGAAATTGCATCAACAGAAGATTATGGTGACTGTCCAGTGGACCACCTTTGGCGTCATCCATTACAGCTTTCTGTAAGAAGCATCACTGCCAAAATTTACAGGTGGCAACTGGATGAAACGCACATTCAGTTAAGGAAAATATGACCAGCGCTGGTTAATTGATGACATCCAATTCAAATTCATGACAATGCTTGGCCACATATAGCTAGGATGACACTGCAGAAGCTCACCAAATTGGGTCATGAGACTTTATTACATCCACCATATTCCCTTGATCACTCATCCAGTTTTTCAAGTTGTTATGTAATGGGTGGCATGTGAGAAATTTCAGAGTAAATTTATATTAGGTTCTTTTAAAAACTAAAAGAAAATAAGAAAAGAAGGAATTTTAGCAACACTAGCAACAGATGTTATTCTGTGAAAAGCCTTTTAAAGTTGACTCCTCAGTGAGAAAGGTTAACATGGCCAGCAAGAGCAAGCCAAGTGGAGTGCTAGTTATAATTAAGCTGGGAATCTGATCTGCTAAATAAATAAATGATGAAGGACTTCTGATTCAAGATGGTTTGGAAGAAATCTGATGCATTCTAGAAAACCCTATGTGATTCTAGAAGCCTCCCAGGATGGATCTGGAAGGGTTCACCCACACAAAAGGCGAAATATAAAAGGAAGAGTTTTGAGATGAATCGAAAAAAGATGGAAGAGTTTTCTGGTGAGTTTTTTTTATTGAGGCTGTTAAACTGGGAGGAGGAAGAATGTAAGCAAAGCATGCAGGCTGACCTGTGTGTCAGCCAGTTGTGGATGGGATTAAGATTTTCTCCTGTAGAGGGCAGTTTCATGACCTGCTGCTCTTTTCCTTGGCAATTCACACACACAAAAAAAATAATCAAGGAAGAATTCAATTGACGTAGTCAACAAATTTGCATCCACATGGTTTTTTTTTTATAAGATGCAGGAAGAGAATTTTGTGCCATCATAAGTGACTACATCACATGTCATGTTTTTAGAGCAATTTTTTAAAGTCAAAAGTCATTCTGTTGCAAAGAAGAAGCAGAAACTGCATTCAAAGATTTCTTGGCATCCAAACCTTTAGAATTTTATAGCAATGGCAGAAATCAAGTTTTTGTCTGGTTTAAACTCTGTTTAAAGGCATTAATTCAGAAATAAAAGTTGATTCTAAAATTGGATGCACTTGCAGAAATTCAACATGAAAATGTTGGTTGAAAAAGGCTGCACAAAAAAACTTAAACCATATGACAATTGCTTCTTTATCATCTCATTATGTGATTATTGACTTTCCTTGAGACATGATATTATTAGAACTGAGCTGGTATCTTGGCTTCAACACATTATA
This sequence comes from Acanthosepion esculentum, assembly GCA_964036315.1. Lineage (NCBI taxonomy): Eukaryota > Metazoa > Mollusca > Cephalopoda > Sepiida > Sepiidae > Acanthosepion > Acanthosepion esculentum. The sequence goes on along the minus strand of OZ038494.1, from coordinate 26,187,631 downwards.
CCATTGCTGTAATGTAGCTTCTCTTTGCCTCCTCTATAGATATTTACATTGTAATTGTTCTAATGAGCATTCCTCATTGGTACCTCAACTTCACAAATTTAAGTGCAGTACTAGATTGGCAGTTAGGTCTCATAATTTCACTGTTGAAATTGTTACTTTTAACCATAAGTTCTATGCTGATAGTTTCTTCTCCCGCACTTCTCGATTATGGAACTCTCTTTCAGCCTCCTTATTTACTGTAAACTATGATCTGCAAAAATTTAAATGCAATATTAATCATCATTTTCTGTCTCCCTGAATCCTGTTCTTTTATTTTTCCTGTCTGTTTCTCTCACTCTCAGTAACTCCTTGGCATCTTGACAACTTTTATAGCCTTGCTTAAGGTGAAATGATTAAAAAAGAAAAACAAAAAAATTATTTTAATGGTTCTTCCCAAGTAAAAAGGTTGAGAAATGTTTTAGTAATAAACTGCTTAAAGCATGTTATGAAGCATTTTAGGTGGCTTGCTGAATCAGCATCAACTTTTTTATTACCTTATAGATTATGTGGTTTCTTTGAGGCACGGACATTATTTCAAGCATCCTTCCCCAGTAAAAAGGTTGCAAAAGAATATACAAGACCACTGAAATGCGTAAGGCATGTAACAAAGCATTTTAGTTCTGACATGGCTTGTTGAATTAGCATCAGCTTTTTCTTTATTATCTTATAGATTATATGGTTTCTTTGAGGCAGACATTATTTTAAGCATCTTTCCCCAGTAAAAAGGTTGCAAAAGAATATACAAGACCACTGAAATGCTTAAGGCATGTGACAAAGCATTTATGGTCTGACATGGCTTGTGAAATTAGCATCACCTTTTTATTTTGAAATCATCTAACTTAATAGATAAAAGAAGTTCCTTGAGAAATGAAAATTATTCCAAGGGTTCCTCCAAAGTAAAAAGGTTGAGAAAAGCTATTGTAGTAATTTAAAAATGCTTAAGGCATGTTATATGACACTTTAAGTCTCACCTTGCTTCTGGAATTTGCTTCACCTTTTTATTTTGAAATCATTTCATTTTAATATCAATTCACTTACATTTATTGATCATTATTGTTTGTTTTTTTCCTTGTGCTTACTTAGATTCTGTATATTAAATTTAATCTGTTTTCATTTATATTTGTCAGTCTTTATTTCATAAATGTTTTGTATTTGAATTCCTTTTTGGTTGAAACTTTATTCTTTTCTGTGTTTATATTATTTTAACCCTTTAGCATTCAGCACACTCAAACCCTTTCTGTAAATATCAGTTGTCAAAGTCTCACTGTTTGTGGTCAAAGTCTCACACTTTGTGTGACTTCCTGTGTTATTTGCGATGATGTTATCACACCTCATGGCAGAGTACACTTGCAAATTACAGGTTGAGAATACTAATATCAAGCAGGTACAGAAATTTAAATATCTGTTAAAATGTTCTAGCAGAGGATGGAAAGTGTTACATTGACATCCAGAGACATATTGGGAAGAAGTATTCCAAAAGCAAAGCAGAGTATTAAGAGAGAAAATTTTCAACAAGAAACAAAGAAAAGAGTACTGAACTGTTACGTGATATCTACCCTACTACATGGCAATGAATGCTGGACATTCTCCTCAGAGATGAGGAAGAGACTTGAAGCAACAGAAATGTGGCTCTACAGAAAAATACTGACCATGGTTTTGGAGAGAATGAAAAAAAAAGGAAATTTATACTTAACAATGAAAGAAGCAGTTGAAATTTCTGGGGCACATAATGAGGAAGGAAGGCTTAGAAAATCTGATACTCACAGGAAAGACTGAGGGTAAGATGGACAGAGGAAAGCAGTATATATATAACATACTTGATGAGCTTGAGCAAATGGATGGCAGAACAGCATTTGATAGAAATAACAAAAAGACAAAACTTATCAAGAGCTACAAGGGACATGAAGATGTTGAAGGCCATGATCATCTACATCCTGGAAGGACACAGCACATAAAAGAAAAGGATACATGGGGTGGGTTATGACAGGTTGAATATTGAGAGCTGTTATTTACGAGGTGGGTATGGTGGGGTGAATGCTAAAGGGTTAAACTAACATGAATTAAAAAAATTAGCATCATTATTGAATGTAACAAACAATAAAAACAAACTTGACCATTCTAAAAAAGATATTTATTAGGAATAATAATAATAATAATAATAAAAAAATCTCTTGGCTTAAAAATAAAAAGACCCTCTTGCATAAACATAGAAAGTAGTGAAAGTTGTAATTATCTTTACTTTCAGATTAAATTTTTTCATACAATATTTTATAATTAATAAAATATTTTAACACGGTTAATAAAATATACATTTTAAAATAAAATTAATGAAATATTTTAGAATATATATTTTAAAATATTTTCAAATTTGTAAATATTGTAAAATTTTTAAATATTTAACAATTTTTAAATATTTTCAAATTTTTAAATTATAAGTATTTTAAAATATACATTTTAAAATAAAATTAATAAAATATTTTAAAATTAATAAAATATTTAAAAAAAATACTTTTCACTTTTGATTAAAATGTTTAGCACTCTGTAGGTGACTATTTTTAACAAGCAACACGTTAGTCCTGACAATGCAAGTTGAATTTGAATTTCTTGGTTGTGTAGTCATATCCTTCTATGGTAACACCTAAAACAATGTTAACTGAAATTGAGAGGCAGGATACTGCAATTTCAAATATATAGAACTAATATATAAAACATTATATTTTGAGAGGATTTCATATACAGTAAAAGGAGAAGTATTATTTATAAATGATGTATAGTGCTAAAGATTAATGTTCTTCATCTTATTGTTGCTTTTTGCTTATAATAGAATATTACCAGGAATATATAATATACAAATTCAAGACCTTTTGGAAGCTGCTTTTTGTTTTGATTTCATTTTGTTAACTTTAATGGTTGAAGAACTGATTGATTGATTTTTGTACTTTTTACAGCTTATGAAACTTTCAAGATATGAAAAGCAACAATAAGGTTAAGAGAATTTGTCAAAAGTTAATAGTGGAATTGGTCAGTGAATTCAAACAACTCTAGCCAATGACGAGTGATAAATAACAACTACTAATATTTTGATACTATCACTAATCTCCTATAGTGTAGCAGTTAGGCAAAACCCACAAAATATGATATAAAGAATCAGAAGGAAGGATTGGTAATCTCATTACAGATTTGAATCCTATCTAAGCATAAAACTTTCATGACTAAATATATTGGAGTTAAATAATATATATATATATATATATATATATATATATATATATATATTATAATTAATTTCTATTTTAAAATATGGTTCCATCACTAAAAAGGAATTACCATGTTTCAAAACAGAAACTAAAATTTTAAATTTAATTATAAAATTAAATTTAAAATCTATAGCTCTGTTCTATTCTCAAGTGATTTTTGGAAACTCCCAAAGGTTGTAAAAGTATTTTTGATATTTTAGTCACATTATATATAAATATATATATATATATATATATATATATATATATATATATATATTTATATATATATATATATATATATATATATATATATATATATACACACTACAGTTCAAAAGTTTGAAGCAACCCCTGATAATTTTTTAAATTGGCCCAAAAAGTAATTGTTTTGTACTTTAAAAAAGAGAAAATTATTATACATGGTTAAAAAAAAGTGAGACATGATTTTTTATTAGAAATTTTATCATGACTAATAGGAAAAAAGCAATTTGTAATTCAGTTTTGCTTATGTCGAAATATCTCCCTTTAGCC
>OZ038494.1:26176322-26181322 GCA_964036315.1 Acanthosepion esculentum | reverse complement strand
ATTTTATCAACACCAGCACTCAATGTGTGATATTATATATGTATATATATATATATATATAAATGTGATAATGTTCAGTCTGATGAGTTAGAACCGAAATATTGGTTCTAATGAAATAAAATATATATATACACACACACACACACACACACACACACATACAGACACACACACATATATATATATATATATAGATAGATAGATAGATATAGATATATAGATATATATATATGTACATTTATGTATATATGCATATTGTCACTCACCAATAGCACAACTTGGAGTTTCATGCACAATGCAATCTTCAGGTGTGCTAAATGCTGAGTATAGGCTATATATATAAATATATAGTTTATATTCAGCACCTGAATATTGCATTTTGCTAGTGGTAAGCGATAATATGTATCAATAGCTCTGTTGCATTACATTGATCACTCTTTTATTAACACCAGCACCATATGTGGTGTGATATATTATATTATATTATATATAATTTTTTTTCATTGAATAATATAAACATATTTTGTCTACTTATTTTTATACTGATTCTTTCTCGTTCTCTAATCAGTTTCTTGATGTTAAGATGAAATTCATCAAAGAATGCACTATAATTTTTTTTTTTTAACTCAAGTACTTTTGATCTTTTCCAAGATCACCTTCAGGAGTAAATTACAAAGACAAACTTATTGTAACCACATAATCACAACGGACTGCTGATTTTAACATAGTTACAATGTCATGGCAGATAATACATTTTTCCTTCAATTTCTTACTGTTTACTTCATTGATCAAAGATTCTATCAGCTGCAGATGTTGTGATAAAAAGCAACAGATGAAAAAAATGAGTCAGAAATTAATACTTCATTGATTATTGAAATATTTCCTTGAAATTTAGAGATTAATTTGTTTTCTTATCTTAATTATCTTATTTTTGGTGTCATTTTGGTATTATATCAGGTCACACTACAAATTCTACTGTTATCATTTAACCCAGTACTACCTGACACATGGTCAGGTCATCAGTAATTAAACTGTTTCCCCAACCAGGCTTTTCTAGTGAGGAAAGTGGCTAAACACATAGCAGAATTAAAGACAAAAACTATCAAAGGGTGGATGAACCTACAAGATGTAGGATCACTGGCCATCTAGCACAATGGGACTGATGATAATGATGATTTATTTAGTATGGTCTTCAGATTCTTAATTGCTACTAAGTTACATGGCCTTGTGGGTGATGAATTATTTTCTACCTTACAACCAATTTCCTACAGATGAAACATTGTTTGCCTCTAGTTACTCTATCACTATTTTCATGAAAAATATCCAGATGAGCTACATTCCTTAGTTCCACCTTCCAGCTAGGACCTGCCATGCTCTGTATAGAGGGTAGACTCATTCTGTTCGTATGTAAGAATGAAGTCCCACTCAAACATCTTCTTTCCCATAACTGTTATTATAGGGAAAAGACTCACAAGAGGATGCTTCCCTAATCAATATGATATTAACTTCTTCAAATCTAGGATCAAACATCTCCTTTTTTTTTTAATAATTTCACCCAAAGCAAGGCAATAAAGCCACTAAGATGTAAGGGGTTACTTAGAACTAGAGAATATGAGAAAAATACTGTTAAGGAGAGAGAACAATAAAAGAATAAGAATTAAGAAGACAGAAGATAATGAAAGTCATTGCATTTAAATTTTTGTTGTAACCTAGGGAAGGTTACTGAATAGAATAATCATACGAAGGTTGGTAATGAACGATAATACTTAGGACACAAACAACACATATAAGATTCGCCAGCAACGCGTAGAAGAAGTAGTCAACTGCTAAAATTGAGTCAAGTGAATTCCACGATGAATCACCAATGGCAGACCAACATACAGTATTTACTATTGTATTTATGTGAATGGGGGCATACCCATTATCATCTGTAGGTATGCTACAACAATTTTTGAAGATCAAAGTTGACTGGAAAGTAAGAATCGAGAAGAGAGCTCCAGAAGCGAGAAGTGCAATAGAAGAAACTGTTAAAATAGAACTTGTGGTTACATTTAACCATTTTGACTTGTTGCCAATCTATCCTAACTATCCTCATAACAGGCACTTCTTACTTTCTGCCTTTTGTCCTTTCAACAACCCCAATTACTTTTCAGGAAACTGAATTTTGTATTGTCACTGTTGTTAACAGTGTTTCGGATGATCTCTGAGCCTTCATTAATTGGTTTGTGTGTTATTAATGTTTATTTTCTTGAAGAAAAAAGTTCCCCTTGTTCTTCAAAGAATATATCTAATTCAGGCCAAAGAAAGGGCAGGCCAAAATGCTGTATTAACCACAGTACATTAAGAAGATGTGTTTAAAGTGTAACGGCCGGCAGCTGAGAAAGAGCAATTGACATGGCAAGTTAAAATTCAGGTCAAGTTCATTACATTCACTTTTACAAAAATACCCTTGGGAAAGGTATGAATCCATCACTTCTACCCCTTAGCTATATGTTAAATAGCAGGGCAACTATTTAGCTGTGGTTGGCAATAAGCCTAGGAGAAAGACAACTCTAAATTTAACAATGTATATGACCTTGACAGGGCAAATACTTGAACTCAGCTTAGTTTCAGTATAAGCCACAAACTGGCTCTGTGGGTGTTGAAATAAATCACACATGGGCCTGTGTAGATGGGTATGCTTGGAAATCTTCAGCCATACTGAAGAGGAGACATCATACTGATTTGTAATGTCCCTTCAATTTGAAACAGCGCGGATGATGAAGTGTTAAAGGAAATCACTGTCATCAGCAACTGATTCAATATGGCTGCTTCCTTTATGGCCACCTGGTGGTTTACAATGAAACCACTCTAGCAGCAACAAATTTGCATATTAACAATACAGTAGTATAAACTTTACAGAAACACATTATAACTATAATGCTTTAAATTTGATGTGACTCATTGTCATTCCGAAAGTCAGTCTTTTTCTGCTTTTGTGATTTCCAAAATATTTTTTGGAGCTATCTTACAGCTGTCTCATTGGGAGCTCCATACTTTCAGCTTTGAGCCACATCTAAGCTATGCTTAGAAAATCCCATTCTTACAGCCGCCTCCAGATGATCAATGTAAATACAAAAAACATTTTCTCTTTGTCGTGCAAACCAGGAAATGGTCCAAAGAATTGTTGGAACTTATACATAGTCAAATTGCTGTCCAAATTATTTCTTTTTCTGATTTTAACATTAATAGGGTTTTATCACTTAAGCATGATATTTCTCTTAAAATTATATGTCACTGTGCATATATATATATATATATATATATATATATATATATATATATATATATATATATATATGTATATATATATATATATATGATGTACAATCATACATATATATATATATATATATATATATATATATATATATATATATATATATATGCAATAGACATACATATACACACATACATATATTTCTAAAGAAGTAATGGATTTATTAATCAAACAGGGTACCCACTAAAAATAATGTTTAATGTGATAAAAACATATATATATATATATATGTATATATGTATGCAGGTGTGCAGTGAAATAGGAAAGAACACGTTAGGTAGATAATCCGGTGTTCCTTAGTATTTAGCTTTATTTTCAAAAAGACAGTGCTCCATACAGAAGTATATATATGTATGTATGTATGTATATGTGTGTGGCCTGATTGCATTTAGCATGAAACAGTCTGTTACCTCTGAGTGTTGACTTAAATGTTCACTTTTATATATATATATATATATATATATATATGTATATATATATATATATATATATATATATATATATATATATATATATATATATATATATATATATAATTTATTATGGAAGATTAAGAAAAAACATCTTAAAAATCCCTACACAATAGCAATTGTGGTTCAACACTACAAATGTGTCTCCTTTGTTGGAATGTTGAAATCTCTACACAAAAGCTTTCATGTTTCAATAGTATGATTGATATATTAGTGGGAGGGACATAAGGTCAGAATTAAAATTAAACTTGTGGGTATGTCAGATCTATGCTAAATATAAAAGTAAGGTGGGTGAGTTATTCTTTCCTGTGATGAAAAACTGAAACATAGATTATCATTGACGATTGTGGAAAATCATTTGTCAGCAACAAATGTACATATATATATATATATATATATATATATATATATATATATATATATATTTATACAAATGTATATATATAGACATTTGTTATGTGGTGTGTGTGTGTGTGTCTGTATATATATATATATATATATATATATATATATATATATGTATATATATATATATATGTCAGCTGTTAATATACCTCATAACACCCTTGAGTGCTTAGCTGTGGAGCAGGTAGAATGGAGATCAATGTGTTTTAGTGGACTCAACAGTTTTCAATCAGCTTGTCTGAATCGTCTTCAAGAAGTGAGAGCAAGATCTAAAATGTCAGCCAATCTAACAGTGATCTCATTCCACAATCCTTACTCTTGCTCCATATACAGCCTCCTTTGTAAATCACTAGCATGTCTTAAGTGCCACTTAAGATTATCGCACAAAATTTCATAACAGAATCAATTAAGTTATCAGATAGTCATATGTCGAAACCGATGGGAGAGTTCATTATTATATATATATATATATATATATATATATATATATACACACACACACATACATGTATATATATGTATATGATTTGGTTTTATATTTATCTTTTATATATATATATATATATATATATATATATATATATATATATATATATATATATATAATAGAGCTATACATTTTTCCATCACCAGTAACACAACTCTAGCACAATGGAATTGTCAGGTGCTGATTGACAATTGCATTCAGTATTGTGCTATGGGTGAGGAGAAAAAGAAAAAAAAATATATATATATATATATATATATATATATATAAGTTTAAGTAATGCTATATTTATGGGTAATAGTGCTCAATAATCGGGATA
>OZ038494.1:26143822-26171322 GCA_964036315.1 Acanthosepion esculentum | reverse complement strand
AAATTTTCCACTGCCCACCTGTATAACAAATATTCAAGAACATACCAAAATCTTTTGGTGAAAAGTTTGTTACTGGCTCATAAACTGACTTTATGATGTAGTAAAAAATACCAAAGGGAGGTAACAAATAACACTGACTTATGCAGCTGCTGCTGCTATTACTTTATTAAAGGACAAATGAAAGCTAACTTCATCATTGAATTCTTTATATATAATTTAGTTTATTGTCAAGGTTAGTGCTATGGTTAGGGTTAGCATTGCAAGTGTTGACAAAAAAATTGAACAATTTTTGTTTTTAATTGTAAAATTAAAAATAATATAGACTACTAGCAACTAATAAAAATTCAACAAATATCTTTTGTTCTTGGTCTTCACTGATTGAATTAAATCTGAAAAAATGTTATTCCGTCTGAAGAAGTATTTGAATGTTAATGACCCTTCTTGCAACCATAGACAATATCAAAATATTCCTTGTTTGCAGGGATATTTATATATTATCTAGAAATGTGACCCAGTTATTCCCATTTAGCCTTTTGTTTTTTATTATTTTTATATATATATAGGTTCTTTGATATATATAGGTTCTTTTATATATATAGGTTCTTTATATAGTTCTTTGCATATCCAGTTTGAATATTTTTTATGTAGCATAAGTTGAAACACCTTTTTAATATTCAAAATCAATTACAGAATGCACTGTAAATTATTTTTCTATAGAAATATATTGTAAATATTTCTATTCGGAAATACTTCATAAGTGGTTTTATTAGAGAAATATATGTAAACAATTTGAATATAAAAATGCATTGTAAGTGTTTTCAGTGTTTCAAAGATTCAAAAAGCAAACAAAACAATCACCCACCAAAATTTCCACTTACCCACCATTTTCTGTTTAGTTGCTCATCACCAATCCAACAGTTGAAATCGCACGCCAGTGGATGATATCGTCTAGGTTAAGAAACCCTGATCTAGGGTAAAAAAACACACAACTTCCTTGTCGTTTCCTTCATGGGATACCCCAGGCACTAGAGATTAACCCTAACTCACTTCCTCTTAATAAAATGTGAGGGGTAGTAAATTGGTGATTGGACAGCAACCTGATGTTAGAAAGAAAATTGAGAATTTTTTAATCCTTTTAAATTGTTAAATTAAACAGTTATTTAAAAATATATATTAGTTCTCCTTTTCTTTGGAGAGAGAAGTGCAAATAAAACTTATAACAATTTGTTTTAAACCAGTTTTAATTTATGATAAAAATCATGGTCGGTGCAAATGTAACTGAAAAAGATGATATTTTACTTGGTAGCGTAGCAGCAATATTCATTGATGTCAAAAATGTCAGTGATATTGCTTCCGGCTTTTAATTAAAAGATCTTTTCACTTTGTCTCTTTCTTTAACTTGTTACGTTGCTTTTCATTTCAGGTCGTACGTGCATTTGACATTTTTTGGATTTCTTTTACATAAAAAAAAAAAAATGAAAGTAAATAATAACTGCAATATCTAATCAAATATGCCTCTGACATTTTCTTTTCATTTTTTCCGAATTTATGAGATGTACCATTATCATTATTATACAGAGTTTTACTCTGACTAGTGTGCTCATCTTGGCTGTTATAGTCACAAAATTTCAGATTTCTTTTAGGTGCTGCTTCCCTTCAGGATGTGGGCAGTCATGACTCTTCACAACTTCCTTTCCCTTGTAACACTAAGCTATGTTCCTCTCCTTAATATTTCTCCATCACCCTGTTCACCAACTCGTTGGGTATATGCCTTTCCACAACTTCCTATCCTTTGTAAGCTTTATGCAATATTTGTCACCTATTTCTGTTCACACCCTGTTTACAAACTCGTTAGGTATATGCCTCTCCACAACTTCCTATCCTTTGTAGCACTTTACTATCCTTCCCAGTTCCTGTTCATTTACACAAGCTTGTTAGATAGGTGATCATTGCTCTCCACAACTTCCTATCCTTCGTAGATTTAAGTAATATTTATCCTCTTGCACAACCTGTTCCCAAGCTCTGGCTCTCCACAGCTTCCTATCCTTTGGAGTTCTATGCAATATTTGTCTCCTATCTCTCCAAAACCCTGTTCACAAGCTTGTTGAGTGCATGACACTCCATAACTTCCTCCCCCTTGTAGCACTAAGCTATGTTTTTCTCTTTAATATCTCTCTCACACTCTGTTTACAAGCTCGTTTATGGCCCTCCACAACTTCCTATCATTTGTAGTTCTATTTAATATTTGTTTCATTACTATCCCTACCAGTCCCTGTTCTGCCATCCATTTAATACAAGCTTGTTAAGTTGGTCATTATGGCTCCCCAGAAATTCCTTCCTTAATAGCTCAAAGTAATATTTGTCCCTTTACAATCCCTCCATCCATTTACTCAAGTTTGTAAGGTAGGGGATCATGGCTCTCCACAACTTCCTATCCTTCATAGATCTAAGTAATATTTGTCTCCTTACTATTCCTCCCAGTCCATCTTCTGCCAAGCTCGTTAGGTAGGTGGTTATGGCACTCCACAACTTCCTATCCTTCATAGCTCTAATATTTGTCTTTTTATTATCTTTTCCAGTCCCTGTTCTACTACCCTTTTACACAAGCTCGTTAAGTCAGTGATCATTGCCCTCCACAACTTCCTATCCTCGATAGCTCTAATATTTGTCTATTTATTATTCTTCCCAGTCCCTCTTCTGCCATCCATTTGCACAAGCTAGTTAGGTACGTGATCATGACTCTCCACAACCTCTTATCTTTTATAGCTCTAAGTAATGTTTGTCTTTTTATTGTTTTTCCTGGTCCCTGTTCTATCATCCTCGTTAGGTATATTACTCCCTGTTTTCTTGTGTCTCTCTTGCCATCATGTCCGGTGATTTTAAATTCTCGTCCCTCATTATGTGTCTCAAATATTGCAAATGTCTATTTCTGGTTTTAATTATGTATTTCCTTTTAGATCCCATTTTCTTAAAAAATTTCTTCACTCTCAGCATCCTTCTGTAGAATCAGATTTCTGTTTCTTCAAGTCTCTTCTTCTTCTGTGAGGAAATATTTACTGTCATACTGGAGGTCTTTAATTTAGAAATGACACAGAATTTAGACTCTAAAAATTCCATCACATAATTGCTCGAGAGATAGATTAAAAGTAATATACTCTAGTTTAGTTGAAGCAATTTCTGCAATTTCTCTCGTAGACTTGCCTGCTTTTGAGAGGGCAATAATAGATGCCTTAAGTGGTTCTGAAGCGTGTTTGTACCCTTTCATCTGCTTAGTGACTTGAGTGGCTATTTCAAGCTGTTTTTATACTGCATGAGGCTTTCTGGAATATTCTGGCATACTCTAGATTTAATTTAAGCTGTTCTAGAATTCTCTAGAATATTGTTCTGAGTGTATCGTAAAATAGTTTTCAATATGTTGTCAAAAGCTCTTTAAATTTACCAGTTTAATCATTAGAATGCGATATCTGAGTCACTTTTTTTGCACAGATTTTTTTCCTGAATCTCATTTATATCAAAATTTATAATTACCAGTAGAACACCTTAGGGTGAATAAACTTTTTTTCTACTATGGGCTTGTCACAGAAAATGTTTCCAGTTACTTTTGGGTCACCCCTTATATTTTCTATCCCTTCAACTCTCATCTGACACCCATTTACACAAGCTCATTAGGTAGGTTACTTGCTGTTTTCCTCTGTTTCTTTTTTTATTTTGATGTGTTCTGTAAGTGTTAAATTCACCTTCCTCATCTTGTGTCTCTTTCCGTTTGTGAGTATATCTGTCCATTTTTGGTTCCATTTTGCTTAAAATTTCTTTGTTTCACTCTGTCCATTATATTCTCAGTATACTTCTGTAGAACCACACCTCTGTTACCTCAGGTCTTCCATTTTTCTGTAAGGAAATTGTCCAGCATTCACTGCCATATAAGAGGACTGATATATTACATTTCAACATTTTTTCTTTATTTCTAACAACATTTTCTTGTTTGTTTCTTAGTACTTTGCTTAGCTTTTTAAAGGCGTCTTTTGCTACTCCAATGTGCCATCTGATTTCGGTGTCACATTTTCCATCTTCTATTAAAAGAATTCCCAAATATTTAAACTTCTGTACTTGTTTGATGTTGACATACAAATTTCTATTTCACACCTTGGGTACTTTCTCTTGCTGTCTTCTTACAACTGATTATTCGTCTTTTCAATTAAAACTGTAGGAGTTTCTAGAAAAATCAGTTTCTTATTTTTCCTTACCATGTCCCTTCAAGATGTGGGCAATCATCGCTCTCCACAACTTCTTATCCTTTGTAGCTATTGGCACTGTCTATTTACTATGCCTCCCACTCCCACTTCTGCCATCCATTTACATAATTTTGCTCAGTAGGTTACTCACTGTTTCCCTTTGTCTCTCTCACCTTTCATATGTCCTGTGAGTGTCAAATTCTCTAAGTCTTCTTTCCTCATTATGTGTGCTTGTTCTGACATCCATTTAAACAATGTTTTTAGGTAGGTTACTCGCTGTTTCCCTCTGTCCCTTTTGTCTTCAGTATGTCCTGTGAGTGTCAAATTTTCCAAGCACTCTTTCCTCATTATGTTTCCTGTTTAGATTGCTTCTAAAGTTTGCCTTTTTTTCGCTTTCACTTCCAGTGGCCCCTTGCTTCTTAGCAGCATTATCGCCTAGTATTGATTTAAAAAAAAAGTACAAGTGTTCTTTTTGTTACTTTTTTCCCTTAAAACTTCTACCTTGTTCACATACTTCGGTTTTAGTATCCTCAGCATCCTTCTGTAGAATCACATCTGTGTCACCTTAACTCTTCTCTTCATCTGTGGGGAAATCATCTAATATTCATTTCCAATTACATCTATTTATAAGGCCATAGCAAAGAAAAAAATGTTTTTAGTGAGTGGGTGGGGAGCAGAAAAATTTAGAACTTAGACTTATGTTTTTAAAGGCTGACAATATGGTTAGTGGCAAGAACATTTAAAATTTCCAGTAGCTTCTTGTTTTGAAAGATTTTTTTTTTTTAATTATATTTCTTTATGGTATCTTCTACTCCAATAGCTTCATGTCTCGCACATCTCACCTGTGGAACTCCCTTCCTTATTCCTGTTTCCCTGACAAATACAATTTCCAACTATTTAAGTGTAACGTCAATTGACATCTCCAGTTGCCTTGATCTATCCACTTCCCTTCTCCACATCCTTTCACCTTTCATTCCTATCTGCTCTCGCTCCAAATCTTCTGTAACCCCCTTGCCTCGATCGATCCACTATCTTTCTCCACATCCTCTCCTTTACCACTCCTATCTGCTCGTCCTCCAAACCTTCTGTAACCCCTTGCATGCTAGTGGCCTCCAGCCTTGCTTGGGGTGATAAGCTTAAAAAAAAAAAAAAATTTGTTGAAAACCCTGTAAAAAATATTACAATTGCTAAAAATTTGTAGGGAGCAGAGGATTCCCACTCCCACCCCAGTTTCTATGGCCCTGAAGAATGAATTAACTAGTAAGAATTATGTGATATGCAATATCTTCCAGCATGGACATCAGAATGAGGGCGGTCTACTCAGGTGGATTGAATAAAATGTTTGGTTTAGAATTACAACTATGACAGACACCTGAAGGAAAGCAGAAAGTATGATAGCTGAGATGGTATGACTATAACAACCAAAATAAGAACATTAGTATATAGTAATGTCTTTTCTATTTTCTTCCTTATAATGACTGCCTCACCATAAGTGTCACCACTGTTTTTCTCACTTCCATCTGCCTCCTTTTTTCGTTCATTCTTTTTTCTTTTGAATTTTGATTTCTTCATTTGTTTTTCAGCAGTTGTGGAAGTGTCCTCTTGTGATGAGTTGTGTTCCAAATCAGATAATACAAATAAAAGAGAGGCACAAAAAAGAGAAACTGATGATGATGATGATGATGATGATGATGAGGATGAGGATGATGATGATGATACTGAAGAGAGGGAAGACAATGAAGAAGGGGACGAGTACGAGGAAGAGGAGGATGATATCAGTGACCCTTTCACACCTGATGAGTTTGTGTACAGCAAACTGATGTGCGTGTCAAACGATCATGACTTTGACACAGGCATTACCTCTTTCACTCCAATGAAATCTGAGTCAAGCACCAGGCTTCAACAGCAGTTATCTCCATCATCAGTTAATGCAGAGCTGCTAACATTCAAGCGTTATGTGCCTAGTCCTATCAGTAGCCATGCAAAGCGTCTACGGCAAAGAAAGCTGGGCACCAGCACGGCCATAGCAGGAGCTAGTGAAGAAGAGCTCTTGCAGGTTATGGAGAAGAGCTCCACAACGCAAATCCTGCAACCAAATCCAAAATCACCGCCTGAAGACTCTACCCTCTCCGATACAGACAGTATGGATTTTAACGGGCTCAATATTGAAGAGAAGCCACTGTTGTCTGCCAGGGATTCCTTGCATATAACCCAAAGTCATCACAGCAGTAAACTTCAAAAGGACAGTGATTCCGACAGTTGGGGGACACCTACAGGAAGCCCCGGTGCAAGCCCTGGAAAGAGTCAACTAGAACTGAGACCACACTCATTTAATTTTAGTAAGGACACTGTTTAATTTGCACTCTCTGAATAATGCTCAAACAATACTAATAGTTTATCGTTTCACTGAGAGTATGCATCTGTTCACACACAAGTGCATATAACTGCGAATGATTCTATACGTTTATACATACATTTATAAGTGTATGCACGTTTTGCCACAAATATTTCAGAGATTTTTTGCTGTTGTTCTATTTAGTTTGTATTGTTTTTATGTAGCCAGCATTAATTCCTGTTCAATCAACTATTATGTCATTGATCGTGTTATTTATGTAAAGCATCTGATATATTGCTTGGACAACTGAACCTCCATTTCATATGCTTACTGTTGTTAACATAATGCTTCAGCCATTCACCATAAGTTCCATGTCTGGGGGTGGTTGTAAGGTTACCACACAGCTGAGTACCTCCCTCCATATATTCTATTTTTAATCATTTTACCCCAAGCAAGGCAGGTATGCCACTTGTACACAGGGAGTTACAAGGAGTGAAAGTGAGAGAAAAGACTGAGTATAGGGAGTAAGGAAAGGACAAAAGATGAATGGTATTCAAGAAAATAGAAGATGGTGATTGATGTTGCATTTAAATTTTTGAAGATTGTAGTTATCAGGGAAGCAAGTAAACACAAGGAAGTGCGAGAAAAGAAACTGTTGGAGTAGAAGTGGCAGTTGCATTTAGCTATTTCAACAGTGGGACCTATATGCCAATCTAGTAGCATGCTTAAATATATCTTGAGGTTTACGATTATACCAGACTGAATCACCAGTTCTCAAACAATGACCAAAGTTAAAAAACATTGGGCCTAGATGGATGATTGCTTGGGAATATTAGGTACCATAAGTTTGGAGGTGAGGGTAGGGGTAATGAAGAACATCTTGGAATTAGAGATTGGAAAATCAGGTTTGTCATATTATACGCAAATACCCTTGGGAAAGGTATGAATCCATCTCTGGATGGATTAATTACTAGGACTTGTATCAGTAAATCATTATTATCTCCCCAAAATTCTTACAATCTAAAAATATTTTCTGGCTTTAAATAACCTGCAAGAGGTTGATAAGCTGTAAGAAACAAATCACTCATTCAATCCAAATGTCTCAGTAGGTATTCATTCAGGCATAGTATATCATGGGCAAAATAGATCTGGAAGAGAATATGCCTCTCTGTATCAGCCCACAGCTGATGTCCTCCATCTTGAATGCTCAGTTTCGTCAAGGACATGGATTCCATCAGGCGGAATCCTCTGCCCATTTTTGTTACAATGATTTTCACCCTGAAGAAGGCCACTTGAAGTAGATGGTTACAGAGTAAGTTTATGCAGATATGTGGGGAAGTTTATGGGGATATTGGATAAGATAACAGTTAACCCTAGACTTGAACAGGTTAAGAATGTAGTGATCAGGGAAGCATCCTCTTGGGAGTTGGTTCCAACAAACAATGGTTCATGCGACAAAGCTGCTCTAGTGGAATACAGTCCCATTTGCAGATCTGTGAAAACTCACATTAGTTATATTCAGCTATCATATTCCACATCAGAAAAGGAAATTTAATAATTTTCTTCCTTAGAAAAAAGAATTTCTATTTTCTTCTACTGGAATACACTTAGTGAAGGCTGGAGAATGGATAGGCAGAAAAGTTGTGCTAATAACAGCAAGTGTATGAAGAAGAGGTTCAATTTTACAAATGGTATTGCCTATGCTACTGATTGTTCTTGAAGTTATCAACAATGCATTTTTCTGATTTGAGTAAAATTCATGTTGTCTCTCATAGTTTGGTATTTTGCAATGCTTCATTGAATGAGTGTATGTAAGCACTTTTTGATTCCTAGTCACTTTGATGTAAAGGCATTTTGTTAGAAAAATGGTAATTCCTCCATAAATATTCTTGCTTGATCAGAAAGGTAAGAAATTATTTAAACATTCTGTTTAATATTCTCATATTCAAAGTTTATTGGTTTTTATTTCATTTCCGAATTGTTGAGGATTAGCAGAGAAAATCAAGGTCTGACATCTGCGTATGTTAAGTTTAGAGTCATGATCATCAATTCTTCAAATGATTCTAATTCATATAAAATTGTGGTATTAAGATAAGGAGTACATTTTTACACAATCTTTGTTGTGATCTTTCCTCATTTGCCTGAATATTTATGCCAACATAAGTAAAAATTGAAAACTTTTACAATCTTCAAAGTAGGTTTATATTCTTTTCACTGAAGGAACATCATTGTTGTCAATGTAATTTTTGATCCTGTTATTAATTTATGTTAATATCAAATATAGAGAGTGGTTCAGATTTTATCATATCATATTTAATTTTCCTTTTAACATTAAATTATAATTTTACCAAGTAAAGAGGATGGTTCAAACTTTATTATATGGTTCGTTTTCTTTTATTGTAAAGAGTTAGTTACCTTTTTAACATTAAATTATGATTTTATCAGGTTATGGGAATGTTCCAAACTTTATTATACAGTTCTTTTCCTTTTATTGTATAGATTTAATTTCCCTTTTAACATTAAATTATGATTTTATCAGGTAAAGGTAATGTTCCAAACTTTATTATATAGTTCTTTTCCTTTTATTTCATAGATTTAATTTCCCTTTTAACATTAAATTATGATTTTATCAGGTAAAGGTAATGTTCCAAACTTTATTATATAGTTCTTTTCCTTTTATTTCATAGATTTAATTTCCATTTTAACATTAAATTATGATTTTATCAGGTAAAGAGAATGTTCCAAACTTTATTATATAGTTCTTTTCCTTTTATTGTATAGATTTAATTTCCCTTTTAACATTAAATTATGATTTTATCAGGTAAAGGGAATGTTCCAAACTTTATTATACAGTTCTTTTCCTTTTATTGTATAGATTTAATTTCCCTTTTAACATTAAATTATGATTTTATCAGTTAAAGAGAATGTTCCAAACTTTATTATATAGTTCTTTTCCTTTTATTGTATAGATTTAATTTCCTTTTTAACATTAAATTATGATTTTATCACGTAAAGAGAATGTTCCAAACTTTATTATATAGTTCTTTTCCTTTTATTGTATAGATTTAATTTCCCTTTTAACATTAAATTATGATTTTACCAAGTAAAAAGAATAGTTCAAATTTCATTATATAGTTCTTTTTCTTTTATTTCATAGATTTAATTTCCATTTCAATATTAAATTATGATTTTATTAAGTAAAGATAATTGCTACAACTTTATAACATGGATTTCTTTGCTTTCATTGCATAGTGTTAATTTTACTATGTTTATATCAACCATAAAGAATGTTTCAAGTTTTATTATGTGGTTCTTTTTCTTTCATTGCCTAATTTCAATCCTGAGATTAATTTGTGTTTATTTCCTGAATGAATGGTTAAAATTTGATATTATACTTTTTCTAACATAGAAATAGCTCTTAATATTTTTATTACAATACATTTTTATGTATCTTTGAAATATTTTTATTAATATATTTAATTAATGGTTCTTAATATTTTATTTTTATATATTTTTGTTAATTTTTTGCTCTACATTTGAAATATTTGTATTAAGATTCCATCGGACTGTTAAGCAATAATTAATCTATATTGGTTTTCATCTGGTTAAGACTTTTTTATAGAAATAATAATTACAGAAAATTATAACTTTGTTCATTATCTTTGAGATGGTGCTGAAAAATTCTTGCCCTAATGAAGATACCCTTCCAAAAAAGAAACTGATGTCAAGTCATTGGACCAGATTCTGGGAAGTAGTTTGGTCTGGGAACTTTTCAGCACTAGTTTGGTCTGGGAACTTTTCAGCACTAGTTTGGTCTGGGAACTTTTCAGCACTTTGAAGCATGTGTCAAAGAATTTTGAAAACAACTGCCTGTGTTCTATTCACTCACTTTTCCAGTCATTTGCACCCTGAATATATAAGAATGTATGTGTATGTGCATATATTAGAAAAAGTGTCAAAACACTGCTGGGCTCATTCACTGACAGAATGGAATATTAATCCGTTAACTGTGGATGATGGGAATATCTGTCATTGCAGTTTGATACCGTAACTGCAAATGATGAAATTTCTACTGCAGTTAATGGGTTGAGTGCTGTAGCCTAAAAGAATCGTGATTTCTTTTTAAAAGACAGCTCATACGGAAATTTAAACTGGAATTGTGTTAAAGAGCGGGAAGTGAGCATGAAGCACTCTAAATAAAAGTTCCTCTGAATAATACTAAAATACTTAGACAGAAAAACATAGAAAACAGAAGCCTGTGAATGCATGATGATTATGTAGCTGCGATGAAAATTTGGGGCATGTGCTGCAGACAACCCATTTCATATGTTTGCCTTCCAGTTGCCAGGATGAATCAAAATACATTTGCTACCTCAGAACATATACCGACTAGAGTTAATATGTTCATTTGGACTTTATGTATTTCTGAATTGAATGTATATATATATATATATATATATATATATATATATATATACATTTAAATCAAATATATGGTGCAGTTTAATTTATATTATAATGAATCATTCATACAAAAAGTAAATTAGTAAAGTTAATGATATAAAATGGCGAAATCACTTCGCTAACTAAATTTTAAAGATTCACTAACCACTCGCTGAATATTATGATCCTTGTTTTTTTTAAATTATAAACTGTATTAGGTCTTCCTTAAATACACAAGTACTTTTGATGGTTCTTCCAGTCATCCTCAGGCATGGAAAATATTTTGTTTTTGGTAAAATTCAGGTAGCATCATTAACTTTATTAATTTACTTTTTGTATGAATGATTCATTGTAATATATATATTATATATGTAAATATTCTCAGATGGACTATATCTGCAGAAGAGACAAAATGAAGTATAGTTTTATAGATTTTCTTTGTCTTTTCATTCATATATATGTATATATATATAAATATGTATAGGAAAGCTTCATTAATTAAAACTGACAAGGTGCTTTGATTAAGGTTTTTATATAATTTATATAAATTATATACAATTTTATATATAAAACATTCTATAATACTAAATACATACATACAACAATCTATTTCCAGTTAACAGTTCTGTATATTTCATCCTTGAAAATGGCTAAAGGTATAGCAGAAAGCGCTCAGAAAAATATAACATTTGGACAGTTTTTGTATAATTTATCTACTGAAAAGAAAAAAAATTATAAGATCACATGAGAAATTATGTAAAAAACTTAATCAAAGCACCTTGTCTGTCATATTTAATGAAGCTTGCATGAAAGAAGAATTGTTGCCTAAATACACAATATATATATATATATTGTGTATTTAGGCATAAATATATATATATATATATATATATATATATACAGTGCACTGCATGAAAACAATGGTTAATTGGTAAATAATCAAAAAATATTATTTTTATGTGTATTAAAAAGGTATTTTTAAAGTATTTAAAATATACCACATTCATATACTGAAGGAAAGAAATATACAAAATCATATATAAATACATGTGTGCATGTGTGTGCATCTAAAAATTCAGATATAAATGAAATATATCTATAATATGGGCATTATGAATAGAGACAAAAGGAAAACTTTTCTTTACGAATACGTTTTGTCCTCTGATGGACTTTATCAAAGTAAACAGTTGCATTGAAAAAGTCCATCAGAGGTGGAAACACATCACGAAAGAAAAGTTTTTCTTTTGTTTTTATTCATATATATGTTTGTGTGTGTGTGTGTGTGTCTGTGTGTGTGTGTGTGTGTGTCTGTCTGTGTGTGTCTGTACAAAAATAAACCTTGGAAAGTTTACTAATTGTTTAAAACAACTTAGTCGAAAGCTGGAAAAACTTAATAAAAAGTCAGGCAGACAGACCTTGTCAGTACTGTTCAACAAGTCTTGTTAAAAATATTCTTGTTGCCTAAATGCACCTTGCATATATATATATATATATATATATATATATATATATATATATATATATATATATTTATGTTTATGTGTGTGTGTTAAATATAATATCCTTCGGTACTTACTGATATCAATAGTTATCAAGTTGTATAACATTGATAAGTATTAAACATCATTCTGTGTAATTCAATTGAGCATTTTATTAGCAGAAATTAAGTTTCCTTTGATATATGTTAAATTGTATAATTCTATGTATATTAATTGGTAGTATTAATACTGAACATTAATATATTTTTATATATGTATAACATATATATGTATGTATGTATATTCCATTCAAGAACATGAATGGAGTAATAAACAAAAAGAAATGAAATTATTTTGAATTGTTAGCAGTTTGACGCATTCCATTTAAAATCATGAAAAGAATTCTAGTGCTTGGGAGAGATCAAAAGCAAAAAAAAAAAAATTGGAAAATTGCAATGCATGTAAACGACTATTAATTGGTAAATAATCAAAAAATGTTATTTTTATGTGTATTAAAAAGCTCTTTTTAAAGTATTTAAAATACAGCACACTTATATATATATATATATATATATATATATATATATATATATATATATATATATATATATATATATATACAGGAACACCTCAATTAATGCACATTTGGTTAATGTGTTTTTGATTAGTGTGCTAAAATTCTGTTATACCAAATTCTATTAGTGCATACATAATACTCAATTAGTACTGAAAACATTCTTTATAGTAATTGAAAATTGGTCTTTTTTATAGTTAATTGAGTAATTAAAAATTTTCTAAAATGTAAAATTAGAAAATGAGTAACAATTTTGTATTACGGTATCTAAGTAATTACAGTAGTGTTAAAAAAATTAATGTTTATATATAGATAAATTTTATAATATATTTATAATATAAAAATACATATTTGAATATTTGTTGCTATTAAAATTCTTGGAATATTTTGATTCTTTCATGTTTATTTTGAAGGAAATTTTCTTATTTTTTAAATAAAATGTAGACAATTAAATTAGATAAAAAAAATTTACATTTATTAAGAAATATTGAAGTATAAAAATGTATGCATTTAATATGGAAAGATTATAAATAAAAGTTAATATGGAAGGATTTATAAATAAAATTTCCAGGTTAAAATACTAATGATTATATGCTTTGAAAATTCCCCAAAATAGAAAATATGTACCTATATTTTAATTAAAAAGTACACAAATTAGATATTAATTGTGAATGAGACAAAAATTTGAGACACAAATTATATCATTTCCTATATTTTTATGTTATTATATTTGATTGATGCATTTTCAATTAGTGCATATCTTTTAATCTACACATTAGACACACTAATCAAGGGATTTCTGTATGTATATATATATATATATATATATATATATATATATATATATATATATATTGTTAATACAATAATATCAAAATCTGCTACTCAGAGTTTCATACAATAACAATCATCAGGCAGAGGTTATATCTGCCTGATGATCATTATTCCATGAAACTGAGTAGACGATTTTGATATTATTCTATTAATATTATTATTATAATATATTATATTTAGGCTCTGTCAACTTTGGCATTGAGTCCACAATTTATTTTCTATTTTAAGCTTTTAGCTTATTATAATCTTCAGCTTTTACTCTTTTTTTTACTATATATATATATATATATATATATATATATATTTATGTATACATATATTTTTTGGCATGTTGCTACTGTTTTTAACATATAATGGTGGATTGGCCCTCACCTACACATACAATGTGAAAATTTTATGAAAATTACATGAACATTTTATATAATTTTAGTTTTCAAATTCCCTCTAACAATATATCATCTTTTCTTGTTTGGTCATAAAAATACTAAATGTCTCCTGCAGTAGAAGTTAAAAAAATTATTTAAAAAGTGCCAAAGAAAGATGATTGAATCTCCAGCTGAATTAATTCTAAATACCTGTTTATCAAGTGACACATATTGTTTTCTTGGAATCATTCACTGTATTGCAATCAAGGAATTTATCACTTTTCTTGGATTATTAAAAAAAAATTGTCTCATCTCAAATTTTGATTCAGAGAAATATTCTCATTTCTGTTCTTACACACAGAGGAGACTCACAGAATAACAAAGATGAAAATGTTTGTGCTCTTCAAATAAAATCGAAAACAATTTGAAAGTTCTTAATTTCTTTTTAACTTGTGTATAAAAAAAAGTTTCAAGA
Organism: Acanthosepion esculentum; assembly: GCA_964036315.1. Classification (NCBI taxonomy): domain Eukaryota; kingdom Metazoa; phylum Mollusca; class Cephalopoda; order Sepiida; family Sepiidae; genus Acanthosepion; species Acanthosepion esculentum. Next base: position 26,156,586 of record OZ038494.1, on the reverse strand, counting down.
AAATTACTTTAAAGGAAAAATTTGGCTGTGTTAATATTTTGCCCCAAATCATCAGCAAAATACCAGCTTTATTTAATCTTTAGCCAGCATCTTTGTTTATAATTCAAATGTTTATTTAGCTTTTACTGTATGTCATAATCAATTCTATATATATCATGGCTGTCAACTCAAATGAGCATGACCATCGCTGATCTTTTTTCTTGTGAGTATGACAATGGCTCTTAAAGCTTGCAAGTGGCTTGCAATGCTTATTGCAGATTCGGCAAACTGTGTTGTTTTGTACAGAGCCTGGGCTCTTTTTTAAAGTCTATTCAGCTTGCTTGTGGGTTTAGATGTTTTTCTACATATATACATACACACAAACACACAGAGACATATATTTCATTGAAAACAGCCAACAAGGAAGATTTGATTAATTTTTTATTGAGTTTTTCCAGCATTCTAATATTTTTACATTTTTCAGGGGTTAAAGAATATAAAAATTATCCATATTTGTTATTATTCTGATTTATTTTAATTTTCCTTAATATTCCTGACCAATATAGTGTATCAGACTGTCAAAAACCAATTACCTATATTGGACACACCATTACCTCCTTAAGTAGACACCTTACATGCCATGTCTGAAAACAGAGTACAATTAATAAACATTTACTAATCCATAATTTACAAGAAACTATAAAGAAAATTCTAGTTGGTAACACAAAAATCTATCATAAGGGAAGCATTATGGATGAAATACCATTCCCCTGCTATCGATCTTACCCTGTTTAGTAGTGGAGATAGTGTGTTAAAGGTTTTCTAAAAATAGAAGTGATGCCCAGATCAACCAGTCATGCATAACACATAACTACCAAAAAAGACATACACTCCTTTGCAAGATTCCCACACAGCTAAACTACTATGTAGAAGACAATACATAAAAATTACGATACCAAAACATCCTTGATAATGGCTATAGAACTAGCTGAAACTATGGACAATTTCTATATTCTTTAACACCAGAAAAATGGAAAAATGTTAGAATGCTGGAAAAATGCAATAAAAGATTAATTAAATCTTCTTTGTTTCAATGAAAGATGCTTGAAAGAAAGGTTGTTGCCCAAATATACATTAATTTTATATATATATATATATATATATATATATATATACACATATATATATATATATATATATACAAGAGAAAATTATATATGAATTCATTGAATTTTCTCACTGTAATGAGTCAAACCATAATTTTTGATTTAAAAATCACAACTTTAATTAAAAGAGGAATCAATTTACAAAGACAAAATTGTATAGAAAGTGCTTTAATTATTTGATCATCCGGAGTAAATTTGCATCCAGGTTCTTAAAACATTTCACCTTTCTTGTCAGATCTTCTGATATATTTAATGACAAATATGATAGGGACTTAAACAAATAGAAGCTAAATAAAATTGGCTTGACTACATATCCAAATACATATGAATAAAATTTAATTTAAAAGTTTAGCATTTCAGTTTCCCGTCTCCTTCATGTGCATGTGTAATTACATCATTGTAAACATCACTTTAGTCTGATGAATTCCTAAAGAACGAATCATGTCACATGATAATTTTTTCCACTTTGTTATTAATTTTCAATACACATATATATACCAATACAGATGCACACACATATATATGTATATAATTATATACATATGATAACTGCTACTTCTTTACAGAAGTAGGCCATCCCTCCAACATTGAACTAAGCAGTCATGGGCCCACAGATGATTTGTAGACCAGCCTCAGACCTGCATACATTTTTATATATGTGACACACAAAAACTTTTAGGGAGTTTCAAAAGTAACTTTCTTCTAATGGACTCCCGTGTGCTACTTCATTCCAGCATCAGATCTGCAAGTTTTATCACAAAACTGACATAGGTACGCTGCATGTCTGTTAGAAAGAACATTCACATTGTCGACTTTAAACTACTGATTTTTAGGTGATTTTAGATGACTAGCAAATCGGGATAGAACCATCTCCCTGCAGATGTTACAAACAAGTTCAGAATGAATATCTTCTGTGATCGAGTCAACATCACCTTTTCTTAAGAGCTCTTTTCAACTTCAAATGCTGAAACCTATTGACCTCAAAACGAGTGCAACCATCAAAATCTAACTTTCTCCAACCAGAATTATGCCCCACATCTTTTTCCCCAGGCATTGACACTAATGTCAAGAGTTTTCAGGTTGTCTTTAACAACGTCCTTGAAACGTTTCTTGGGCTGGTGTCTGAGGCGCTTACCAAGAGCAAGCTCTCCATAAAATAAGTACTTAGGGAATCTCTCATTTTAAATTCTCCTGAGATACCCTGCCCAGTGCAGTTGATTGCAAATGAGCAGTTTCTCGATGATGCATGTTATGTACATACATAATTATAAAGACATTTATATTATGTTTAACGTTCTTTTTATAGATACAAGTATTTAAGCAAATGCTCTGTTAAATACTTGTATCTATAAAAAGAACGTTAAACATAATATAAATGTCTTTAAAATAAATTGTCGGACTATGTCAAATTCTAAAAAATATACATAATTATATATACACCTGTAGGCATTGGGGTAGGTTGATTTTTCACATTTTAAGAAAATCAACATTGCATTAAATGTGAAAGCTGAGGTTTGATATCATAAGTATTGACACCAAAGATTAAATTTGTAGCTTTTAGCAATTTTTGAGCATTTAGTTTTAAAGATTATCTGACAAATGTACAGAATCACCACAAGCAAAATATGCTATTTTTTTTACTGTAAAAACTATAAAAAATTGTAAAAGATTACAAAAAAGGCTATTCAATGAATAAGATTTGTTAGATCATATGTTCTATGATAATTAATAAAAACCAAAAATAGATAAAACTGTATATAATACCATAACATTGTAAGACATAATTATAAGACAAAATTTTTTAAATTTGCATTCTTTATTGAAAATCACTAAAACTACTTCACTGTATAACATATTATCGTATAATATAGCTAAATTGTTCAGTATAATTTCCCTTTGACGTAAATGAAGCTCTTATTGGATGGCACATTGATTTAGTAATAATGTACCTGTGCCACACACCTTGTCCATAGAAAATTTGTAAAGCTTCAGGAAATTATAAATTTTATAAGTCTTTCATTGATCAACATAATGAAATTACGATGCTATGATTTTGTTTGAACCTAAACTTAATAAACTTGTTTCCTCAAAAAACAATGTGGAAAAAATATTTATCATGTCAGACCCCAACTTTCAAATTTAGTGTAATAGCATGGTTCCAAAATTGACCTGCCCTAGTAAAATTATTGTTCTTGATTATAACCACATTTAGAATCCTGTAAGTGCCAGGATGTGTGTTGTGGTGGATGTGTTTTATTATGTAAAGGATATCAGCACTGAATGAGTAATCAGAGACGAGCCAAGTTCAAATACCAGTTGAGTTTGTAGCATTCACTTACACACAACTACCTTTGAGAAAGGTATGAATTCATCTCTTTATCTCCCAGCTATGGCTAAATAGCAGGACAGAGAAGGTCCTATAGCCTTGGGTGGCAACTAGTGTAAGTGAAAGAAAACTCTAAATTCAAAACCTCCAATTATGTGTTAAACAGCCTCAACATGGTCAATCAGGGAGTGGTTTCTCCAAGGAGTGAGCTTTCATCTCTGGTAACTTATCAGATTTTATCAGATTGAGGAATCGGGGAGCCGAGTTTGAATGAAAACAACCTCACAAGCCCATAGTCGACAAAGCAGTCAATCAGGGAGGAGTTCATCTCTTCTCCTCCCAGCTATGGCTAAATAGCAGGACAGACTGGGTCCTATAGAGTAAAGCACATAATTGGCAAAGTATTCCTGAAGACATGGTCAATCAGAGAGGGGTTCCTCCAAGGAGTGAGCTTTCATCTCTGGTAACTTATCAGATTTCATCGGATTGAGGAATCAGGAAGCCGAGTTTGGATTCCAATTGCGTTTGTTACATTCCCTTATGTGTAAATGACCTTGTGAAAGATATGAATCCATCTCTTCTCCCTCCAACTATGGGTTGAATAGAAGGACAGACTGGGTCTTATATCCTTGATTGGCCACGAATCTAATGCTGTAAAACATGGCAACAACTGCAGGAAAACTCTGACAAGTCAGTTATGTATCAAAATATACATGATCGCCATAGCCTACATCACGTATAGCACTTAACTGACTGAGGTGCCAGCATCTTTCTGAATTTCTTTGATGAGGAATTATTATTATCAATATGCATCAATCCAATTTAAATATTGCCATCAATTTAACCACAATATTACGGCCACTTTAACCTCTAACCTTCTGAAGCTCTCTGTTATATAATCAGAATTTCAAACTGCAGATCCATGGGAATAAATTGTTCCCATTCAACTGTTACTGATTAGCCTAGTCATTATTAATGGTAATAGGGAAAATAGAAACATTTGGCATTCATTGACCAAACAGCATTACTGTCAGTTGAGATTTTTTAAATCTTTTCCTTAAAACAGTTTTTCAGAAAATTAAACTTATCGATTCCAGTTATTGTTCTTTCTAGTACTTGTGGGAGTTTCCTTCCAAACCTTTTGTTTAAGGTTGTGGGGAAAGTCAATATCTTGATTATATCATTATTTCCTCTTCTAGTTACATGTGCTATTCATTTTTGTTGTTGCTGCTGTTGGAAGTCTTTAGGTGATGAGGTTTCTATTATTTGGTAAAGCTCTTTGTAATTGTGTAGAACCAGTCTACAGGGTTTAATGAAGGGTCAGCATATTAAAGACCTAAAAGATTCATTTACTTTAATTAATTTTTAATGTTCGATGAGTCTAATGGAGATTATGAAGGTGTTTAGAGTGATCACTAGTGATGGCAATGTTATGCCTCCATTCATCTTCCCACAGAGTCTCCATGTTGAGCCTGAGGCCTACATCATGTGCCTTCAGGAGGTAGTATTGCTCTGGGATAAGAGGGTGGCTGCTGGAAGACTTTATGTCTGGAAACAAGACTGCACCATGCCACCCAAGCAGGAGAACCCAGTCATGGCTGTCAGCCAATTTCTGCAACCACATCACCCCTTACATCTGGCCACCTAACTCCCCAGAATGCAACCCGCTCGATTATTGTGTGTGAGGCACAGTTGAACAAGAGCATAGCAAAACTCCTTGTAACACCAAAGATGAACTGAAAGCAAGGATTATGGCAGCATTCACCAACTTAATCAAGGAGACTGTCCAGAATAGTTGCAGGATATTCCGAAGTCATCTGGAGGCCGTGGTTGAAGCCAGTAGCGATTTTATTGAATAAATTTACTCTTTAGTATTTGAAGATATTTTTGTAAATATATCTGTTAAAATGAGATGTCAATGTTATTTTCATTTTTGTGTAATTTAGACGACAATTTATCCATTGCATCCTGTAGATGATAGTTTAGACATTTTTGAATGAGTTGAATGCCATGCATGACCTCCATATCAGAGTTGAGATCTGATGAGGCTCTTTAAGAACATGAATTGAATTTTCAGTTTAACTTTTCGGTTTATATCATCTTACAGTGTTGGATAAAAATGCTCCTAGAGCAGCCTATTCTAAGTTCAATTTCCTTATCACTTTTACTATGTTTTTTATAAATTTGAATATTGCTGCCACATCTGGCCTATTGCTCATGTTATATGTTTTGAGATTCTTCATAAAATCTAAAGAAGAATCTGCAATGCTATTGGTCCTGACCTGGTATCTTGATGTTAGTCACTTTTCCTACTGCTGTAATGTAGTTTTCCTGTTCCTATGCTATAAATACTTAAATGGTAAGATACAGTTACATCTAGCCATTTCAACTATAAAATGATGAGATGTTGCCACCAATCTCAGTATGCTGCTGAAATTCATAAAGTCTATGTACCATAGAAAAAAGTTGGTTCATTGTTTTGATAAACTTTCCTCTATGGTACCTAGATTTTATGAATTTAAGCACAGTACTAGATTGGCAGCAGGGTATCATCATTTTACAGTTGAAATGGCTGCTAGATGTAAGTGTATGTACTATGCTAACAGTTTCTTCTGTTGCACTTCTCACTTATAGACCTCTCTTTCTGGCTTACTGCTTCCTAGTCAACTTTGACCTTCAATAATTTAAATTCAATGTCAATTGTTATCTTCTGTTTTCTTAATTCATGTTCTTTTATTGTTCTTCCAGCTTAATAATGTATTTTTCTCATATTCTCTAACACTCAGTAACCCCTTGTGCCTTAGAGGCTTTATTACCTTACTTGGGGTGAAATGATTAAAAAAATCAATATAAAAAAAAACTTAATGAAAAAAGTCAATATAAATAAACTAATCCATACAGTGAGGTACTGGAAATGTTTAAAATTTATTCATTTCACATTCTAGATTTTTGATGTTGGATTCAGTGTATGTAGCATGAATGCTCTCATTTCCATTCTAGAACTAGTTGCCTGGCATTTGAAGGTTCAAATCTTGGAACAATGAAAATAACAAAAAATGGCATCACAAGGATGAATTAATACCAAAGAAATAACCTTTGTAGGAGATTGTCAAGCATGAATAGCAGAATGAGAACCTTCTACCTCAGTAGATTGAATAAAATGCTTGATTCAAAATTCCAAGAACCTTATTAAATAGGACAAGTGTCTAAAACAGCTAGAAGATGCAACCACATCACCCCTTAACAGTATGACCATAACAACCAAGATGACAACATTAATCAGAATAGATAAAAGCATAATAATTTAAGTGACAATATTTTTAAAAAAGGGGCTATTAAATTTATATTAAAAAAAAAGATATTTTACTTTATAAATTCAATATGGCTGAAAAATATGAGAAACCTTTCACCCCAACCCGAGAAACACACTATTCTGAGAAAATATGCATTCTTATGAAATATTAATAAGTTTCCATTAATTAATTAATAATAATTAATTAATTATTTTCTATAAGGTTTCCAGTGATGAAGAGATGCTTTGTATTTTGTAGAACTTGCAGTGGATGTGCAGGTGGTGTAATTGATAGTGACTAGGAATGTGAAATCAGAGAGCCAAGTTCAAATTCCTGTTGGATTCCTTAGATTCACTTATGCTCAAATACTCTTAGGAAAGGTATGAATCCATCTCCTCTCCACAGTTAAGCAGCTAGTCTTGCAAACCATTACTGCCTAAGTGAGTTTGATCCTCACTGAGTAACCTTAAACTTGTCTCATTAGGTGTTTATTTACTTCCAGTGATCAGTGTTCAAGCCCAATTAATATGCCTGAGCTTTGAATGCTGATTTTCAAAACATACAGTCACTCCCAAATTTGTGTACACCTATTTGGCCTTACTAAGATAAAGTTGAGAAATGATATTTACGACAAAAAATATTTTTCTCATTGTAATTCATATTTTTGTCCATAATGTAAAAAATTTAGTTTAAGTTTACATTTAAATAATTACACCATTTTTTTTAACCCAAACGTTGTTGGCCAATGCGCACATATTTCTGGACTATTTTTTCATGCTCAATCTTAAAATCAAGTCCATTATTTCCCATCGCATCATGTTTTCTCAGTACAGATAATTTCTATTTTGCTTAAAATAGGCCAAAATACCCATTAAAAAGTGATATGCTAGGGCCAAGTAGAACGTTTTCAGTTTTGAATAACTTATCATAAAAGTAAAAGTATTCCAATAACTTTAAGAATGCATTTTCAGTATTTTCAGTTCAGAAAAAGTTTTCAGAAAAATCTCACACAAAATTAAATTAAGGCAATCATGTGTCATCCATTTTGAATCAAAACAGACAAAGAAGATACAAAGGAATGAAAAATACATTCATTTTTGTCCATCCAAAGGTATAAATCTTTTTTTCTTGGAAACTCTAAGGTGCTTTTGAAAAGGTTGATCTCTTCTGATGCTCCAGCAGAAATCAGCCATCATGTTAACATCCCATCTGTCTTTGTACGTTTCTTCCATTACCTTGAGATCCTGATGAAACCTCTCTGCCTGTTCATCTCTATAATCACCAAGATTATAAAGAGAAACATGTGCTCACTGCCCAACAACATTTGGGTCGGAAAAGATGTTGACTGGTGTTATCGATCATTTGTTTTATTCCTATCTTCGTCAAGACTTTATGCTTTAAAAGGACAGTCTTAAACAAACCGTTATGAAATCATTATTTATGATGAAATCATTTCATTCTGGAGTGGGTGTCTTTGTAATGAATATCTCATTGTATTAGAAACTAAAAAACTATAAAAAACAAAGACAAGTTTAATCTTTCCGATGTCAAAGAGTGAACATGAAAGTTTCAATTTATCGACAACATGAGGTTTTGTACTCAGTATGATTTTTCCCATGCCGAAAGTAATTATATAACAATACAACTGCCATTATTAGTTGAAAAAAAAACCCTTTAGGAAGTGAATATTTGTTTTATTTTCTGCTCTGATAACTATTTTCGAATTTGACCTTCAAATGAACAAAAGTTGAAACATGTGTGCTTACAGCCATATTACATTGAAACACGGTTTCTGTATAATCACCAAAGTTAAGCAATGTTGATCCTGGTCAGTACCTCGATGGGTGACTGCTTGGGAATACCAGGTGCTGTAAGCTTGGATGTGCAGGTGGTGTAATGGATAATGGCTTGGTTAATCAGAGAACCGAGTTCCAATTCCAGTTGTGTTCGTTATATTCACATATGCACAAATACCTTTGGGAAAGGTATCAATCCACCTCTTCTCCTCCAAGATATGGGTTAATTAGTAAAACTTATATCACTAAATCATTATTATCTTCCCCAAAAGTAAAAAATTCTTAAAATCTAAAAATATTTTCTGGCTTTAAATAACCTGCAAAGGGTTGATAAGCTGTAGAAAATGAAATACTGATTAACTACACAGGCATGACTTTTACATCTATTTACATTTTCTGGAACATAAATGTATAGAAACTATGGTGGCCACAATGTGAGAGATCAGTTTATATATTGATTGTAATATAGAATTGATCACCCACTCTATATCTACATCATATTTTCTTCTTTCTTTATCAAACAAATTGGGCAGGTAATTAGTAAGACTTATCATTAAACAATTATTATATCCAAAAACAAAAATATTCTTACAATCTAAAATATTTTCTGGCTTTAAATAACCTGCAAAGGATTGATAAGCCAGATAAAAAATGAATCAATCAATAAATATGAAATGTGTAGTGATAAAAAAATTAACTTATGCATAACAGAAATCACAGTGATCAGTGTTCAAGACCAGTTAAAATGCCTGAGGTTTGAATGCTGATTTTCAAAACACACAGTTCCTCCCACATTTGTCACTGCCTATTTGGCTATGGCTTTAAGATAAAAGTTGAGAAATGCTAAAAATATTTCTTTCTTTCTTTCTTTATTTTTTCATTCTTACTTTCTTTCTTTTTTCTCTTCTTCTATCTTTCTTTTTCTTTCTTTCTTCCTTTTTCTCTTTCCTTCCTTATTTTTCTTTCCTTCTTTTTTATCTCATTCTTTCTTTCTTTCTCTCTCTCTCTTTCTTTCTTTCATTCGCATTCATATTTTTATTGCATTACATTGTTTTTGTTTCTTCTTCTTTTTGCAAAACAACAAAAATGGACACCCTGTCCCCATCTTCGTATGTCACTCAAAACACTCATCGAATCCTGGCAAATGTTATCTTTAATTTCTGCTGCATGTTGAAATTTGCACTCTATTTTCTTGGTCTGATTTGTTTGTTGGAATGTTCCATGTTACATTTTGTTTGCGCTTCTGCTTATTCTGGTTTTACCCTGTTGCACAAAATTGAACACAAAAATGCTGCATTTACATCTTTACACTTTGATTTGCTGTTGATTTTATTTCAATGCTTTCTCCACATACGTCACTTGAACTTTATTTTCAGAATTGAAATTTTTCACCTCTGGTTTCAGCACATTTTTAATGAAGAAAGAAAATAATTCAGACTGATGTCACATATTTTCTTATTTTGTTTGTTATATTTTCTTTTAAAAATCTGTGTATTTTCATCTACATATAAAATTCTGTGACTATTTTTAGTCCGTCCATTTATCCCACCCTCTAAAAGAGCCATACATTGACCGATTGAGACCAAATTTTGGGAAGAAGTGCAAACAGGTAAGGGGGTACAAAGTATAGTTCATTTTACTAGTGTGTGTAGCTTAGTACAATAAATTTTAATTCATTTTTTTGGAAAAATTAAAAGTTTTGCATTTAACATTCAAAATGCTCTCACTATTTTAAAAACAATTTAATGATTAAAATAATACTTATTTAATGGGAATGCAATATTCTTTTTTTTTATATCTTTACTTTAAGTTTTTATATATACAAGAATTCAGTTTCCAATTCGACTTGTGTTTGCGAGGACTATAAACAAATCACATGGTCAAATGCTTCAAAAAGTTGGAATTGGCTCCAGAAAGAAATATTTATGCATGGCCACTGGCCAGTTGTATGCTACCTGCTCAAGAGTAAGAAATCCTAAGAATTTATTCTTTGCTGCTATTAAAAAATTTTCTTAAAAAATATTGTTTACTCTGAAGTCCTATTAAATTAAAGAAATTATTAAACTGTGAAGTAGGGTTTTGTCAAAGTATTTTTCCAAATAAATCAGCTTATTCAAATTTCATCAACTGGTTTGCAAAATTGAACGAAATGTAGAATTTGTAAATCTCAAAAAAAAATGATAGTGATAACTTCCAGAATGCTGTGAGGATTTCAACAAGTGTCAGCATGTTACAAAAAATTCTAGTATATGTATAAAACCCTACAGATATAAGTTTTCATATCTTCATAGGAGCTCAGAATGAAGATAGCTTTATCTGAATAAAAAAAGGATGCTATTAGTAAAATAAAAATCTGAAGGAGCAGAAAACAAGAGAGGTAATTTCTTATAATCCAAGTTAATTCTGAATTTTTAAATAGTTTTTTTTCTCTGAAGCAGCAGAACAAGAATCAATGAATAAAATCAGATTTTAAAACCTTCATCACTCTGCATTTTCACAAGTCTTACTTATGATGGTCCCTCAACTGCAGTGGTTTACCTTTCAATTAGAGTAATTTTTTTTAATGTTACCCTAGTAGGATATGACATCACAAGCCTAAAATCTAATTATTGTTCATAACTGCCTGCTGTGTTAAAACAAACATCATTCACAGAATGTTCAAGGTTAATGAAAGTCAGCTTGATGACAACGCTCCACAAGATATACTTTTTTACAGTACATATTTTATTCTAAACCAGTGGTTCTCAACTAGGGGTGGGGAATTTCTACTCTATGTGGGTGGGGTGATTTTAAAGCTTCAGAAGGAGACCGCAGATTCAACTGGTTAGAATATTAATCTTTCTTCACTGAAACACTTGAGCCTTGAAAGTGGTAATGACGATCCAAAATATAGGTGCGTGGAAAAGAAAAGGTTGAGAACCATTGTGCTAAATTACCGTGTGAATGCACTTTCTATGTTCAGTCTTGGTCAACAATACTATCAATGATAGTTTTTCAGCTGACTGCATTGGAGAAACCTCAGGTATTTGACAGTATTTTCTGTTTCTTGGTCTTTTTTATTGAAGCAAATGCCAACAGTGATACAGTTTGCAAAAAAAATACAACTCTTGTATATATTTAAAGTTCTTTCATATACATATTTATGTGAGTACTCAAATGTTATGTCTGTGTGTGTATAGTATGATTTTTCTTATATATATCGGTCATGTTAATGATGCATTAGTATTTGGAGGATGAACATCAGTTCTTCTACATTGACCAAAAGTGGCTTGTTACAAAGTAAAAGATTATGCCAGCTACAAACGGCTGATTTTGAAAAATGCATTCTTGCACATCAAATAAAGTTTGCAAAGCTTACAGCTCCCTATGTTTCATAATAAAAAATATATATTTAATGCCATATCTACACCTAGAATCCCACCACCCTCTCCTTGTTCTTAATTTTATTTTATTTTTCCTACTCGTTTTATCTCTATTTTTTACATGAAACATCTCTGCCTGAACTCTGTAATTTTATTGACAATCTATTTATTTTTTGCTTTTATTTTATTCCTCAACAGGAGCAGATAGATTCACCTATCACCAAGTTCACACTTCTCCCCAGTCTTTTGATCAGGAGTAGAGATTTATCCCTTGTTTCCTGTTTAGGACTGGGTTTCCAGTTCTTTCTAAAATCTACTTCAACTCTATACTTCTAATATTTTCACCTGAAAATAACAAAATCTTATTTATTAATTATTTATTTCATTTTTTTATTTCGTTTTATTTTTTCTCTCTCAATAGGAGTAGATAGTTTCATCTATCATCCAGTTTACACTCCTCCCCAGTCTTTTGAACACTAATAGAGGTTTATCCCTTGTTCCCATTTTAGAATTTGGTTTCTGGTTCCTTTTCATTCTCTTTTACTCCCAGGATCTGCTTACATCTTAGTGGCATCATTGCCTTCCTTGGAGTGAATTGATTAAAAAAAATCTAAGAATATCATTTAAAAACATTTCATGCCTTTTAGTGCATACATTTAAAATATATTTTTTTAAACGTTCAGTAATAAAAGAAACTGCGATTGTGTTTTGGACTTTATTGTAACTGTTTCAAATTAATAAAGCTGTAAACGGTGTTGGGAAGTGAGAATTAATTGAAAGTATGATTGCCCTTAAAACAAGTTGCTTCTCAGTTTTCTGCTTTCTTTACAAAGCCAAGAACA
>OZ038494.1:26101322-26141322 GCA_964036315.1 Acanthosepion esculentum | reverse complement strand
GGCAAGTCAGAGGATCGGTTTTTATTTTAGTTCTGTTTTTAGTTTAGTTTGATATTCAGGAATTATCATATAAACAAGAAAATGCAGAACAATGCAAAGTCTTTGATATGTACAATGCAAACTCGAATATTGCTGTTATTTTTTTGGTAAACTTATCAAAATATGACATTTATTCTTGGAACTTTAAGTTTTATGTATACTTCATATTTTGTTTATATCCAGCAGAAACTTTTATCATCAGAAGTATTATTTTCCTTTCACTCTAAATCAGTGGTTCCCCAAATTCTTTTTCTGGCCCACATTTTTGTAATGAAAATTTGTTTGTACCTCAGTAAATTTTATGTAATAAAAAGTATGTTTTAAAAAAAGACAGAAAAAGGATTAAAAGGAGATAGCCATGGATTCAAAGTCAGGACATTATCATTGATAACTCTCTCATCCAATTTGCAGACCCTAGTTACTGTATTCTTAATACCGATATAATGCAAAAATATCACTATGATAAAATGGTTCAATAATTATTTATAACTATTTATACTGGGACTCATGCATGCAATAACAAGTAATCCATAATGATATTTTAAATTTTGAAATCATATTTATTTTTGACATATTCATTTTTTGAAACTGTTTCTAAATCTTTGATTTTCTTTCAATCTTTCCATTTCACCTGTTAACCTCTTCCACCACAACTATAAGGCATGTTACACTGTTTGGGAACCACTGTTCTAAGTGTATTTGCCAACACATTCAGTAACAAAGGTCATTAATTATCATTATTACTGATAAAGTATAAAATAGCAGTAATTATTTAATATCCCCTTTTTGAAATTCCCGCCTTGTCTTCATTTTATCCTCACATTTCTGAATATACAAGCAATACAGAACTGTGCCTACATTATTCAACTACTCATTCAACTCCATGTATGTCTTGTCACCTGTCAGTTCAGAAGTACCTGCACATATTGAGGTCTTCTGTAATTAGCAAGATTGTATTTATTACCAATTTACTAGGCCTGTCACATAGCTTACTGCACCTAGTATTCACCAGCAGTCACCCATCTGAGTACTGATAAGATTTATTGCTTAACTTTGGGGATCAGGCAAGAACTGATGTTTCAATGTGATATGGCTGTAAGCTGTGTCTCATCCTCATTTATGTACTGTGTTGGTATCTGTCTAGCCAAGTTTTTGTTTTTATTTGAGTGTTTGGATGCCAAACATTGAACAACAATAACAACACATCTTTTAAATAAAACAGAAAAAGATTATTTTCTGAAGGAAAATTAGAAGCAGAACATCAATTGAAATAACATTTATATATTCTTTTCAGAAATATACAATAACAATAAAATATTCACTTTACCTGGAACTGAAGTTTGTTTTATCAAGTATTCTTAATGCAGTGAGAGATGTCTCGACAGACTTACTTTATGACAGTCAATCTAATGTTTCTGTCAGTGCATAGACAAAGCCTTACTTGATGGCTGCTGGCTGTATCTTCTATTGTGTGCATGTGTGTGTACACATGTGTAGATCAAACTGGCCTCCAAAATTGTTTTGAACCCTGAGAAGCACTATGCTTCTATTTTTATATCCATAAGGGGGATCCAAAATTTAATTTCACATAGAGTTGCAAACTTTTGTGAATTGGTTAGAAAATAATTTTATACTGGTTTGTGAATATCTTTTTCTCAAATTTATGGGAGTGGTGAAAGAAGTTATTGTTATTTTCGCAATGATCCAAAAATAACACATGGTTAGTCAACAACTATGTCTGCCAGTTATTTGGGCAGTACTTGCCTTAGTAATTATTGCTTATAAAACTAACCTTCTAATCGGATTTTATTGGTTGAAAAATATATATAGAATTTAATTCCTATAGCTTTGTCCATTCATTATGTGGGTGAACATAGTTTACCAAAGCTTCCTATCTCTTGCAACTCTAAGCAACAATCAACTTTTTACCATTCCATCACGCACCATCATCTGTTCACAAAAATATCATTAATAAATGTACATCCTGTGAGTATTAAATTTTCTAAGTCATCCTTCCTCATAATGTCTCCCAGAAATTTAATCTGTCTCTTTCTGATTTTAAATATGTGTCTTTGTAGTTCACATTTTTTCAAACTTCCTCATTGCTCAAATATTAAGTCTATTTGTCTGATGAACTACTGGAGGTGGTGTCTCAACGAAGTCACTGTGGAAAATCATTAAAATTGCCATCTACATTTTAATGATCCAATTTTTGTGTGTGGGTATGTTTGCTATGGTAACATAGCAAAAACCACACATCAACTTGAAGGTTAAAGTAATTTTCAGTTCAATTTATAGCTTAATAATAATAATAATAATAATAATAATAATAATAATACCACCCAGACCCAGTTACAGACATAGGACCTTGAAAAATTTTATGGGACTTTACAATACACACAGACAGGACAATCAAAGCTAATTGCCCAGATATCGTGATCAGAGACCACAAAAACAGAATATGCCTTCTTATTGATATGGCAGTTCCTGCAGACTGTAATGTATCTTTGAAGATTTTCAAAAAGCTATCAAAATACAAGGCCCTTGAAAATGAAATCTCAAAAATTTGGCACATGAGGACATCAACAATTCCAGTTATAGTTGGAGCCCTCAGATCAAATGGAATAGGTCCCAATAGACTCATTGATGTGATTCCTGGTATCGCAAGCCTTAAAGAAATACAAAACTTGTACTCAGAATACTGCTCACATCTTACGAAGAGCTATATCTGTGTAAAACGTGTGTGATCTTAGGTTTTTTTTTTTTTCAAAAAATGCTCAGGGGAAAATGTCATAATGCTATTTTTAACCTTAGGTCTCTGGTTGGGACCCAGAAAGAAATGAATATATACCAAAAGTCAAAGGCAAAAAATTATAATAATAATAATAATAATAATAAATTGGGGTCTGTATTTATGCTGACCCTACTAACAATGTTGTATGTTCCTTATGTGTTCCAAAAGCCTAAAAAAATCCTGTCAATATTGAAAAGAAAAAAAATATCGTTGTATAAACTAATGATGCCTTTATTTTTGGAAAAAACTTTCTACATATTTTTATATAATTTTTTTTTCTTTTTTATAATAAACCTATTCTTATATCACTCACTTACATGCTAATACCCTTGGGAAAGGTATGAATCAAACTCTTCTCCCTCCAGCTATGGTTAAATAGTAGGATAGACTGGATTCTATAGCCTTGGATGGCAAAAGGTCTAGGAGTAGGAAAACTTTAAATCAGCTAATATTCTTCAAATAATTTTTCAGAAAAGTATATTTTATTTTTGAAAGATTTTTTAATGAAGAGAATTACATTCTGATGACAGATGGCTAAACATCACACTAAAATCAACTATTTCAGAAGTTTCAAAATGAAAATTCCTTCAATTAATTTAAATTAGTTTTGAAATAGATAAAAAGTATTTTGTTTATTTAAATATTAAATTTAATCCATTTAAATGAAAACTAAAATAAAAGCTTTTGTTGAGAGCCATTGTAGAGTAATGGATTGAAGCTGGGCTTGAGGAATCAGAGAGCCAAATTTGAATTCCAGTTGAGTTCATTGCATTCACTTATGTACTAATACCATTAGGAACGTTATGAAGCCAACTCTTCTCCCCTCAGCTATGGGTAAATAGTAGGACAGAAGAAGGAAAACTCTGAATTCAAAACTCTATGTAGCCCTGGCTAAGCACATACTATGCAGCTAAGGAAAGGATCATTTGCATTGAGTCAATGATTTCGGCTAATGGCAATTCCTTATATAACTAGCGTCATTATTTTCTGTAAAGTTATTAATCTTTACATTTTTTCTTTTCCTCCTCCATCGTGAACATTTCATCAATTTATTGCGAAAAGCAACTTATGTAAATTCTTTGCATGCATGTTCAAAAATTGCTTAACACTAAACTCCTGCTGATTAGCGATTAGTCAAAGTACAAGTAAGGCTAACTTGAGATTTTAAATATAGCTGGATATCCTGTCACTGTGCCTTATAATACACTGTATTCCCTGAAGAAGGATACAAAAAAATACATAAAAGTGGCCACCTTCTGGGTGGGTACTTGTCAGCACAGATATAAACCAAACCTATGTCTATCTTTTTGACAGTAGTGTAAACTAGACCGATGTGTGCCTACTATTGATTACTTGTGGTTTTTGCCCTATAAGACTTATATTTGACATTAAATAACCCAAGAATGGTTGATATATTGTTAACATATTGACTGCCAGAGGTCAATTATGAAATCTGACTTCAAATGTCAATTTTATATTAGCCAACTTTGGTAATAAAAAACTTTTAGGAGTTGATTTAAAGCTATAAATGAAGTCTTAAAATTGTTTTCATACTAATTACTGCAAATTAAACATGTTGTTGGTGTCCAGAGATGAAAATGTATCAGAAAATGCCAAACACAAGATAAATCGTAGCTGACATCAAAATCAAAACTATCGATCATGTGTTATCTTGTGGTTGGCAGTCAATGCCTTAATTTTTTGTGAAGACATTTTGCTAATTACAAAATAGTTGTATTGTTTCTTTATTTGTACATGAGTGTTTTTTTCCTTGGTGCCCCAACTACATGAATTGAAGCGTGCTACTAGATTGGCATTTAGGTCCCACCCTTTTACTGTTGAAATAGCTGAATGCAACTACCACTTCTAGTCCAGCAGTTTCTTTTCTCACACTTCCCACCTGTGGAACTCCCTGTTGAGTAAATAAATTTCAAAAGTAAGTATATATATACAGTGCAACCTCGGTCCTAGAAGGTCTCACATGTTGAACAAATCGGTTTTCAAACAGAATAATCAAAGTGAAAATGCATCAGTTATCAAACAAAATTTTGGTTCTCAAACAACATTGCCAAACTAAGTTAACCAGAACGTAATCATTTCTTAGTCAACCGCCATGTTGTATACATCCGTGTGTTGTGTTGTGCTTTTCTTTACCAATTTTTTTGTACTATGCCTTTATTACCTCTTTATTAGTCCTTAGTCTTGGCTCCAAAGAAAGCCAGCAGTGATACTGGTAAAGGATAAAAGAAAAGTTAAGAGAAAAACAATTGTTGATGATATTGTCTCGATGATGAAGATGATGTCTCTTCTTACTCAGTTTCATATGGCAAAATCAACGATCTATACTATTCTTATAAATAAAGAGACGATCATGTCTTTCCTTCCCTTTTCCAAACAATAACATCTCTTTCCTCCCCCTTCCAAAGAATAACATCTCTTTCCTTCCCCTTCCACTTATGCCATCAGCTCTCCTACATACAGGTACGGTAAAATTAAAATGTTTGTCTATATTTTATCTGTTTAGCATTGTTATTTTTTTTTTTAGATTTAATGATCTTCATTAGTTTTGTGTATTATATGATCTTCATTAGTTTTGTGTATTATATGATCTTCATTAGTTTTGTGTATAAACTTGTGCACAAAGTCCTGTTGTAAAAGTTTTAATAAGCAATCATCTTGGGACCAGGAACGGATCAATCCATTTTACATTGATTCTCATTGGAAAAATAGTTTCAGTTTAAGAAACATTTCAGGTTACGAACAGGCTTCAGGTACAAATTAAATTCGTGAACCGAGGTTCCACTGTATATGTAAATAAATTTTTAAAAAATTTTCAAGGTTTCTTTGACATTACCCCAAAAATGGTACCACATATAACTGCATTAACTTAATATGCAATTTAAAAAAAACTCAACATTATTGTTTTTAATTAATTTTCTCTATTATAAAACCAGTAATTCTTTAAGTTTTAGAAAAAAAAGGAAACAAAATGGACTTATACTTAACATCAAGAAGAGACATTTGAAACTTTTTGCGCGTATAATGAGGAAAGCAGGCTTGGAAAATTTGTTACTCACAGGACAGATTGAAGACAAGTGCAAATAACCTAACTAGGGAGCTTGAGTAAATTTAAATATCTGGGAAGTGTTTTAAAAGAGGATGTAAAGTATAGGACTGAAATCTGAAAGCACATTGGGATAGAGAAAGATGCCTTCAAAAAGCTAAGCAAATTATTAAGAAACAGAAACATTTTGTTAGACACAAAGAATACTGAACTGTTGCATGA
The DNA here is from genome assembly GCA_964036315.1 of Acanthosepion esculentum. Classification (NCBI taxonomy): domain Eukaryota; kingdom Metazoa; phylum Mollusca; class Cephalopoda; order Sepiida; family Sepiidae; genus Acanthosepion; species Acanthosepion esculentum. Next base: position 26,135,203 of record OZ038494.1, on the reverse strand, counting down.
ATATCAGTGCTCTTATATGCCAGTGAATGCTGGACAATCTCCTCATAGATGAAGAAGAGATTTGAAGCAACAGAAATGTAGTTCAACAGAAGGATGCTGAGAATACCATGGGCCAAACATATGAGCAACAACAAAGTTCTAGAGACAATGGAAACAAAAAAGATACTTATACTTAACATAAGAGAGAGAGAGAGTTGAAATTTCTAGGGAAATAATCATTTTTAGGAGTTGATTTATAGCTTCAACTGAAATCTTAACATTGTTTTCACACTAAAAGTATTACTGCAAATAAAGTCATTGTTGGTGCCCACAGATGAAAACGTATAAAAAAATGCCAAATAACTTGTAGCCAATGTCATAATTAAAACTGCCAACCATGAGTTATCTCATAGTTGGCAGTCAGTGTCAAGAGGGCTTAGAGAATTTGATACCCATAGGACAGATTAAAATGAGGAAAACAAGGCATAACCTAGTAAGCTTGAGTAAATGGATGGCAGGACAGAGTTTACAAGAGATAAGCAAACTTGAACATGAACAACCAGCCATTATGTATGTATGTGCCACTTTGTGGAAGAAGGTTCATGATGGAAAGGTTGTCTTCAAGAGTTCTCTGATTGCAAACAAAAACATGAAAGGAGATATCTGAAAAGGTCATGACGTGGAACTTCCAAATTATATGGGTTACAGGCATGACATTCCCTGTGATGTTTTGTAGTAGATTTTGCTTGAATAGAGCAGGAAAATTGACTTACATGTGAAGTCACTGTACCAGTGCACCGAACGACTATGTAATGACATTAAATATTAACAATTCATTTTTGCAAGTCTGCTTGCGATCGAAAAGACATGCAAAAAATAAACATAACAACAAAACATGTGTCTGCCAAATTAGTATCAGAAATTTCTAAAGATTATTTTCTGGTTTAATGAGCTGTTCAAGACACAACTGAGTTGTACAATGATGTCTTAAGATTGTCATATTCGACATTGAAATGGTGGCCATCATGTACCAGGTGTGACATATATATTCATCCATTATTCATTTTATCATAAAATGAATGTTAACAGGCTGATGGTTATATTTATTTACAATAAATTACATTTATTTACAATTCAAATTGGTCAACCTTTCCTTTCCCCATTGTCCTTAAACTTGTCGGATAATGAAATAAATAATCAATAAAAAAAAAAGAAAAATGAATAAAAAAAGAAAAAGTAATACATTTTCCCATGATGCTACTAATAAAGGAACCCCACTTGGCTTCATCAAACGCCCATTAGGAGGCACTGTTTAAGTTCTATAAAAAGACAAAGGCTTCCTTCCATTTCCTCCCTCTCTTACTTGCTACAAGATTTACATGGAAAAAAAACATCCCTGCTGGGGCACGTTCATTTCCCCACTCCACTGATGACTGAAATATCTCTCCATTTTCTAAAACATAGTGTTTGCACGTGTCTTCCAAAACCTCCACCTATGAAGTAAACCAACCTTTCTTTGATTTTTCCAACTCAGCATAAGCCTGACTTGTGCGTGACTATTTTAAACATGCCAACCATCCAATGTAAGTATAAACTTTTCTTTGGTTGTTCCAACTCAGTGGAAGGCTGAACTTGAGCTTGACCATCCTAATGATGCTTATCCTTATTTAGCATAACTTCTGAGCCAGAAAAAATAAGATAGGCACACCCAAGAGAGATTGAGGACTTTGTTTCCCTACAGTTTTATATAAAAAAGGAGAATAAATAGTCTGTAGTTGAAACCAAAATTTTTTGTATGCTTCTTTTTTAATTGTTACATGTGAACATACACCCCGCCTAAAGTACACCCAACAACAAATTTAATTTCCATCATCTCTTCTCAACTGAAGTTGTTTTTTTTACGGAAATTTTCAACCTGTACAAGGGGTAGTTTATATGGATAGAAGAAGAAGATAATGGTTGACTTGAACAGGTTAAGATTGTAGCGATTGGGGAAACATCCTCTTGGGAGTCTATTCCACAGAGCAGTGGTTTGCAGGATGAAGCTGTTTGAGTGGCACTTACTTCTCACCAATGAAATATAGAAGGAATGTGGGTTGTTTGCTACAATGTAAGTGGCATGTCAGGTCCTAACTGTGTCATAATCACCTGGGGCATGGGCCACTGCCACCCGATGTTGGTATCAGTATCCAACCTGTGGATAGAAATGTGCATCTCATTTTGGTCATCGCAGCCATCAATATCAATATAATGTTATCAATTGATTTCTTCAATTCTAATTCTTCATATTGGGTTGAGCTGACGACGTTGTCATCATCAACAGACTCCCTTATTAGTAAGCCTAGCATAGAAATAAATGCAATATGGGAGCCACCAATAAAGAAAGACAAATGACAGCAAATCTTCAACTGCAGCAGCAGCAGTCAAAACATGACAGTCAGCAGCAGTAACAGTTGAAACCTAATCAGCAGGTAGGTTAACTTTAAAGCTACAAGTTTACTATGAGATAAAAATGTTGGTTTGTTAATTTGGCAACATAGTGGTTGTGAGTTTAATCTCTGGGTCAGGTAACATGCACTTGCACTCAGTGATCAATAACTAAACAGTACTAAATATAAATAAGAACTAGATGATATACCTAGATATGAGCAATGGAACGAGAACTGTCTACTGCTGTAGATTAAATAATGGTTTCAGTTCAGAATTCTATGTAGGTTACGCAGATTGATACACACCTGAGGGAGTCCAGGGGACACAACAACAAGGATAACAACAACAAAGACAAGGACACTAGTTCAAATATAAGTAGTCTAAATAATTCTGGATAATTGCTCTTCAGTGAGGTCATTGATAGTTGCTGGAATTTATTATATTTTTGTTTTAAAAACATAATATCTGCACCCTCTTATATCTATCTATCTTTATTCAACTTCAGGTGCCTAGGTTTTGAGTTCATAGCTGTCTTTCTTGTAGACTGGTTGGCAGCCATAGTTAGAGAGCCCAGATGCTACCCTGCTATTTAACTTATAGCTGAGAAGAGATGGATATATACCTATCCCAAGGGTAACTTGGGCAAGTTAAGAAATACTGTGAAGAGAATGTTAATAAACAAAAAATATATTTATTTTTAATTCTAAAAACTATTAGCCAGAATTCCTATTTTTTTTCTTGAAAAGCCCAGGGGGGAACCATTTGTAGAGTTACTTAATCTTTTTCTAGCTATAATCCTCTTTCAAAATGTCATGATGTCTGAACACAAAAGTAAAGCAGTGAAAATTTTATCTGAATAAATATTTAAGTAGAAATATATGGCAACCAGTTGAAAATCAATCTTATCCTTCAGGGTAGCAAGTTATTTTCTGTCAGTGTTAAAAATAAACTATCAATAAAAATTCATCAAAACAAAATATGCATATATATATATTTCACTTAGGCAAATTGTCAGGGTTATATATATATATATATATATATATATATATATATATATATATTTTCAACCGCCAAAATAGACTACCCACAATGCACCATTGACCCGTATATATAAATAGCCAAGAAAAATAGCAGCACTAGTTGCCTGACGATTGCATCTGGCATGAAACAGACTGTTGCCTCTAAGTGTTGACTTCTATGTTCACTTTTATATTTACACACACTCTATCTCTGATATTGAGCACTTTATCCCATAAATTAAGCACACTTTAAGACTATATTTCTACATATATATATATATATATATATTATATATATATAATTTAAAAAAAAATATGATTCCATCACAACACAGTACATCCTATGTTTCAAAATGGAAAATTCCAAATCTAGATTAATTTTGAAAATTAAATCTACACTCTTCATTCCATTATCAAGCGATTTTAAGAATGACTTTCTAAGAAACTGATTTATTTAATATTAGTGTAGACAATCTTAATATTTTATTGGTGGTGTTTTATTATTATTTAGGGGTGGTCAGGTTCTAAGCTAACTCTTTTATCGCCATTTATTGTGATTGTAAATTCAGTCAAATTAAGATGAGGAATTGGGGTGCTGCTTCCGGTTTTTTTTCAGCAGTTATTTAAGATAACTGTCTTATTTTTAAACACCGTCTGGGTTTAAGTGGCAATATATTTGGCCTTTTAATTTTTTTTATTTAATTCTTATTTTTATAAATATCAAGATTTTCTTAAAGAGCTAATTAATTATGATAAAGTCATATTTTTAATATTAAAATTTTATATCTTTATTCCTACAAATATAAAGTATTTACTTCATTTCACATTAACTAATAAAGTATATATGGAATTGTAAAATTAATATATTATAATTTAATTTTATATTTATAAAATTATTTTATTTATGAACAATATAAATATACTAGTTTCTTATCTATAAATTATTTACTATTTAAGGAAAATATTTGATAATGTCTGCAAAATATGGCTATTTCATTTCTTTCATTTAATAAATTTTTATCTTTATATTATATATATATATATATATATATATATATATATATATATATTATACACTGTTACATTAGCACATGTAAATATCCACTACAAAATTATACATTTTGTTTCAACGTTAAAATCAAATATTTCTTCAGGTAGCTAACAATGATGGTACTAAACGATTTTATTCAAAATTGTGATTAATGAAACACTACTTCACTTTCCATTTTTGCGATATTTTCCGTAAAAGGTAAAAAGGATTTATATAGAGAAAAAGGAAAGAAGATAAGAAATCAATAAAAAAAGGAAAGAGTAAAGAAAAAGAAAAAGAGAAGAAAGTCAAGAGAAAGCGTAGGAAATTAACTCTACTACCAAGAGAGAAGACAAAAAAGAAAGGCAAAAGAAATAGAGAAGTATATTCAAAATTATGCAGATTCATAAGAAGAAGAAAGTCAAGAAAATAGGAAATAGAAAGATGCTGATATGAATTAAACTAATGAAAGAAACGTTTTATTTTAATGTTGAAACGGAATGTACAATTTTGTAGTGGATATTCACATTTTCTAACGGTGTATAATAAATATCTATTGCTCTACTTTTGTATTGAGCCCTGTTTTAAATTAATGTTTTGAACGTTGAAATCTTATTCTTCGTTCTTTTACATTTGTATGTATTTATATATACAAAGTATATATACAAAGTACTAACATGTGCACTAGGTAATGTTTCATTGGAAACTTATGAAAAAAAGTAAATAATAACGGAATTATTCATTTTGTTTCAATTAATTTTCAATTGGGTGTATATAAGTTTGCCTGTCATCAAACTTTACACACCTCCCTGGTCATTTGAACAGGCGTAAAGGTTTAAAATAAATTTAAATTGTTATAATTTGTGTCAACCTTTAAAATGACTACACCACAAGAAAAGTAATTTTGTGTACTGCAGTTTGCAAAGTGTAACCTTAAAATAATAAACTTTGAACCTTTTCCTATCAAGTAATATATTGAATGCCTCTTAGGATTTGTTTTTATTAAATTTTCTAAATCTGCTCTTTCTTTTTGAACAACTGTATATGCAGAGGGATTGAAAAGTAACTCCCCATTTTATGTATGATGGACTCTCCCATCTAACCATATTTTTTACAAAACAGGAGAGTCCATCATACATATAATAGGGACTTACTTATCAATTACTCTGTAATTTTGAATAATCCTGCATTTTCTATCTTCTTGCAGTTGATGGTTAGTCCTTTTATCTTGCTTTCTTTTACTATCCTGTCTAGGAGGTCCTATAGTTTTCTTTCAGAGTCAGACATCAACACAGTGTCATCTGTGTATCTTATATTGTTAAGATTATGCCCACTGATAATAAATGCTGGTAGGGTTTCCAGTATTAATATTATAAACAGGAATTTTCTTTTCTTTTTATGTCCCATGTCGTTTTAGGACATAGGCGATCATGGCTCTCCACCTCCCTCTATCCCTTGCAGCTCTCAACATGTTCCTTCTCTCTACTTCCTCCCCCAGACCACATTCTGTCATCCACCTGTCTGCCAGGTATGTCATGCGTTCTTTTCTCTTGTCTCTCTATCCCTCTATTTAACCCGTGAGTATCAGATTCTCCAGGCCCTCCTTCTTCATTATGTGTCCCAGAAACTTCAGCTTGCTCTTCCTGATGTTAAATATAAACCTCCTCCTTGTTTGTATCCTCTCTAAGACCTCATCATTGCTCACACGCTCGGTCCATGATATCCTTAGCATCCTTCAGTAGAACCCCATCTCTGTCGCCTCAAGTCTCTTCTTCATCTTTGAGGAAATCGTCCAACATTCGCTGCTGTAAAGAAGGGCAGATGTCATGTAACAGTTCAGTATTCTTTTCTTTGTTACCAAAGAAATCCTCCTGCCTCGCAATACTCTGCTCAGCTTTTGGAATGTGTCCTTGGCCATCCCAATATGTCGACAGATCTCAGTGTCACACTTACCATCTTCTGTCAAGATGTTTTCCAGATATTTAAACTTCTGCATCTGCTTGATTCTAGTGTTCCTGACCTGTAAATCACATTTCGGGCTCATCCTTTTACTGATGACCATGCATTCTGTCTTCTTGTAGTTTACGCTTAGTCCCTTCTTCTCACTCTCCATCGCTACCTTCTGTAGGAGATTTTGTAATTTCTGTTCCATGTCTGCTATCAGTACTGTGTCAGCTGCATATCTTATGTTGTTATGGTTATGGCCACCAATGCTAAATCCTGATAGGGTTTCCAATTCTCTCAGAATTGCCTTGCTGTATAGGTTGAAAAGATGTTTTATACTGATTCATAACTAGTCCGGAAATATTTTCTTGTTTTCATTACCTTGGATATTCCATTTAGTAACATAATTTGATTTGGGCATATTATGATTGCCAATTGGCTTGCCGTTTTTGTAATACGTTGTAACAAACTTATATATAATGTGCACACAGGAATGCTAGCTTTTGGAATGCACTCTAAATTGATAAAAAAAATCAATATTCTTTTATTTTGATGTCATGGCATAATGAAGATCTAAAGAATACTAATATACTAAAATGTTTTCCTAGAAAACTTTTCCCTATTTTTTTTTTTTTTTTTTTTTTTTTTTTTTTACAAGTGGACCCATATATTTAAGTAGTGCCAGTTTCTCTACTTTTTTTTTTACTGTAATAATTCCAATTTTATCTTCTCTTCAGATTTTGGTCATGATTTATTTAAAAGAAAACTTCAACTGTTTAAAGGTATCCCAAAATGTAGTGACCGTAAAAATATGTTCTGTCAGAAGTTGTCTGTTGTGTGCATCCTGTTTGTTGCCTGTCGTTGTATTCATCATTTTTTACTATAAAAAGAAACAGTTGTTATTATACAATAAAAATACAGGTAAAGTATAGGTAAATTTATTAATATACACATAGGTGAATTTATTTAATTTACGGAAGATGTGTTTCTTGTTTTCCGAATGCATGTCTTTACAAAACCATTTTAAATTTAATAATTTTAATGTTCATCACATTTTAAACTTGTAAGTCCTCTTACAATATGTGCATTCTTCTAATATTTTTAACAGCTTTATTTGATTCTAATTTAAAATTTTTAAAAAATTGTGTAAAAAATGAATAATGAAATGAAAGTTAAACCTTTTTTTTAAATTTTGAAGTTGGAATTGTTTTCCATTTAAAAGTATTTTCAATAGCTGTCTATACTCCTAAGATGAGGTATTTTAACTATTTATACTATTTACATAGTCTGGACTGTTGTCCTCAACTTTATTGCTACATTCACAATGTTTCATCTGTTGTACACTCTGTCCTTCTTAATATCACCTGAAGAAGGCCAGAGTGTGCAATGGCCGAAACATCATGAATATTACAATAAGGGTAGGGACAACAGTCTGAACAATGTAAATAGTTTAAATATTTTCAATATATTTTTGTAATAAATGAAAAGGCTTCAAAATCAATAGTGATTTCAAAAATAATATTTCAACATTAATATTTTTAAAAATTTATGCTTGCAATAAACAATTTTCAGTACTTTCATCGCCACATTTTAAATTAATTTTCCAACTTTTTCACAAATACATATGTGTAAAAATATGCTATTTGTTTCTTATATTTATTTCCTCAAATAACAAACATTGATTGTATTATTCGGGTGTGGCATGAACAGGGTGATAGTCTGCTGGATGGTGTTGAATAGGTTGACTCCATCAGGTAGTTGCCTTCTCCACATGAACTCCGCCAGGTAGGTCTCAAGATGGTGTTGCGCCATTCCTCGGTGACATTTGTTCCTCCACTTTCCTGGTCCCCACTAATGTCCGATATGGAGTGAGGACTACAATATCTGCATTTATGAAATTGCATCGATGATTAACCTTGAAATGTTGGAAGCCAGCCTCCTCAAGCTTAGTGGTCTTATACCCTAGTCATTTTTTTTTAAGTGGCGACATATAACCCACAAGTATCTCAATTATCCTTTGTATTATTCTGCAACAATATGTACAAATGATTATCAATGAAAAAAACATTTAAACAAATAATAACACATCATGCATGTGTGTAGATATCTGTATCAAATTTTCTATTATGTACCAAGTCCTTGGTGATCATGGCTCTCTACAACCTCCTGACTTTTGTTTCTGTGTAGGTTGGAAGAAATGCAAAATAAATGGCTGTATTAGCATTGGATTAGTGTGAGTAGTTTTGTTTATTTACACTATTTACATTATTCGGTCTGTCCTCAAGGACACATAGTCCAGTGGATAAAAGTGTAAGTTGAATCCAATGACTTGACCCAAAGAGTTCAATAACTCATGACAGCCAAGGTGAACAAAAACCTGTGGAATTGAGTTAAAGAGAGATAACTGATACTGAGACATCTGGAAGAGGCATGGTACATGGAACTTGAATAGTCTAGTGGATGAAATAATAAAGGGTTCAATTCAAAAGGAAGACATTTTAAATATGTACAAAATGGATGAAACATGAAATAAACACTTTATTCAAATTAAATATAAGCTAAATTTTAATTCACTCTTTGATTGGATGCATTCCCAATATGGATACTTAGGACCACTGCACTCTCTTCCCTCCCCACTTCTGCAGGCTACTACATATGATTTGATTATAGTATTGAAGACTTGTACCAAACCAACCATGTTTTTTTCGAATGAATGAAATACAAAGAACTGGTGCATATGGTGTGCCACAAGATCTTCAAACTTTCATCAGGATTTGAATTGAGAGTTGACCTTTTCCTAGAATAGTTGTAATAGCATAAAGAGACCATTCTGCCATAGTTAGACAAAGATGGATTCATACCTTTCACAAGGCTATTTGCATGTAAGAGATTTTCTTCTCATTGGTTGGGTATCTGTCAATGAAGAGGGATGGAAAACTCAGCGGCAAACTGAAGCAAACACTAGGTCATGACAAGCAGGGCATGGACAAGATTTCCACATAGGAACACCACATGTATGGGATGAACACCACATGTATGGGATGAACACAACTGAGACACTGGAAACACAAACAAGGACAAACAAATTTGCAATGATGCTGGGTAACTTGAACAAAAATCTTTGGCACAACAATCTTGTTGTGTGGTCAATGCAGAGTGATACCAAGCCCTCCATCATCTCAGAAAATGCAGTGCGTATGTAAATAATGAGACCTCCTCATCCCAGAAATTCAGACAGAAAGCAATCAGGTGATAATAACAACAATGATGAAAACAATAGTGTGCAATTTAAATAATGCAAATAATGAGAACTCCTCATCGCAGAAATTCAGACAGAAGGCAATCAGGTGATAATAACAACAAAGATGAAGACAATAGTCTGCAATGTAAATAATGCAAATAATGAGAACTCCTCATCGCAGAAATTCAGACAGAAGGCAATCAGGTGATAATAACAACAAAGATGAGGACAATAGTCTGCAATGTAAATAATGCAAATAATGAGAACTCCTCATCGCAGAAATTCAGACAGAAGGCAATCAGGTGATAATAACAACAAAGATGAAGACAATAGTCTGCAATGTAAATAATGTCTTTCTTTGTTCCAATAAACTTGCTCTGCCACTCATCTTTGCCCATAATTTCTTCCAAGTAATTTGGAGATACTATCCAGCACAGCTTCTTGCAGTCTGCTCTGACCATGGCAGACTTCTACTGCCATCATTTAGAGCTGATGCATCAGAAGCTGAAAACATTTGGACCAGCAATGGTGAGGAGAAAGTGGTATATCCAGCTGAAAAATAGGTTGAAAATTTCATACTAGCAGTCAATAGGTTCACCTATCATCCAGTTCACACTCCTCCCTGGTCTTTTGAACAGGATAGAGGTTTATCTCTTGTTTAGTATTGTGTATCTGGTTCCTCTTAAAGTTTAATTCAACTCTATACTTCTACCTCTATACTGAAATTTTATTTATTATTCATTTATTTGTTTATTTATTTTCCTCAATAGGAGTAGATAGTTTCACTTATCATCTGGTTCATGCTCCTCCTTGGCCTTTTGATCAAGAGTAGAGTTATCCCAAAGTTCAAGTAACAAATCTTGTGAAGTCTGTTCCATGCATCTAACGCAAGAGCTTTGCAGATGTTGAAGTCTTTTTGGGAATCTATTATGTGAGATCCTTGTTAGGTAGGTGATCGTGGCTATCCACAACTTCCTATCTTTAGTAGCTCTAAGTAATATTTGTCTCTTTATTTCCTTCACAGTTCTGTATGCTATTCATTTACACAAGCTTGTCAGGTAGATTATTTACTGTTTCCCTCGCTTTTGCCTTCAATATGTTCTGTGATTGCCAAATTTTCCAAGGCTTCTTTTCTCATTATGTGTCCCAGATATTTCAACTGTCTCTTTCTGATTCAAAGTATGTGTTCTTTTTATTTCCATTATCCTTAAAACATCATTGTTCAAATGTTCCTTCTATCTGAAGAACCACATGTCAGTTACCTCAACTCGTCTCTTCATCTGTGATGAAATCGGCCAGTATTCTCTGCCATATGAGAGCATACATAGCAGTTCAGTTATCTTTTCTTTGTTTCCATGTAAATCATACAACACTTGGAAGTGGTTGGAAAATTCAGTAAGTCTGAAATGTTTGAGTTTTTGACAAGTTTGAAAGTTGTCATGAAGATTTAGAAATTTTCAAAGCACACTAATTAAATGGAAGCAAAAGACAGATGCAATATTGCGGATATGTACACAAGAGAAAGGAAGAGAAGTGTGCAGTATTTGGAGAGACGGGCAGAAAATCCACGAAAAAAAAAAAATTCCAAGCTCTATGCAAAGCCAAAAAATAAAGATGTTGAGAGTGTCACTCAGATGCAATGTAGAGATAGAAATAAGAGATAAATATTTTCATTGAAAGAAAAAGAAAAGGAAGCTTTACCAATTGTATGGACAAACACTGGGATCATAAACCATTAGAATTTATATTCAGTCCAAAGAAAGATTGCCTAAAGTTACAACAATGTTGAGAATTTTAAGGTGGCAACAAGACTGATGGCTTTTGATTTTGTCAAGGGTAATTCAATACAACACATGGATGTGTTATCAAGTTTGCAATTTTATATCAAGTCAAATGAGAACACAGATAAAAAAATTTGAATATAAATTTAAAATGGAGAATTGGAAAGAACAAATGCGGTAATTGTTCTTGAGCTCAAAGACTCTACAAGAATGTACAGAAATTAAATCCTATATATATTTTTCAACCAATCAGAAGGTTCCTTTGATAAAAAATCATTACAAGGGCAAATAACAAAAATAATAAATATGGTGGTACCTCCAGAAACATCAAGAAGGATATTAATAAAAGTGTTCATGATGATATATATTGTGGAACAGTAGATGCATAACAAAGGTAAATTTTCTAATACAAAAAGTCCTAATACAGCCATAATAGAAAAACAAAGGAGCTATATACTAGTTCACACAGGCCAAATAAGGTCCTGAGATGAAGATGTAGAAATAGAGGAACAAATATCAAAGGACATAATGATCATAATGAAAATAATGTGGATATGCCAATACAAATGGAAACATGGAGATGAGGGGATGAAAATTTAGATCTCCAAAGTAATTATGAAAGTTCTAACGATGATCAATTGAAGGAAGATAGCCATGAAGATAAAAGTGTGCAAGACAGATCCAGGTCTACCATAAATAGAAATATGATAAAATCTATGGAAGGAGAGAGGCCGAAGTAGGGCAAGGAAATCCCAAAAATGAATAGTGTGTAAAAGCAGTAAAAGATTCGACCACGGGCATAAAACTGCTCTCTTTCACAGAGATCTAATAATATGTAAATGTAAGCATTTGATCATTTGTATATAGATCTGAAACACTCTATACAAACCTGAGTCATCATAAGGGGAGAGGATTTGTCAGTAATGAGTGTGAGTGACTTGTAAATACTATTACTAAAACTTCTACTACTATTACTACTACAACATCTACTACACATTAAGACAGTTACTAACTACATTTCCTGGAAAATCCTACAAAGATGTAAGACACAAATGATAGCAAAGGGAGTAATTTCTGTTGCTAAAAGTTACATAAATTTGGAACAACAGTTGTACCTTGTCTTTCTACAATGAAAATTATTGAGATTACCGTAAAACTCCACCCTCAAAGCATGACCACCTAACTCATCAGCCTCTGCTGCCTCTCCCATCTTCTCCTCTCGCTCATGTTCATTTTATTGAGTGGCTGAGGCTTGGAAATTTACATAAGCCACAAATTTGTCTCGCAAATTTGCTGAGCTACAAGATCAGGTTTTCCTTAAATTGTAACTTTTGGATTGGCCATATTTTCTTCCAACTCTCTTGCATGCAAGATACATACAAGTGCATTTTGTTCCAGGAGGTACGCTGTTTTCTCTTCTACAATTTCTAATGGTGATATAGTGATATGGTGGTACTTCTAGAAACAGAAAGAAGGATTTTAATGGAGTTTGTTTGTTTGGTTTGGTTTGGTTTGTTTTATAGCATATCAACCTCAATGGTTATTTAATGCCAACAAAATTTTCATTGTTGGTAATATTTTTTTCCAAACATTTATTTCTGGTAATATTTTTTCCTTCAAAAATCTATTTCTGGTAATAATTTTCCTTTGCTGATAATATTTTTTTTTCAAAAAATGTATAGCTGGTAATGTTTTTTTTTCAAAAATGTATTCCTGGTAATACTTTTTTTTCAAAAAAGTATTGCTGGTAATAATTTTTTTACGAAGTATTTCTGGTATTAAAACTTATTTTTACACTTTCATAGAGTTTTGACCCAAGTTTTGGAGGTGGGGTAACTATTTGCCCATAGCTGGGACCCTAACAGGTATTACCACCCTGGGTTAAGGTGGACCTGGGAACACCAGCAATTAAGAGGTGGTTCTACACTCCTCAAAACCTCCTGATCAGAGCCCTTGCTACTGGATGTAGATTATCGTCTTACCTGAGATGTGGATGTAGTTTATCATCATACCCAGGACAATTTTAATAAAGAGTGTACATGATGACATACATTGGAGAATAGTGGCTATACAAAGAAGATGCACCCTGTTGGATGAGGCTTCAGAATATGCTGTCTGCACCTCTGCAGAGGTGTAAGACCCCTCCCCAAATGTGGTGTTCTGGGTATGACGACAAACTACATCCAGCAGAAAGGCCTCTGATCAGGCACTTTTGAGGAGTGTTGAAGCATCTCTTAATTGCTTTTGTTCCCAGGTCTACCCTGACCATGGGTGGTAGTGCCTGTCAGGGTCCCAGCAAATAGTGACCCCCCCATTCAAACTGGGATGAAAACACTATGAAAATGTAAAAATAGGTTTTTATAGTAAAAATACCTGCAATATATTTTTGAAGAAAAAAAAATACTAGAAATACATTTGAAACTTAACAAAAAACATCTTTACAAAAATACGTCAATGAAACCTGATCTGCAAACTGATTTCTTACAAAGAATACATTTTCTATTCATACGAACCTATCCTCAAAATCTTGTTGGCATTAAATAATCCACTGAGATTGACATTCCATAAGACAAAAGAAACCAAAGAAAACAAAAAAAATCAAATTTTCTAATGCAAAAAGTTATAATACAGCCATCATAGAAAAACAAGAGAGCTGTATATTAGCCCATGCAAATCAAATAAGATCATTTGCATATGGACATGAGGCACTCTATACAAACCTGAGTAGTCATGAGAGGGAGAAGATTCACTAGTAGAGATTAGGATTAACTTGTAAATACTACTACTACTACATGATGGTACCTCTAGAAACACAAAGAAGGATTTTAATAAAACGTGTCCATGATTGTGGAATATTGGCTACACAACAAAGGTAAATTTTCTAATGCAAAATGTCCTAATACAGCCATAATAAAAAACAACAAAGGAGCTGTATACTAGTCCATGCAGGCTAAATAAGGTCCTGAGATGAAGATGTAGAAATAGTGGAACAAATATGTCAGTCAGTTATGTGCCATACGGGATACACACTGAGGCGATCATGTATCTTTCAATACATGACTGACGAGACACTTTTTTTCCCCACAGTAGGTTCCACTTTTTTCTATGGTAGACCAGTTGCCATCCAGTGCTATAGAATCTGTTCTGTCCTACTATTTACCCATAGCTGGGGAGTGAAGAAGAGGATTCATACCTTTCCCAAGGGTATTATAGTACGTAAGAGAATGTAACGTATTCGAATGGAATTCAAACTCAGCTCTCTGATTCCTCAATCCAGTCTGCTATCCATTATCAAAGGACATAATGATCATAATGAAAATAATCTGGATATTTCTGTACAAATGGAAACATGGAAATGAAAATTTAGATCATCAAAGTAAGTTCTAACAATGATAGCCATGAAGATAAAAGTGTGCAAGATGGATCCAGCTCTTCCATAAATACAATAAAATCTATAGAAGGTGAGGGTGAATGTGAGCAAGGAAATCCCAAAATGGAATAGTGTGTAAAAGCAGCAAAAGATTAATGTATCCAGATTCAGTATAAAACATCTGTTTCAGAGAAATGTAATGATATGTAAATGTTGGAATATGATCATTTGCATATGAATGAGAGACACTCCAGGAAAGTGAGAAGAAAGGACTATACACAAATTGCAAATAAAACAGAATGTGTGGTTGTTAACAAAAGGAACATCCTAATAAACAAATTTCAAATTGGAAATACCAAAATCAAGCAAGTACAACAATTTAAACATCTGCCATGTGTTTTAACAGAAGAGAGACTGTAACAGTGAAATCCAAAGATGCATTGGGATAACAAAATATGCCTTCCAAAAGCTAAACAAAGTATTAAGAAACAGGAAAATCTTTGTCAGAAACAAAGAAAAGAGTACTGAAATGTTATGTAATATCAGTCCTCCTATATGGCAGTAAATACTGGACGGTCTCCTCAAAGATGAAAAAGAGACTTGAAGGATTAGATGTGGTGTTCTGAGGAAGGATGCTAAGAATTCCATGGAATGAATATATGAGCAACGACAAAATTTTAGAGAAAATGGAAACAAAAGGACACTTAACATCAGAAAGAGGCTGTTGAAATTTCTAGGTCACATAATAAGGAAAGAAAGCTGTAAGTGTGTGGGTGGTGTAATGGATAACAGCTCAGAATTGGAAATCAGAGAACCAAGTTCCAATTCCATTTGGGTTTGTTATATTCATTTGAGAAAGGTATGAATTCACCTCTTCTCCCCCAGCTATAGACTAATTAGTAACACCTGTATCAGTAAATTATTTTTATCTCTCAATGATCCTTACAATCTAAAGATTTTTTCTGGCTTTAAATAAACTGCAAAATTGTTGATAAACTGTAAAAAACAAATCAATTAGTCTACTTGTGTTCAGTTATTGCACAAAGCTTTTTTAACATTGTGTTGGAATGGCTCTGTAATCTTTATAATGACCAACAAATTTGAGCAATGTACCAGCATTAAATTTTGCAAGAAGCTCAGCAATTCTGTAATCAAAAAACTCAAAATATTCTTTCAAACCAAAAATATTTTCTGGATTGAAATAACCTTAAAGAGGTTGATAAACTGTAAAAAGGTAAATGACAAAACTGCCTATATGATTTTGATCAAGCAATCTATAATTATATACTTAGGATGTAGGCCTTGCTGAGAAAGTTAAAGGAGAATCTAAGCTTGAACTGACTGCGTTGAACTGCCTGATAGCTATCATTATTGATTTCTTTGTATGTCTGATTGTGTCACTGTGTTAGTGTCAAATTTATCCAAGGTGATATGTGAGGCACTTGAGATGTACAATCAAGGAACAAGGCCAAGAATAACCATATTAAGTCTGTCAGCTTGTGGTTGGATATCTGAAGAGAACAGACATCCTCTGGCTCTTAACTTTAATATAATACGAGCCTGGAATCACAGAGTTTGTTTCAGATCTGCCAGAAAAAATATAGGATAATGGCATATCTCTGGAGAAAAAGATCATTTCATTTTTGGCTTCAACATCTGAAGGCTCTATCTTTCGAGAACTGATTTGTATCCTTGTCCTACCAATTTCGATCTTTAGGAATAGGGGGTAAATCAAGTGGCTCCTGGTGATATTGCTCCCACATCAGGTTTGGTGCTTTTGCGATGTATTTAAAAATTCAGGACCCTCATTGTGTGGACACATGGCTGAGGGGCTTTGATGCAAGCACTAAAACAAAACAGTTGAAAGACAGCAAATGGGAGAAAAGGGGGTACGGTGACTGTAGGAGTTGAAGCTATCAGAAATGTTTCAATAATGGTCCATCCCCTGAAATTAGAAGAATTACATTTTCAGGAAATAAGTCTAATGATATTAAGGAATGTGTGACAAAAAAAAAACAGTTGGTCATGGCAGGGTGGGCAAAATATATGTCCTTGAGCAACTTCAATTAAGAAACATGTCTTTGAATGCTTCCATGCAAATCATGCAACAGTTGGAAATGATTGAGAGCTTCAACAATTCTAAAAGTTGAAATTAAGATTTAGACACTGCCAGTAGTAAGCCCTAGAGTACACTGATTTTGTGGATACATGGTTTGAGGTGCTTTGATGCAAATACTAGAGGCAAGAATTTGAAAGGTAACAAAACAAAAGAGAATTGAAAATGAGGTATTACATCTTTTAAGGCAGCTGTGGGAGTTGAGACAATCAGAAAAGTCTTAATAATGGCCCATTCCCTGATATTAGAAGAACCAATGTTTAAAGAAATGTCAAATTTTACTAAGGATTATGTGACCAAAGTCAAAAGAGGCTAGTTTTGGTATAATGGACAAGATCTATGTCTGTGAAACAAGAACCCAGTGAATCAGTCATTAAATATTTAGAATTGTTAAATATCATTTCCAACTGCTGTATGATTTACACAAAAGTATTCAAAGACACATTTCCTAATTGAAGTTGCTCAAAGATTTTGTATCAATACTTTTTGTTGTGTAATCTTTTGATAATTCTCATCTGTATCAACTTGTTTTCTAGGGTCTGTTCTTCATTCTCAAGTTTTTCAAAACCACAGTACCAGTTAGTCTCTCTTAGTTGGTGTGGACATTTAATGACTGGTTCACTGGTTTCTTGTTTCACAGACATAGATCTTGTCCATTCTGCCACAACTAACTTCTTTTTTTTGGTCACATAATCCTTAGTATAATTTGACATTAATTTGCATTAAAAAGTTCTTTTTTTTTTAAATGAAAATATTTCTTTCTCTTTTTCCTCTCCACATTTGAGTGGCACTCTCAATGTCTTCCTTTTTGACTCTACATACAACTCGGAAGTGATTCCTTTTTCGTACATCTTCTCCATGTCTTTCCAAATGCTGGGTACTTCTCTTGTGTACATATCCACAATATTGATATTTGTCTTTTGTTCCCTTTAATAAGAATTTTTAATTTTTAAATCTTACTGTCAACTTTCAGAATTGTTGAATTGCTCAATCATTTCCAACTGCTGTATAATTTACACAAAAGCATTTAAAGACATGTTTCCTAATTGAAGTTGCTCAAAGATTTTGTATCAATACTTTTTGTTGTGTAATCTTTTGATAATTCTCATCTGTATCAACTTGTTTTCTATGGTCTGTTCTTCATTCTCAAGTTTTTCAAAACCACAGTACCAGTCTCTCTTAGCTGTTTCAGGGAAGCATCCGCTTGAGAGTTTGTAAAAAAGTAACAGTTCTGGGGAAGAAGCATGGAAAGAGAATTTGGCATGCTAAGTTCATTCCTCACTTGATTATTGATTTTTAATCACTAACACCCTTGGAAAAGGCATGAATCCATATTCTGACAACTATAGATCAAATACCAGGGCAGGCTGGGCTCTCTTGCTTTGAGATGGCAACCAGTCTAAGAGAAGAAAATCTCCAAATTCAAAACCAGTCTAAAGTGGGATGAGCTTCATCAGGCTATCTTGAAAACTGTTGCTGAACAGTCCATCATTTCTGTCAATTATTACCATCTGGTAATTATTACCATCTGGTAATTATTACCATCCTCACCGGTCTTTTGAACAGGAGTTGAGGTGTATCTCTTGTTTCCTGTTTAGGTTTCTGGTTCCTTGTAAAGCCTTTTCCTTCTCTTTTACTTCCAGTGACTTAGTGGCATTATCTCCTTGCTTGGGTTAGTGCCTCTTATTCTGTAACCCTCTATCTCCAGTGGCTCTTGGGCCTTGTGTAGGTTGAACATCATTATAAAAAAAACATTTACTCGATAACTCGAGTCATGTACTTAAATAACCATGTCAGATCAAGACTTTTGTATGAATGTAATGCACCAAACCTGTTCAGAAATATCTAAACTGTCAGCTTTATACAATTGCTTCCTAAGATCAATGTTTTTTTTGGGGTTTTTTTTTTAAGCGTATCACCCCAAGCAAAGCTGGAGGCCACTATCACGCAAGGGGTTATAGAAGGGTTGGAGGAAGAGCAGATAGGAGTGGTAAAGGAGAGGATGTGGAGAAAGAGAAAGACAGTGGGTCGATCAAGGCAAGGGGGTTACAGAAGATTTGGAGCGAGAGCAGATAGGAATGAAAGATGAAAGGATGTGGAGAAGGGAAGTGGATAGATCAAGGCAACTGGAGATGTCGATTGACGCTACACTTAAACCGTTGGAGATTGTATTTGTCAGGGAAACAGTAATAGGGAAGGGAGTTCCATAGGCGAGATGTGTGAGACATGAAGCTATTGGAGTAAAAGAGACGTCTACATCTAACAGTTTCAACGGTGAAGGGGTGGGAACGAGATGCCAGCCTCGTAGGACATTTAAATTCACAAGGCCTAGGGACAAGCGAAAGCAGCTCCTCGGAGCAATTAAAAATGAATTTCAGCAAGTAAAACCTGTTGGTCTTGGTGAAGACCACACTTCTTCAAACCTTGAGGACTGGTGCTACAGAATCAGAAACAACAGAAACCACATCACTTGAGGGATTTCCATAGCAGCAACAGCTAAGATGGATATCACATGTAACTCAAAGAGAAAACGGTTAAATAATCATGATACTGACATTTTACACTACTCCAAACAAAAAGTTAGGAAGGAAACCCCCATCAATACTGGAAAGAGTGAAAACAGTTACTGGTCTTGAGAAACCTATTTTCCTGAAAAATTTTTAAGATAAAGATTTTATAAATTTTAACCAAAAGCAGTATGGGTCAGTCAATGCATGCTGAATGCTTCCTCATAAGAAAATGATTCATATTACCATTACCATTACCATTACCAGGAACTTTCTGATACACTCATGTATCTTGTTCAGGTCAAAATTTAGTAGATTTTTTTTAAGTATTAATTACTAAGTAACAGAAACCAGCTCACATGAAAACTTCCATCAGTAGCAACAATAAAAATTGGTAGCACATGTAACTAGAAGGAAAAATGTTAGATTTCCACAATGCCAAAAACAAACAAATTACAAAGAGACTCCAATCAGTGATAGAAAGAGCTATAACAATTAGTGGACATGAGTAGTCTAATTTCAGAAATACTGTTTTAAGAAAAAGATTTTATAAATTTCATGTAACGTTAACTTTTTGGTCAGTGAATACTGAATGTTTCCTGTATGGAATCAGCTAATTTCCGCATTACAACAGGAATATGCTGAAAATTATTTTACTATAGGAATGCATTGTACATGGTTTTACTATATATAATTAAGCTGTTAACTTTCCACACTACCAAAAACAAACAGATTGGAAGGAAACTCCCATCAATACTAGAAAGAACAATAACATTTAATGAACTTGAAAAATCTATTTTCCTGAAAAACAATAATGATAAATGTTCAGACAATGTATGATGAATGTTTCCTTATAAGGAAACTGCTAATTTGACTATTGCTATTACCAATCTATGCTATTACTCATAAGTGAGAGAAGAAAATGGATTCATGCCTTTCCCAAGGGTTTCTTGCCTGAAGTGAACCCAAATTGTCTGTGCTGGAATTTGAACTCGGCTCATTGACTCCATCTTCTGTGTTTTTAACCATTTGCACAATTAGGTAATGCACAATTGCTAAAAATTAAATGTTTTGCATTACATATCTGCTGAAAAAGGAGCATTTCGACTTGGCATAATGGTTAGCAAGCTTGTCTCGTTAGTTCAATCATGGCTGAATAGTGAGTTCAATTCTTATTGTGTGCTCTATGCTTTTGGCCTTGAGGCACAAGTAAGCCACACATACTAAATCTTAAGACACTTCAGTGTAGTGTAATGGTTAGCAAGCTTGTCTCACTAGATCAATTACAACTGTTAGTTTCTTCCCCACTGGGTGCCCCATACTTTCAGCCTTATGCCACATGTAAGTTACGCCTAGAAAATCACCATTTCTTTTGTATTCCATCTTACTAGATCAATTATGACTGAATAGTGAGTTTGATCCTCACTGAGTGGCCCATACTTTCAACCTTGTGCCACATCTAAGCCATACTTAGCAAATAACCATTCCTTTTGTATTCCATCTTGCTAGATCAATTACAACTGAATAGTAAGTTCGATCCTCACTGGGTGCCCCATACCTTTGGCCTTGTTCTACATTTAAGTTACACTTAGAAAATCATCATATCTGCTACAAAATATTTTCTGTAGGAACCTAGTATAAAACTGAGGCCATGTAAATTCTAACAATGCTGACCCCTGACATTGTGATAATGAATTCTCTACTGCTACTACTATTACTACTACTATGGCTAATATGAAAACTTCAGCATTGCCTCTGACAAAGCTTTCCTCAGATGATGACTCAGGGGCTAGACATGAATTCAGGGCACCCCAGCAATATCTCATGATACCATCTGCTTTTTGTTGGTTTTCCATTCAGAGCATTTTATATTCTTTTCCCATATGAATTCACTTCAGTGATTTAAATCATCAACTTGACTATAGTCAGACACTTTGTCATGTTTTTCTTTTGATTTGTATAGAGACCAAGAGTCCATAACACCTCTTTAAATTCCACTGTTGTCTACTCTCAGAAACAAATATACCTACCCATTGTCATGAATCATGATCACCTGCATAGGCATTAGTGTTCCAGGTGCCACTAGAACTACTGCTACTTGTAAGGGAGCAGCAGTATCTTTTATTGAGGTTAACTTGTCTAGATCTGCTGTTTACTACCACCAACCAGCATTAACGTGGTCACCTTGGGAAGGTTGCAGCTTTTCATGAAGCACATGCAATTTTCATCAATGAGGAGGCTTTATTTTGTTGGGTTTGCATGAGAACCAGTCTGGGAAGACACACAACTTCTTATGAACCCTGTCATTTAAATAATTCCAAAGTGGCAAAAATAATTGTAATCCAGTTGTACTGAAAAGCAGACAGAAATAAGACCCACCTATTTTGGGCTTTACTTAGATAAGTAGAATCAAGCTGCCGCCATTATTCAAATTGAGATAAAAGCCTGCATTTTAAATGGTGGATTGTGAAGGCATTCCCATTCTCATTTGATTAGCAGAATCTTCCCTTCTTCATTCTTCCTCCAAATGTAGCCTTTTTTTTTTTATAGTGATGTTCACCCAGTACAAGGCTCAAGAACGACTTGAGGTAGAGATTTGCAGCATAAGAGTCACAGATTATGGGGATCTGTAAGGAAGATAATGATTAAATCTAGACTTGAATGTGTTAAGAGTATAGTGATCGGGGAAGCATCCACTTGGGACCAGTGGTTTGTGAGAAGAAGCTGCTTATGTAAAACTTACATCTCACCAATAGAATACGAAGGGAATAAGGTTATGGTTTGCCATACTGTACAAGCCATGGCAGGTCTTAGCATTGAAGGTTAGAAATGGTGAAACTGTTGTTTGTCTAAACAGTTTCCATAGAAATAACAATAGAGTAGTCAGATACATTTTTTCAATCATTTTACTCCAAGCAAGGCAATAAAGCCACTAGGATTCAATGGGTTACTGAGTGTTAGAGAATATGAGAAAAATTATTATTAAGGAGAGAAGACAATAAAAGAACAAGAACTATGAAGACAGAAAATAACAATTGACATTGCATTTAAATTTTTAAAGATCAAACTTGACTTGGAAGCAAGAAGCTAGAAAGGAGTTCCATAAGAAATAAGTGTGAGAGAAGAAACTGTTAGCATAGAATTTATGGTTAGATCGAACCATTTCAACTGCAAAATGATGAGACCTTGCTGCCAATCTCCTACTGGACTTAAATTCATAAAGTCTAGGTACCATAGCAGAATGTTCATCAGAAAGTATTTATAGAAAAGGCACAAGGAAAGATAAAGTGGTGGGAGAAGGACTGAAGCCAAGATGCCAGATAAGGACCAATAACAAGGCAGATTCTCCTTTGGATTTTAGCAAAAATTTCTAAATACATAGCAGTAGCACCAAACCAAATGTGGCAGCAATATTCAAAGCAAGGATGAATATAAATATGTACAGTATTTACATCATTTGGACTTTTGTCTTTATTGCCATATTCATGATGTTTCAGTCATTGTATGCTCTGACCACATGTCCCAGTAGATAAAAGCATTGGTTGAGTAATCCAAAAATGACTTGTGGGTTCAATACCTGGCCACAGTAGAAGGAACAAAAACTTGGAGAGTTGAGTTACTAAAGGGAATTAACTGATACACCATTATCCAAAAAAGGCATGGCATGTGGAATTAGAACAATCTATGTAAATAAAGGGTTCAGTTTGAAAGTCCACTGTATATCACCTGAAGAAGATCAGATCATACAACAACTGAAATGTGAATATGACAATAAAGATGAGAGCAACAATCCAAATAATGTAAATAGTGAAAATAGTTATAATACCTCATCTCAGAAATATAAATATGTAAAATAGATACTGTAATATGCCATTACATCTGTGGAAAAGGTATTGGAGTGTGTATTATAATTTGTCAGCCACAAAGATGTAAAGACACTTCTGGATTCTATCAAGACTGGAAAGTGAAGACAGGTCAGTGTCTTCTCATAGATGGCAGCAGTACTCAATGTTCAGCCTGATCTGACCTTTTATGTGTGAATAACTTAAGCTTAATGAATTGCCATCAGAAAGCTCCTCTTTTGTTTGTTTTTTTATTTATTATATTTCATTATTTAAAGTTTGCTGGATATCATCAAAGTTAGGAGAATTAAATTGAAACTTTATCTTAGAGAAGATAGCTATCATGTTGAGGTGCACATGACACAAAAATGACTAAATAACTGATATTTTTTGTTGGGAATTATTCTTTGGTCAAGCAGAGAACTATTTAGCACCCACTCATTTTTTTTCTTTAAAAGAATTCTGAATCTCGATAAACTTCATCCTCATTTTATGAAAGTTATGAGTGAATATTGCATGTGTTATATGTCTTGACATTGTTCTCAATGTAATGTCAGTGCTGAAAATGCTGTTGTTTCATGCCATACAAACATACTGTTGTTTCATGTCATACAAAGAAAATACTGTTGTTTCATGTCATACAAAATATCATACAAACATGCTGTTGTTTCATGCTATAGTTTCATGTCATGCAAAGAAAATGCTGTTGTTTCATGTCATACGAAATATCATACAAACATGCTGTTGTTTCATGCTATAGTTTCATGTCATGCAAAGAAAATGCTGTTGTTTCATGTCATACAAAATGTCATACAAATATGTTGTTGTTTCATCCTGTTGTTTCCTATCATACAATGAAAATGCTGTTGTTTCATGTCATACAAAATATCATACAAACATGCTGTTGTTTCATGTCATACAAAATGTCATACAAATATGTTGTTGTTTCATTCTGTTGTTTCCTATCATACACTGAAAATGCTGTTGTTTCATGTCATACAAAATATCATACAAACATGCTGTTGTTTCATGTCATACAAAATGTCATACAAATATGTTGTTGTTTCATTCTGTTGTTTCCTATCATACACTGAAAATGCTGTTGTTTCATGTCATACAAAATATCATACAAACATGCTGTTGTTTCATGTCATACAAAATGTCATACAAATATGTTGTTGTTTCATCCTGTTGTTTCCTATCATACAATGAAAATGCTGTTGTTTCATGCCGCTGTTTCATATCATAAAAACAATACATAACTCTCAGTTTTTTTTATTTAAAATGTTCCATAAAGAACTAAAAGTTTACGATGATTTAATTTTATGATAAAAGTATATTAAAATATTTTTTTACAGAGTAATGTTAAAAAAACGGGAAGCTTTACTATTTTTATTTGATTTTTCTTTTCATACAAGTTTTGGTCAAAATTCTATGCCTATTTATCTTTAACTCTATTTTTGTAAATCTACAATGTTTACAAAGTTGTAGACTTCCATCACCTCTAGTTGATCATGTGACAGTCATTAACACTGTATACTGAAATACAGTGTTACCCAATTGTGGGTATATTCAGGTGCTACTAGACTGTAAGCATGGAAAACTTACAGGATTATTTGGACACTTAAGCAACACTTCTCTCATCATAGAACTCCCAAAACTTTTCATATTTGCAATTTCTTATCCAAATGTAAACAAAGCACATCTAAAGAAAGTAATGGATTTTTATTAATCTGGCAGATTGTTTATCCCATTAAACATTATTTTTAGTGGATACTCAAATTTGAGTAAACACTGTATTTATTTATTTGATTTTCGCCTACCGGTCTGAATGTTGAGAAAATCTTATTAAAGAAAAATTACTCTCTCTGCATCAAGAGAAGTTTCACTTAAAGTTCAAATTTCAGCCTTGCCTAACCGATTTGTTCTTTGTAGATCAGTTTGTCAGAATATATCAGGTTTAATGTTGTCTCTCTCTGACCAGAGTACTACAGGTTTGAATCCTGCCAGAGAAAACATATTTTTCTTTAATAAGATTTCTCAAACATTCCGGTAGATGAAAATAAATAAACAGAATGTCTACTCAAATTCTAGTATTCACTAAAAAAGAAAATATATATATATATATATATATATATATATATATAATTGGGAGATGTAGAAGTCAAATAACTCACCTTCTAACATGGCTGCCTCCTTGTATCTCCTTCTGAATCTATGCTTAATGCCATCTTAAATTTTCCTGATCCAAAAAACCATCACTGATATGAGATCTTGGTTTGGTCTGGTAAACCAATTTGCCTGGGCATATTCATTAAGTCTCATTATGCTACCCTTTTGGGACCTTGTCAAGAAGAAGTCAAGATTCACCTGGAACCAGACCCTTGAGAAAGCCTTTCAGGAATCAAAGCCGGTTATTGTTAATCTAGTAAGGCGGGGCGTCTCAACATTTGACATCAACAGAGTTACCTGCTTAGCCCCTGACTGGAGTAAAGATGGTATGGTATTCTTACTTCTTCAGAAGCACTGCACATGTGCAGTCGAGAGAGCCCCGGGCTGTTGTCCTGAAGGCTGGCACCTTGTGTTTGCTGGAAGCAGATTTTGTACTCATGCTGAACAAATATATGCACCTATAGAAGGCGAAGCAGCAGCTATCAGCTGGGTGCTCGAAAAGTGCCGTATGTTCATACTGGGTTGCCCAAACATTATAGCGGTGACTGAACATGAGCCACTCAAAGGACATTTTGGTGATCGAGATCTCAGCAAAATTCACAACCCATGCCTATTCCGTCACAAGGAGAAAAGCTTGAGATATCGTTTCACCATGCAACACTGCTCTGGAAAATGGCATAGGGCCTCTGATGCTATTTCTTGCAATGCTGTTCACAGTGCCATGTTGAATATTGGTTAATAGCAAGTGGTCTGACACACAGGTAGACTGGTGTAGTCACTCAAAATGGAGATACACCCACTGAGAGATATATGAGTGAATAGAGTCCACTCATGCAAATGTGTTGGGCAGGTCCATTATAGTAAAGTAGACTAACCCACCTGCTGTATTAGGTAATCTCCTATAAATGAGATAGATTAGTTGACCTGCCTTTCTACAAGGAGACACAATGAGGCAGCCATGTTAGAAGGTAAGTTATTTAACTTCTACATATATATCCCCACCCTCAAATCTATGATATGGGGTCCCCACTCTACCACATCTCAATTTTTGTAAAGTAGTAATCATATAAAATACAAATTTTATTGTAACCTAATTATGTACAATAATGGATCATATGCAATATGAACAATTCAACTAGAAAAACTGAAAATAAATACAATGTATCTAAATACAAATTAGAGACATGTCATAACAGATCATTCTATCTTAAATTAATAATGTTTTGTAGCAACTTTTAACATCAACTTGAGATTTTTCTAGTTAAAAAGTTAAATAATTTAACACATTCAACATTATGGATAAAAAATAGTGAATTTTATATAGTGTTTTTTTTTTAGATTTAGTATGAGCAAAACAAATTGACGGATTTGCATGAAGAAAAAGAGTCTCCAGAATAATGTCAAAATCTGGGAAAACCTTTCCTCCTTTAATAGTCAGTTGTGCTTAGTTTAATTTGTAATGTATATAAATGCAAATAGAAAAAAAAGGAAATGTTGACAGAGGCCCCAATCAAATGAGCCCCCATTCCAGTTGGGAACTTCAGGGATAGTATGTACCAGCCCTAAGTGGCACCACCATACCTTGATATGGAAAACCCACACCCTGTAACAACTTTGCTCTGGTATTTATAGAGTCATTAAAGACATGATGACATGAAATACTAAAGTTCAAAAAGGGCATGGAATGGTTTGTTGGCTGATATACAATGGCAAGTGAGTATCAGGAATATCTGATGGAAGACCATTGCTTTGGACTGTGCAGTGACCAACCACGGATCTTTAATGATCGTGACCAGAAGTGACTGAATAGAATTGTCTGCAGTAAAAGGTAAGCAACACAGACTGAAATCGTTTAAGAGGAATGAAATGCATATACAGCAGGTCAGTTTAGCATTCTTTAACTTCCATGGAATCTTGGAGCAGAAGGACCATCAGAGTGCCAAATTAACATGATAATACTGGACACAGCACCATACCTAGTTATGTGGCACTGTTGCTTGAACCCTGTAGGACTGCCAATGTGTGACAAGGTATGGTGGTGTGGGAGGTTATCTCATGTCAATGTCCATTCCCACCATATATCAGTATATTTGGTTTGGGCATATATTGGCCTTATGTAATGATTAGAGAAAATACGCAGAACTTTATATCATACAGAAGAATAAGGTGAAAGTAGAAGTCTCAAGAGTTTAAATATAAAAAATGTAAATGTCCTGGTGTATATGCGAGGGAGGGTGAGAGTGAAAGAGTCCAGCAGAAAGTCTACATATATATATATATATATATATATGTGTGTGTGTGTGTGTGTGTGTGTGTGTGTGTGTGTGTGTATGCATCCAAATGTAGTAGACACCTGCTTGAAAAAGGGTGAAAGAATGCATGTTTTAATTTGTAGCAGGACTATTTTGGGTTGGCAGCTGTTCATGCAAGTGTGACATTTTGGTTCTGGTTATATTATGATAATCACAAAAAAATTCATCAATTCTGATTTAGGTTGATTTTCAATCTTGTTATATATATATCCAGAGATCTACTTCAAAAATACTGCTTGGAACACAACATTATATCTTAGTTGTGAAAACTTTCTGATTGGTTGGTCAAAATATGGCTTTGTGGCCTGGTGATTCTGAATATACATCTATTTTTAGCAATGGTACAATTTGGGTCTCCTTATTATTGTTTATTTATGTTGATTTATTTATTTTTCTATCACTACAATGGTCCAATGAGTTATAGTTCCAGTTGTTTCAAATTGATAGTGATGTTTGGATGCATTATAATAGTTGGGACCCACACTGACAATGGTTCCTTAATGGTATAGAGTGTGTACACATGACTTAGCTAAAAAGAAAAATGAAAGAGGTGTTTGCACAACACTTGTTATAATTCTGCAAAATGATTTTCGCATCCTCAACTCTGTCATATATGATTTAATTTATTTATACTATTTGTATTCAGGCTATTGTAATATTTGTTGTTGTTATGACAACCTTTCAGCCATTGTGCCCTCTGGCCTTCATCAGGAGTATATCAATTTGCATAACCTGTAGAGAATTACCCCACATGATATACACCTGATGATGGCCGGAGGGCACAATGACCAAAAATTTGTTATAACAACAAAGATGAGGACAATAGTCTGAATGTAAATAATGAGAACTCCTCATCCCATAAATTCAGGCAGAAGGCGATAGAGTGATAATAACAACAAAGATGGGGACAATAGTCTGAATGTAAATAATGATAACTCCTCATCCCATAAATTCAGGCAGAAGGCGATAGAGTGATAATAACAACAAAGATGGGGACAATAGTCTGAATGTAAATAATGATAACTCCTCATCCCATAAATTCAGGCAGAAGGCGATAGAGTGATAATAGCAACAAAGATGGGGACAATAGTCTGAATGTAAATAATGATAACTCCTCATCCCATAAATTCAGGCAGAAGGCGATAGAGTGATAATAACAACAAAGATGGGGACAATAGTCTGAATCTAAATAATGATAACTCCTCATCCCATAAATTCAGGCAGAAGGCGATAGAGTGATAATAACAACAAAGATGGGGACAATAGTCTGAATCTAAATAATGATAACTCCTCATCCCATAAATTCAGGCAGAAGGTGATAGAGTGATAATAACAACAAAGATGGGGACAATAGTCTGAATCTAAATAATGTAAATAATGATAACTCCTCATCCCAGAAATCCAGATAGAAGGTGATCAGGTGATAATAACAACAAAGATGGGGACAATAGTCTGCATATAAATAATGTTAATAATGATAAGTCCTTATCCCAGAAATGATTTGACTTGTTCATTTAAACAAGATTCTCTTTTAACAACACAGAATTCTTCTTTAATCAAGTCACGGTTTCTTTATCACAGACTGAATATAACATCCAACATTTTAATAGCTTTCCCTGGGAACAAATTTTTATTTCTTTTTGAATGCAACAACTGGCAGGTGAAATACTGCAGCAGATTTATAATGTCAAAGTTAACAATGCAATCATTTTTATAATCTTTTTTTAATCATTTCTCAAAGCAATAATGTCACTCAGACACAAGGGGTTACTGAGTGTGAGAGAAAATGAAAAAGAGGAAAAAACACATAATTAAGGAGAGAGAACAATAAAAAAAACAAAAATTAAGGAGATACAAGATAAAGATTAACATTGCATTTAAATTTTGGAAGATCAAAAAGCAAGCGGGAAGAGAGTTCTACAAGTGAGAAGTGTGAGAAAACACGTTGGCATAGAGTTTACAGTTACATCAAGCCATTTCGTTAGTAAAATAATGTGACCTTGTTGCCAATCTAGTACTGTGCTTAAATTCATAAAGTGTGGGTCCCATAGAGGAAAGTAATGTATATTTTGTGTAATAATACGAAAATGTGGTACACAACCAAAATGGGGGAATGAGGGAATGATGTTCTTCAATCAGTCTTATCTTAAACTTAGCTTGGCACAAACACTGACCTAAACAAACTACAATATTCTTTGCACCAAAATAACACATTCTTACTTACTATTTTTACCACAGTCACCACAACACCTCAGAGTCTCTATGAAATCCTAACTGGTCCCCATATGTACCAGAGAGGAAAGTTCATCAGAACAATTATCATGAAAGTATTTATAGAAAAGACACAGGGATGCTAAATCACAATGGAGAGAAAGTGACTGTAGCTGATATGCCAGGTCAGGTCTAATAACATTGCAGAAAAGCTATATATCAATCAGTTATGTGCCATGCATGATACATGCTGAGGCCATCATGTATCTTTCAATACATGACTGACAAGGCAGATTTCTTTCCTGTAGTAGGTTGCCATTTCCTTCTGCAGTAGTCCACTTGCCATCCAAGGCTATAGAACCTGGTCTGTCCTGCTATTTACCCATAGCTGGTGGGAGAAGAAGAGTATTGATACCTTTCCCAAGGGTATTAGCATGTAAGTGAATGTAATGGATTTTGACTGGAATTTGAACTCAGCTCTCCAATTCCTCAATCTGAACCGCTATCCATTACTCCCCCGTGCCTCCTCATATATATACACACACACACACATGCACATATATATATATATATATATATATATATATATATATATATATATATATATATATATATATATATATAATAGCTGGCCACTCGTATTTGAGGATGCCTGGCTGCTAGAGCGGCTACCCAATCCCTATTGAAGACTCTTGCTCAAGCACATTTGTGTTTGTTCTACACCTACAGAGCCTACCTGTGGTTTATACTACAACTATGCAGAGTAGACCTTAATATACATATATATATATATATATATAAATATATATATATATATATTTTTGAATTGGACAGAGTCCGACAATTTATTAAAAGACATTTTTGATATGTTTAATGCTCTTTTTATAGATACAAGTATTTAAGTAAATGCTCTGTTTTATAATAAACAGTATTAAATAACATTTACCGGCCTGAATGTCCGAGAAATTTTCATAGAAAATTTTTGTTCTCTGACAGGAATCGAACCTGTATTCTCTGTGACCGAATGGTTAAGGCACATCACGCGAAATGACGGTTGTATATAGGATACAGGTTCAATTCCTGTGGGAGAACGAAAATTTTCTATGAAAATTTCTCGGACATTCAGGCCGGTAAAATATTAACAGAAAAGTGAGGGAGAAAAAAAGGACGTGAAAGAGGAAATGTAACAGAAATAAAAAAAAATGGAAAGAAAACCAGGTGAAAGAAAAAATAAATTTATATGCTTATTTATATACAGGGTGAGGCAAAAGTCGAACATCATAGGGGTTAATGGATAGGTCAAAGAGATCCTGTTGAGTGGCCACCAAGGTCACCAGGCTTCACCCCCTTAGATTTTTTTCTGCAGGGCCATTTGAGATCAGTTGTTTATCAGACATTCCAAATAAATATCGAGAAACTTAAAGAAAGAATTAAATATGAATGCAGTAAAAATGAGAGAGGAAACTCTCTGACGTGTTAATGAATCATGCAGGCACAGAATTGAAATGTGTTTTGAAAAAAGAGGGAGACATTTTGAACAGCACGTATAACTATTAAATAACTAATAAATAAAATTTTCATGTGTAATTATACTGTTAATAAATTATCACTGTGGTTTGTGACTTTTGTTTCTCCCATATGTATATTTATTAATATATACTTATATCTATACTTATATATTAATATATACT
This sequence comes from Acanthosepion esculentum, assembly GCA_964036315.1. Taxonomy (NCBI): domain Eukaryota; kingdom Metazoa; phylum Mollusca; class Cephalopoda; order Sepiida; family Sepiidae; genus Acanthosepion; species Acanthosepion esculentum. Next base: position 26,103,558 of record OZ038494.1, on the reverse strand, counting down.
TAATATATAAATGCTCTTCTACTCAAATTGAGCTTTCCTATCTACTGATGTCTTTTGTATCATAAAAAGGTTAAAATTTCCCTTCCACTCTGCATCAATAGCTTAGGAGTAGACTGTTACCAAATCAATTGGGTTTCAATCTCAGCTTAAAGCAATCGGATGTCTAGCCACACTAGCCATACAGTGAAACAGTCTGTCTGTAGATGACTATATATATATATATATATATATATATATATATATATATATATATATATATATATATACAGGGGTGGGACAAAATAATGGAAACACTTGTTAAATTCAAAGAAAATTTATTTAATATGGAATTGGTCCTCCTTTAGCCTCACATACAGCTTTAATACGTCTAGGAATGGAATCTTACAGCTTCCTGACTTCATCCAGAGGAATTTTCAGCCATTCTTCCATTAACACCTTCTCCAGCTCTTTAAGACACGATAGTGGAGGATAGCGCCTCCTAACTTGTTTCTCCAAAATGCACCACAAATGTTCAATAACATTGATATCTGGAGATTGGGGAGGCCACTTCATGTGTTCTAGCTCACTTTCATGCTCTTCATACCAATTCTTAACCTCTCGAGTGGTATGTATTGGAGCATTATTGTCTTGGAAGATGCAGTTACCATCAGGGAATAAAGTCTGGGCCATTGGATGAACATGATTTCCCAAAATGTTCAGGTAATGTTTGCTGTTGATTCTACCATGTAGGGCAACTATTGGACTGAGACATTTCCATGATATGGTGGCCCAAACTATCACTGATCCACCTCCATGCTTCACTGTTGGAAGAAGGCAGTCAGGGTTGTAAGCTTCTTTGGGCTGCCTCCACACATAAACTCACTCTGAAGTTGGGAAAAGAGAAAAACTGGACTTGTCTGAGAATATGACTTGCTTCCATTGGTCTGCAGACCAGGCATTGTGATCTCTGCACCACTTCGACCTCTTCTGAATGTTGCGAGTGGAGAGAAGAGGTTTCTTCACGGCGGCTCTTCCATGATATGCAGCCTTATGGAGCTCACGACGAACAGTTTTAGTAGAAACTGGACTATTCAGATGATTATTCAACTCAGCAGTCACTTTGGCTGCAGTAGTCCGATGAGTTATTGCCACATTGTGTTTCAATGCATGTTGGTCCTTGTCAGTAAGTTTGCAAGTCCGGCCCAAATTGCTATGGTTGCTAGAGGTTTTACCCTGTTTCTCAAATTGCGTCATAGTTCTTGATATGGTAGCTCTTGAAAAACCAAACAGTTCAGCAACCTTAGTGATCAAGACTCCTGCCATGCGAGCTCCAAACATTTTGCCCTTTTTCTAAATCAGAGAGGTCACGCATTTAGCTTAAATTTTACTAAATTCTAAAAATAAATAAAACAAAGACAGTAAATTAGATAAATAAACATATTTACAATAAGTATAACCACCAATTACAAAGTTTTAGTTAAAGTTCTTAATATAATAGGTCTTTGAAATATAGGAGTGGAATTTGCACCTGTTCCAATTATTTTGTCCAACCTCTGTATATGCACAACTCAACATGAATCAAAGTTCAGAATGCTACTTCAGTAATAGTCATGTGAGTAGTTGTCCATACCGGGTGGGGGGGAAATAAGCAAAGGAAAACCCCCTGTGGGTGCACCTATTTAGTCTGAATGACTCTAATTTTACCAATTAGGGGTGAGAATAGTCACTAGTCTGGTAGCAGATCGCACAGTAGATGTTTAATACTATTGCCTACATCTATTAATCAACTCAAACTTTTTATTGAATAGTCAAATGTCACTGCTCAGTATAATCTACAGCATTTTTTCCTTTTATTTCTTTTTAAAAAATGTACCAATCACACGAATTACTAAAAGTTTCAATGATTGTCAGATGCTCAGAATAGGTCAGTTCCATAGTTTAGGCCTCATTTAGATATATACTGGTAGCTATGGCCCCTCACAGTAAGAGTGGTCTGAGGCAGTTGCCAACCATAAGAACAAGTATATATACATTTAAAGAAGACAGACATATTTGCTGGCAGAGCATCAAAAGATAGACAGAGATATTTTTCTTCTTAAAACTTTTTGGGGTTTTTCAAATAAATTCACGCATTCTAAGTTTTAATAGACATACTCAATGAATACAGTTTCCTCAAAAAAACATCTACAAACCCTAATTGTGGCAAACAACTACTTGATTTCATCAGTAATATGAAACAGGCAGAAAAAAGTCTGAT
>OZ038494.1:26076322-26088822 GCA_964036315.1 Acanthosepion esculentum | reverse complement strand
CATGCAGACTGGTTTCATTTTTTTCATACAAGAGGCAGCAGAAATCAATACATTAACTTCATGACTTGTCTTTGCCCGGACAATATTCAGAAACATTTTCTATTTACAGTTAAGAGGTTCCGAAGTAGTAAGAATAATTTTGGTATGTTTTAGAGTGACAATATCTCTTGCAGGAAAAGCTGCTCACTGTCTGGTGCAAAGAAATAAATGTTATGGTGGTTTTCTAAGCATAGCTTAGATGTAGCACAAGACTGAAAGTATGGGGCACCCATTGAGGAAAAAAAATGAACATTATGAATCCAAAACTGTCTGCAAAAATTTCAAATTTTTCTATCAAACATTTTATTAAGATATCTGATAATGAGACAAAACACTGGGAGAAGTAGTTTCATGCCTTTCTTTAAAAAAAGGCAAAGTGAACTGCATATTGCATAATTCTGAGAGAACTAGAAGTCCTACCAGGATTGTTTATTGACAGCTGCAATCTTAACAATATAAGATATGCAGATGCTACAGTCCTGATAGCAGACATGGAAAGTGTTGAGTCTTGACTCATTGTTGAATCTCGACTAATGCATGGAATAATAATGCAACACAACATGTACTTAGAACAAGAATGTATTATAACAAGAAAGTGTACACAATATTTACATATAGTATATCTGTATATTTCTGGGAAGACCGTTCCTGGAGAATGTGTTGACTAAGTCGCAGTCGGGCAGAGTCTCTAGTTGGATCTCTTGATTCGCCTCCCTGTCTTCCGGTACCAACCATTATTTATATAGTCGGTAGTCACCTATGCAGATTAGGTGGATCCTACCACAACAGAAAGGAAACTAGAAAACCTCCAACAGAAGGTAATGAAGGAAAGCGAGAAGAAAGGACTAAGCATAAACTATAAGAAGACAGAATGCATGGTTATCAGCAAAAGCAAGAGTCCAAAAATGCAAATTACAAATTAGGGATACTAAAATCAAGCAGGTACAGAAATTTAAATATCTGGGAAGTGTTCTAACAGAGGATGGAAAATGTGACACTGAGATCCAAAGATGTATTGGGATGGCCAAAGATGCATTCCAAAAGCTAATCAGAGTATTAAAAGACATAAAAATTTCATTAGAAAAAAAGAAAAGTGTACTGAACTGTTATATGATATCTATCCTCCTGTACGGCAGTGAATGCTGGACAATCTCCTGAAAGATGAAGAAGAGACTTAAAGCAACAGAAATGTTGTTCTACACAAAGATGCTGAGGACATCATGGACCGAACATGTAAGCAATGACAAGATTTTGGAGAGGACTGAGACAAAGAGGAAACTTATACTTAAAATCAGGAAGAGGCAGTTGAAATTTCTGGGGCATGTAATGAGGAAGGAGGGCTTTGAAAATCTGATGCTCACAAGACAGATTGACGGAAACAAGCACAGAGGAAAGCCACGTATAACATACTTGATGGGTTTGAGCAAATGGCAGAACAAGGTTTAGGAGAAATAACAAAAAGACAACAGTTATCAAGAGCTACAAGGGACAGGAGGGCGTGGAGAGCTATGACTGCCTGTGTCCTGAAGGGACACGGCACATAAAAGTTGATTATATTTATAAATGTTGATTATATTTTCCCTCATGGTAAGTGCTGCACTAACCTATGTCTCTTTGCCGACCCATCTTTTGCTCAAGATTTTTAATATTTTTCATGAGATTCAATAATCATTACTCTTTAGAGCCAATGTATTTTTTATACTACAGTCAGACCCTCTTTAATCCAGTACTCTGTTGTCCGGTAACTCCCATTTTACTCTACTTTTTTGAATCAGCCACCATTACTTTGTTGAGCAGCTTCAAGGGCAACACCACATGTTATTTACAACTTCTGCAGAAGCCCACAACAGCAGAATGTTTTGGTGATACAGTCTTGCTCATTTCTTATATACAGCTGCATATTTACCCATTCAGTATGCCACCCAGGAGAGAAGGGTGTGTAGATAATGGCGCTATTAGTAAGAAGCATAAGCATAGATATTTACGTATAAAGGTAAAAGACAATATGAAAACTTTATTATTAGCCGACACGTTTCATCTTATGTGGACTTTTTCAAGGCTAAAACGAAATGAATTTATTAAAAAAAGTAACTATTAACAACCAAACAAAATGTCCTTAGCAACTAGAAGAATGTAGAAAATGCTATCGTATTCATATTGTCAACTGAAAATTACGTCAAGTACTGTCACATGTGGAAATATTGTTTTTATTATTGTGTTGACAGATTCAACCATTTTCTTTTGATTTCATGATACATTTGCTTGAGACAGTAGTAATTCTGTTAGGAAAGGTGATATTGGGAAAAGGCCTGGGCATAGATTAATATTTGGATAATATTCAATGGCGGCACTCTTGAGGATTTTCCTTCTGCGTGAGTTATTTTCTTTTTTTTATGAGTGTAGCAATTTTTAAAATCAAAATTGTAGTTGAATTTATTTCTATGTATGACTAGTGCATTAGTTAAGTTGTTTTTTGTGAGGTCTTCCGATCTTGTACAAACTACCGAATGGGGTAAAAACTGACTGGTTACATTCAATGCTTCAAAGACCAAGCTATTTAGTTACATTCCATCATTGCCGATCTGACCCTGAACTACCACCAATCAGGATGAATGGAGTTTCTCTCAGGGAAGCCCCATGCCACAGTAGGTTGCTATTTCTTTCTGCAGTAGACCAGTTGCCATCCATGGCTATAGAACTTGGTCTGTCCTGCTATTTACCCATAGCTGGAGGGAGAAGAAGAGGATTCATAACTTTTGCAAGGGTATTAGCACGTAAGTGAATGTAATGGATTTGACTGGAATTCGAACTCGTCTCTCCGATTCCTCAATCCAAATCGCTATCTATTACTCCACCATTCTACTATTACAATTTCTTAGTATTATTAGTCCATCATCTCTGTATAAACCTTTACATATATATATATATATATATATATATATATATATATATATATATGTATGTATGTATATATATATATATATATATATATATGTATGTATGTATATATATATATATATATATATATATATATATATATATATATATATATATATATGTGTGTGTGTGTGTGTGTTGCAGTAGTGATCTCAATATCAATAAAGACTCATTTTTGCTTTTTGTATTATTTTGTGCCTATACATGTTGCCAGGCATATAATGAATTATTGTTCAGCTGGCATGGAAGATGGCTTTTAATTCCTGAGAGAGATTTACATATAAATTGACAGATGGAACAGGTAAAATTACTTGCGGAATTGTTGTTATGGGTAACAATTGCTATCTGGTTGCTGGCAGCTTGATGGATTTTTGTGACATTTTAGACTGCTTGTGTTTTTGACAGACTTACCAGATACCAGGCATGGTTAATTGTTTTCAACAGGGTTATGAATTCTGGGTTGATTGTCATATGATCACAGATGGGAAATGAATCCAGCATTTGAAAGACAAATGCAATTACAAACTTTACAGGAGGATAAAGTCTTGTCCTTTGCTGCAACTCTTAGTAAGTCCACATCATCCTCTTTTATTCATTGGTCTCTTGTACATGTTGGATGCATCCTGTTTTTCACTTACTGCCTTGCTAGCTAATTTTACCCTCATATATATATATATATATATATGCATGTGTGTGTTTTACCAATGCATTTAATCATCAGTTACTTACCATAGCCTGAAGAAGTACAATCAAAGTATTGAAACAGGAAAGCAATTTCAACATGTTTTCATTATAATCTTTTATAATAAAAATAATAATAATATTTTGCTCTTCTTTGTATTGAGCACTTTTTTAAAAGTAAATGCTATGAACAGTGGAATTTTATTCCATCTGTTCGTCCTCTCATTTGTATATATATATATATATATATATATATATATACAAATATATATATATAGGCACCATATTTTCATACAAGCAGGTTTGGTGAAATTGTGTAGATGTATTATGTCTATTTTAGTTTTAATCCTTTCAAGTTCATGAATTAGCAACAAAGTCCTTAAATGTTTGTAGCAGCAAAAATATATATATATATATAAAAATACTAAATTAAAATATTATAATTAAAAATCTTTTTTAAAAAAAATACAAAAGTTATCTCCCTTGCATAATTGAAAATTTTGAATTTGAAACACTGTAGTGTAAACAAACAGTGAATAAATTATTTTAAATTTACGGAGCTACTGTATACACATGCACAGATATTTTAAGATGAAGATGGGAGATTGAAAGTACTTGGGAAAATAAAAATTATTTGAAAGAAAATTTTGGAATTTTTCATTATCAACTTTCTACAAACACCAAGAAATTAATTTGGGGAATGGAAGGGATTAAAATTAAAATAAATAGACATCCTACATCTAAATTATTTAACCAAACCTGTTTGAATATATATATATATATTTATTTAAACTTTATATTTAGTGGATAAATATTTGAATAGACATTCTGTTTATTTATTAAATAGTATATTTATTTATTTATTTTCGTCTACCAGCATGAATAATTGAGAAATCTTATTAAAGAAATATTTACTTCATTGGTTCTAACAACAGTTTCTTCTGCCAAGAGGGACACAGGTTTGAATCCTCTCAGAGGGAACATATTTTTCTTTAAAAAGATTTTTCGAATATTCAGGCTGGTAGATGAAAATAAATAAATATACCATTTAATAAATAAATGAAATGTCTACTCAAATATAACTATCCACTAAAAATAATGTTTACATAATAAAATCTGTCAGATAAATAAATAAAGATCTGTCACATTTTTTAGAAATATATATATATATATATATATATATATATATATATATATATATATAACTTTTAATAAGCAAATTAAATTATTAAATAGAAGAATGAGATAATGGGTTGATGCTGACATATTAACAAATATATACTTTGTTACTTTAATAATTGTTGTAGCATACCTACGGACAATAATGGGTATGCCCCTATTCCCATAAATACAGTTGTGAATACTGTATATTGGTCTAGAGTTGGAGATTCGTTTCCAGCTGTGCTTGTGAAACTCTCTAACTACAGGCAGAGAGAATCCCCAGACGAGGCTATGTTGAAAGGCAGAGTCTCATCTCGAGAAATATGTTGTAGCGGACCGTGGGGGTGAGGTGATGTGAAGAGATATCAGAAGGTTAAACTTTCCTGCTGGCCGGTCCAGCTACATTAGAATGTCGGACATTAATTAAGTCCAAAGAAGACAAAGAAAACCGATATATATGGGTAAACAAATATATATTAATAACGAGTTACACAAAGACATGAAAAGTTACATAGTGTTTGTATGGAGAAACTATGTGTGTGTATTGTATTGAGTGTCCGTACATACTTGTATTGTTCTTAGCATGTTCCCAGGATTTGAGAAACGCTGTATCTGTGAGAGGTCACATATTGGTGTAAATGAAAAAAAAAACGATTTTTATCTCATCTCCATGCGAGGTAGCGGCCCAAGGCCTGAGTCGAAAAAGAGAAAGTTTGAACTTGCCTCCACGCGAGGTTGCGGCCCAAGGCCTGAGTTGAAAAGAAGAGAGAGAGAGAAGGGTCAGCCAGTATTTATACTCGTGGGAGAGAGACCCCTGTTGAAGGATTAAGGAAATGAGGAGGAGCTAACTCCAATAATGTAACCATATGGAGCAGTCAGTAGATATCCTAGAGTTGGAGATTCATAGTGGAATTCACTGGACTCACTTCTAGCAGTTGACTACTTCTTCTACATGCCACTGGCAAATCTTATATGTGATGTTCTTGTCCTAAGTATTATCATTCATTACCAACCTCTGTTTTGATTATTCTATTCAGTAACCTTCCCTCGGTTACAACAATAATAATATAATATAATAAATCAATTAAAATATTAATTAAAAGTATTAACTAAAATATTATAATTTAATTAATAATAAAAATTAACAAATGTTACAATTTAATTTATAAAATAACATAACATCATAATCTGTATATAAACCAGAAGAAGAAAAAATTTAATTCAATTTTGAAGAAAAATAAAATTAATTTTGAAGAAAAAAATTTACAACTGGAAGAAAAATTTACAGCTGAAAAAATGAAGACGTAGACAAAAGCCAAATTCCATGAACATGTGCATGTAAAAGAATGTTAAAATCATGAATATGCACATGTACAAAACGGAGTAAAAAGCAGATTGAAAAAGACGCAGAGCAAATTGAAGAAAATTGGAAATACTATTTAAAACCACAACCCCTGAAAACTGGAAATTTTACCAAGAAACATCAATGTTGGGATAAAATTGATATTTTAATTTTAAATGTTCTTTTGATATAATATTATATATATATATATATATATATATATATATATATATATATATATATATAAAATAAAGATTTTGTCAAAAAATAAATAAATTTATTTTTTTATTAATATGTATATATATGTGTGTGTGTGTATTTGCAAATACCTTTGGTAAAGGTATGAATCCATCTCTCCCCCCCGCCCAGCTATGGGTAAATTGGTTTGAAATATTACTGCCCAATTACACTCAATATATATATTGAGATGCTTTTGAACTCTATCAAGACTGGTAAGTGAGGTCTGGGCAGCTCCCGCCCAAATATGGCAACAGTACTCCATTTTCAACCTATGTGGTCTCTTTTGCTAATAAAGTTAATGCCCTAATTTCACAATTACCCATAGTTCTATTTTCTCTTTTTAAGGAATGCACATTCCCTTCATTCAGATTATTTTCTCAGAAGCCTCAAATCTGCTCAGTTTTATATCTGAAACATCTGAAATTTAGTTTACGTGTGGAATAAAATGACATGTTCAAATGCCACTTATTGAAAATTGATATAAACTTTTGTTGTAACTTGTTAATAATTGTCAGTACATGTTAGAATTTCTGAGAATATTAAATAAATGTCTGAAAATATCAAGTAAATAAAACTTTTATTAAACTGTGTTTCCCTCTAGCAGAAATGTTATTACCTCTTTTCTGTTCCACTCAATATAGATGTATATCATGCCTTGTTTTGATGATTTGGAATTTAAATATAAACTTCTGGTACGACATTAATCAAGAGTGTCTGCAAGACACATGTCTGGTTTTGCTGTCCATTTCAACAAATTCCAATAAAATTGCAGTGATTAAATATCAGGTTGAAACAGTTTTTGGAAAGCGAGCTTATTTTTATAATAGAAGATTAATGGCGACAAGAGATTGGAAATTGGTTAAATTTCAAAATGTCTGGGCATTAGAATACATTATCTCAATGTAGAAAGGAAGAAATCGAGACATGCACTTGGGAAAAATGAGTTTTGAATCATTTATTTACTTATTTTGCAGAAATAAAAGGAAAAAGGCTCTGGTTTATGTTCATGTTGCAGTCCCAGATAGTCATGAGTTCAATCCTGAGGTGAGGTAGTGTAGAAATTTGGCAAGAGAAACATTTCCATAAAATTATCAAAAATTCTAAACTCAAGTAAAACCAAAAATAATGATAACTACATGGAAAAAACAAAACAAAACAAAGATGAGGACAATAGTCTGAAAGAAACAATGTCGAGAAATTTTGGATTATTATCAACAACCTTAATTGGTTGTGTACTATATACTAAGGTCTTGGCAGTTTTGGTTGATTTGGTTTAGCAACATATCAACACCTTTATAGGTTATTTAATCCTGAAATCTAAATATTTTGAACACAATATTATGGCTACAACTAAATATATTTTAAATGCAATTATATGCCTTCAACTATAGATAATATGTAATGTGAGCCATGCTTTAAAAATATATTATTAGCACCCCAGCATTGTGTAATGGTTAGCAAGCTTGTCTCGCTCGATCACTTACGACTGAAAAGTGAGTTCAATCCTCACTAGGTGCCCCATATTTTCGGCCTTGTGCCACATCTAAGCTACACTTGGAAAATCACTATTGTTGGTAATATTGCTATAAATATGGTATTCTTTGTAAATTTTACTATAAATAAGATATTCTGTCTATATTTCTGAGATGTATTTGACACAACGTTTCGGCCGTTGTATGCTCTGGCCTTCTTCAGGTGGTTGGAATTTCGAACCGAACCCTTTATTTTGATCACTGGGGTAGACTGTTCTAGGTCCACGAGCCATGTTTGATGGATGTCAGTTATCAGCTATCTCCTGGTAATTTTTCCCTCTGAAAGTTCTCCACTGCCTGAACCGGGTATTGAACTCACACTCTTTGGGTCTGTCACTGGATCTAACCAATGCCTTTATCCACTGTGCCATGTGACCTCGAGGATAGACCTGGGAACAACAGCAATTAAAAGGTGGTTCCATGCTTCTCAAAACCTCGTGATCAGAGGCCTTGGTGCCAGATGTAGTTTATTTTGGCAGTTTTGTTTACTTATATCAATGTAGTAACTTCTACATACAATGGTACTATCTTAAACGTATTCATGTTATAAAACGCTTACCTGTATAGAAAAGTATTTTTTCTTATTGAGAAGAACTTGCAATATGAATATATTCTCATGAATGGTTTGTAAATATGCATATAGGCATCAGATATAGTTCCATGATAAAAAAAAACGGTTTTCTTACCTTCAAAGTGTTATAAGACTTATATGATATGTATTCTGTTTTTGAAATTTCTCTTAATGATGTTACAACGGTTTATGAAAAACTGAAAACTGATCATATCATATCTTAAATGCATAAAAATGTGGGTTTTGCATTTTGCACAAAAATAAAAATATATTAAAAGCATTTTTTATATAAAAGCTGAAATGGTTGCATTTTGCACAAAAATAAAAATATATTAAAAGTATTTTCTATATAAAAATAGAAATGGTTACATTTTGCACAAAAATATGAATATATTAATGCATTTTCCATTTGGAAATAGGAGAGGTTGCATTTATTTTGCACAAGAATAAAAATCATACTCAAGCTTTTTACATTTGAAATCAGTGTACATTATATACAATATTTCATTTATTTTTGTAATAATAAAATTCCTTTATCTCAGAATCTCTAATGTTGTTCAATCTCCTCAAGTCTCTCTGGTATTTGGTAACTTAAAGGGAATATCAAAGAGAAGCATTAATTCAATTTGTGGGTGAAAGTCATTTTTTAGTAATTTCAAAACAATAAACATATCAGTGTTTCTTTTAAGATACTGCTATCACTTACTAATGATCTTGTCTATATTTCTGTGTCATCTGAGTCAAGGCTTGAACTCAGTACTTTGCAACAAAAAAACATTTTTTAGATTAAGAAAAGTAACAAACAATTTAGTCCCATAATAATTGTTTTATTTAGTGCATGAAATTTATATATAAATATATCAGGTATTATGTACTAGGGGTAGTAATATAAACATAGTCTCAGGTTAAAGACCATGGTTCAAATTCATCTAGCTGGCTAATAGTTATGAGTTCAATCCCTAGGTTAGGTAGTGCAGAATATAACAAAAGAAAAATTTCCAGAAAGTTACAAAATATCCCAAATTAAAGAAAGACCCAAATTGATGACAGGGACATGTAAGAAAAACAAAGATGACGATAATGATCAGAGAGAAACAATATATAATATAGCAATAGTTCATGTCAGAAAGTCAGAATAATAAATTTATATATATATATATATATATATATATATATATATATATATATTTCTATCACTTGAATATACTTGCTTGAATTGGCTTCTAATGCTCTGGAAGGAGTGGCTTGTGGAAAGAAGATGTGGCTCTTGGGGGCACAAACCTTTGTGTTAAGTATACTTGGATGAGTTAACTCATGGAATTTAATGTGAGTGGTGCTATAATGAATCTATTTAGTTAACTCATCGTCACCAAGGTATAAGTAGGTATAACACTTGCATTGTATCATAACGGTTCAGGTTCGATTCTTGGTAGTGGATGCACACAGTTGATGAGTCCTAAAATAGGACAAAACAGCCATCCAGTGCTTTCCACATTCCATTGAGGATTCTTCTAGACAATGAATTACTTTTATATATATATATATATATATATATATATATATATATATATATATGAATGAAGAAATATAGTTTTAAGGTATGCTATAATTATGGGATAAATTGCTCAATATCATGTGGCTTGATGATTGCATTTATCGGCTGGAAAACATGGTAATTTAAAAAATTCAGTAAAATCAAGTTATTTATTTAAAACATCAAACAAAAAAATTCAACAACATAATTTACTCACTGTTGTTTATCAGATATTAAATTATGTCACTTAACATCTTCCATAATTTACCTTGACTTTTCAATTAACTCGATGAATTTCAACAACATCATTTCTTCATGATGAATATTCATGAGCATTTCTTAATTTCAAAAATAAATATAAAAATCCTTACATTTGACTTGATAAAATCAATTAGAGGACAAAACGCATTGGCTAAGATAAGTTTTCCTTTCGTCTTTATTCATATATGTGTGTGTGTGTATGTGTGTGTGTGTGTGTGTGTGTGTGTGTTAAACAGGATTGTATTTTGCAAAATAACAAAACAAAGACAACCAGTATATTTCTGGAGAGCAACTTTTATAATTAAAGTGCACAATATTAAGAAATAGAGCATTAATATTAAACAAAAAAATAAAAGTTTCAAAATTTGCCTTCCTCACTTAAAATTCTGCACATTCAAGAGTTACAAGTGTATATTCAAGCAAGGTTCTATTTTCCTTTAAACTAGATTGTGAAGCACTTTTTAGCCAAGCAGTCAAAGTAAGCACACACACACACACACACACACACACACACACACACACACACACACATACAAATATATATATATATTTGTATATGTGTGTGTGTGTGTGTTGATTTGAATAAAGCTAAAGTATTGATGTTAGTTCAAATAGTCTATACTCATGAGGTAATGTTGGATTTCTCTGTTATGTAATTTATATGCTCTGTTACAATAAACACATTGAGCTCTTTTTGTGGATCAGTTTTAATATTTTATATCATTAAGATCCACTTGGATTGTATACCAATAGATTTATTACCTGTACTATATATATATATGTATATATATATATATATATATATATATATATATATATATATATATATATATATATATATATATATATATATTATAATATTTTTTTTAAAAATATGATTCCTTCGCAACATAAGAGTTCTCATGTTTTAAAAGTCAGAGCCGAGACCCTCAATATAATTTTTGAAATTAAGTTGAATTAAGGTGTCTGGTCTCGCTTCCTCGTCATGCGAAAATTTGGGATTCGAAGGAATCATATTTTTAAAAAAAATATTATAATATAAGCTCTACTTCTGTATGGAGCACTGTCTTTTTAAAAATAAAAGCAAAAATACTAAGGAACTCCGGATTAATTACCTAACGTGTTCTTTCCTATTTTTCTGCATACCTGCACATATATATATATATACATATATATATATATATATATATATATATATATATATATATATATATTAAATTAAAGAACAGAGAAATCCAAAATTACCTCATGAGTATATTCTATTTCAGCTGACGCTGAGTATGTCAGTCTTATTCAACTCAAACAGTGGACTAATATATATATATATATCAAAGTGTAGGAGAACGAACAGTGGGATTACAGAGTTCAAAACATTAATTTAAAAATAGTGCTCAATACATAAAGTAGAGCCGTAAATATTTATTTATCTGATGCAGTGTTACATTAGAACATGCACATATCTTTAATTCCCCACCTAATGAAACGTCTAAAAAAGTTTTTCTCTTTTTTTGACATTGAAACAAAAATGTACAATTTTGTCGTGGATATGCGCATGTTCTAATGTAACACTGCATAAGATATATATATATATATATATATATATATATATATATATATGTGTGTGTGTGTGTGTATATATATATATATGTGTGTGTATACATATATATATGTATGTGTGTATACATATATATATATGTATGTGTGTATACATATATATATATGTATGTGTGTATACATATATATATATGTATGTGTGTATACATATATATATATGTATGTATACATATATATATATGTATGTATGTATACATATATATATATGTATGTATGTATACATATATATATATGTATGTATGTATACATATATATATATGTATGTATACATATATATATATGTATGTATGTATACATATATATATATATGTATGTATGTATACATATATATATATGTATGTATGTATACATATATATATATGTATGTATGTATACATATATATATATGTATGTATGTATACATATATATATATGTATGTATGTATACATATATATATATATGTATGTATACATATATATATATATGTATGTATACATATATATATATATGTATGTATACATATATATATATGTATGTATACATATATATATATGTATGTATGTATACATATATATATATGTATGTATGTATACATATATATATATGTA
>OZ038494.1:26051322-26058822 GCA_964036315.1 Acanthosepion esculentum | reverse complement strand
TAATCTTAACCCTAACCCTAACCTTATCCCTAACCTTAACCTTAACCTTAACCCTAACCCTAACCTTAACCCTAACCTTAACCCTATCCCCTTATTGGGGATGTGCATTGTGGTGTAATGTATAACAGCTTGGAATGAGAGATCTGAAAGCCAACTTTGAATTCCAGTCAGGTGTGTTACATTTACTTATATGCAAATACCATTGGGAAAGGTATGATTCCATCTCTTCACTTCCCAGCTATGGGTTGAATAGCAGAACAGACTGGGTTCAATAGCCTTGGTTGGCAACCAGTTTGCAACTACAGAAAGAAATGCAACCTATTCATGGGAAAATTTTATGCCTGGTCACTCAGGAATTGTAAAAGACAAGATCACCTAAGTGTATATTGTGTATGGTACTTAACTGATTGACTGAGTATTATAGGAAACGGCTCTTTATATGGAAGATTTTCTGGGATGAAAGCTTAGTATCTGTTCTCTACTCATCTGAGATGGGAGAAGGTGTTGGATCCTGGGAATTCCAGCTCTGCTGCAGCACCTTCCTCACTGCACAGAAAAAGGATGTAATATCAGCACCAGCATGACAATGGTTGCAGGGACTGAACAATATGTACATGCATGTGTATGGGCCATCCACATAAAAAAGGACTTTATACCACATCCTGTCTTAATGGGGAAGTCAGGGAAATAAATTTTGTCACCTTTTCTAACCTAAGTTAACTTAGATTAGAAAAGGTGACAAGGTTTGAGTTGGTTGAATGCTAATAGGTTAATCTGGTAATTATTCTACAACAGGATATCAAGAGTAGCCTGACACAATTAACAGCTGAATTTCTATCTGAAATTATTGATGTTATGGAATAACCTGTCACCTCCATGAGTGACTACACTATAGGTAGTAACTACCTATAAGTATCTGTAAGTCAACGAACTACAGAGACTAGCCGAAATCTGAGCAGATAGGAACCTGGACGAGGCTCAGCCAAAGAGCAGAGTCTCGTTTGGGGAGGTTGACCAACCCATTCCTGTTATGTGGGTTCTACAGGTATTTTTTGGCTAAGCCTAAGGGCTCGGATGTCCCACATTAAACTCAGCAGCCTTGTGCCACATCTACCCTTGTAGTCTAGTAAATACCGACTAGCTGAAATGTTTTTGGCTTGCTGGTCGAACTCTCTGCCTGAGCAGAGAGGAATACGGATGAGGCCATGCCAAAGGGCAGAGTCTTGTTCGGGGAGGGAGACCAACCCGGTCCCATATATACAGGTTCTATGGAGATTTTTGGCCGAGCCTAAGGGCTCAGATCTCCCACATTAAACTCAGATGTCCCATGTTAAACTTGGATGTCCCACATTAAACTCGGCCTTGTGCCACATCTACTGACTAGCTGGGATCTTTTCCAGCTGTGCTGGTCAAACTCTCTGCCTCCGAGCAGAAAGGATCCTCAGACGAGACTATGCCAAAGGGCAGAGTCTTGTCTCAGGAAACGGCTACCCGACCCTGTTTTACACAGGTTATACAGGAATTTTTGGCTGAGCCTATGGGCTCGAATGCCCCACATTAAATTTGGCTTTGTGCCACATCTGATCATGTGGGGAGGTTAGTAAATGCACTAGCTGGGATCTGTTGAGTACAACTCAGAGTAACATGAGAACTACTGACTTACCAATAGTAGCACTCACGACTGGACTGACTTGCGATGACTTTGTGCATTACCTTTATTCTTATTGTACTGGTTTTTTACAATAAACCTTTACTTATTTTATCCACCTTGTTTTTCAAGTATATATTCCTATTAGTACGGAATATAACAATTATGTTCAATCCATGTGATGAATGGAGAAGCATTAGATTGGACGGAAAAGTGATAGTGTTGAAAACAAAAATATTTATTGTTTAAAATGCTTTTTTTTCATCATTATAAACTTCTTGAAAAATCTGTTATATAGATCAGAAATATGCTACATTTGAAGTTTGATAACTCATTAGTGTTATTGATTTCTTTGTAGTCCAAGACACTGGTTCCAATGGTCAGAAACTAAGTGAAACAAATAGTGACCGACTAATGCGTGGTCACTCCAGTAGTTTTGGACTTCACAGTCCTGACCAGCTACCATGTGAGATGCTCCAAGCAGTTTGTAACAGTGAATGTGAATCCAGTTTATGCCTTGACCTGGACATCATAGGTAAGTCATGAATTGTGTTTTCTTATTGTACTTATCGTAATGTTTCTCTGTTTCTTTCACACTCAGTATGTATATTTGGGGCTTTATTGACTTGCTTAGGATGAAATTGAAAACAAATTGCTTCAAATATTTAAAAGCATCATCAATTGTCATTTTCTGATTTTTTGAATACTGTTTTTTATTGTCCTTTTCTCCTCAGTAACATTTTCTGAGTACAATTAAGAAAGAGTAACATGCACAAAAATACATTATATTATTAATGCAATTCATCTTATATATCCATTGAAACAACAAGACAAAGATGATGTATTTAAAAATACCTCTTGTTTCTTCTTTGCATTAAATTTTCTTTGGGGCAGTCTTTGAGGTTCAGGTGTTGTGAGTTGATAAATAAAAATGGCCTGCCTATAATTGGTTGAAAGAACTTGACAAACAAAACAAGGAACAAAAAAAGAAATAGAAATGTTCAAGAATAGTTCCTGAAAGAGTGTATAAGTCTAAGGGATGTTCTTATGATAGTCCCTATAAAAAGAAGGAAAAAACATGGCTGAACTTATTCTGATTTTGATTAAAGTGGGTGAAACCTTCTCTCTCCTGATCAGACTGGCATTTATTAAGTTGAAATTTTAGACAGATGTATTATGACAAACTACCAGTGTGTTATGTAGCATATCTCTACAATGTTCGTATATACATATAATGTATCTGATGATTATCTTAAAATCTTGAACAATGTTCAAAATTTTAAAATAAAACACAATATTTTACAGCAATATAAATTAATTTAAATCAATGCTTTCTCCCCACCTGCAGCAGAATGCGCAGCTTACAAGACAGAAGAATTTCAGTTACTGTACATTTTCATGGGCCAAATACAGCCCCACAAGTGGCCCAAGCTTGCTGGGCGATGAGAGATTTTATCAAGTCCCCTCCTCTAGAACGATTTCCAACCAAAGCTAAGAACCCAGTTTGTTCTGTTATTTAACCCACAGCTGGGGTAGAAGAGACAAATTTATACCTTTGTGCATAAGTGAATGTAAAGAACCTGGCTGGAATTTGAACTTGGCCCTCTGAATTTTTATTCTGAGCTGCAGTCCATTACACCACCTGCACACCTACAATCCTTGTTTCTCATTCTATGTTTACTCTTTTCAGACCTGACTCTGATTCCTCCCATTGAAGTTGTAGATGAAGAAATTAGAAGAGGACTTTGTAGCAGTGGGACCAGTGCCCCACCCCCAGGATTTTCTGATGATGAGGTTGAAGATTCAGCCCACCGGCGCCAGTGCAAAAACCATCACTACCATCACCACCACCATCATCATCAACAGAAACTGATCCAGCCAGTGTCATTGGCACCAGATGAAGCCAGTGTCAAACTGTTATCAAGTCCTAGTTCTGGTAGGACTCAGTCATTATGAATATACATTTATACATCTTCCTAGTGCTACTAAAATTGTACTGGATTCAAATCAAGGGCTTTCTCACTCCTGTTGGAAAAACCCCTCCCTGATTGACCATGTCTTCACAGGTGTAGCTATACTCATTACGCTTTAGTTTATTGCCATATTCATTTTTTGCCTTGTTTTAGTAATAAATTTCAATTTTAGTCATAGTTCCTCATTTAACCCTCCTGTATATACTTGGGCTTTGCTTTGCGAATTTGTTTCATTTTGTTTATCTAAGAAGGTACCAACATATTCTTCTGAAGAAGTGTTGATCGAAAAAGGATTCTGTAAAGAATGCAGTTTTTATATTGTTGGCAATATAAAATTTTTGTGGCATGAAACTTTTGTGTATATATATGTATATATATATTTTCCTTGTGTGGCATATTTAACAAAAGATGTTTAAAAGAAAGGTTGCTGCATCATACGTTGTGGGACAATAAAGCTTTTCCCTAAAATCCAAGTGTACAAAGCTATTATTTTGTCAACTCTTTTGTATGGCTCTGAAACTTGGACACCTTATAGATGACACATTAAGTGATTAGATGTCTTCCATAAATGTTGTCTCTGTACAATCTGTGGTCTAACATTTGATGGTCAAGTGCCAAATGCCGACCTTTTTGAGAAATGCAAGATTGGTACTATCGAGAGCTTCATAATGCAATCACAACTCCGTTGGGCTGGCCATGTGGCAAGGATGAGTGATGATCGCATACCAAAAGTTCTTTTTTTACAATGAACTCCATAGTGGTCATAGTAATGTTGGTAGACCTTGTCTCAGGTATAAACTGAAAAGCAACCTTTCTTGCATCAATATTCCATTCAAGAACTTTAAAGAGGTAGCTATGAAGAGATCAGAGTATTGTTCTCGCTGCCATTTAGGAATAATACACCATCAAGAAGTAAGCATCAGTCGACTGCGTGAAACACAAAAGCAAAATAAGACAACTAACAGTGTTCCTGCTGCACTTGGATACAATACGTTCTCCTGTACTGTTTGTGGTCATTTGTGCAATCCTCAAGCTGGTCTCAAAAGTCATGCCCGTCATAGGCAATGCAGATAATTAGTTTGTGGTCGTCGGAAACTCATACATCAAACTTGATGGGAGAGTCCATCATATATATATATATATATATATATATATATATATATATATATATATATGTATATGTATATATATGTATATATATATATAACCTACTACTCCAAACATTGTTTTGAGGATACCTATGTTTGAGTATATTCTGTATATTTTTGGAAACTGGTAAATTACATCAAGCAGCCTATACACTTATTAGACTTAATAACCATCATTTGATCCAGTGTCTTTTAGACTGCATGGCCAAAAAGAGTTTTACAGCCCTGCAAGGTCTAAGTACCCTTTTAAAGAAAGCACATCCTTTCATTCAGATCTTCTTGAATGCCAATATGTGCTCATTGTTTTTAATATCTGAAATGTAAACAAAGTAATTACTAAAGAGTCAATGGATTTTTATCCAGCATTATTTCATGCTACTTCAAACATTATATCCATGTTTGAGTAAACTTACTAAGTTTCTTCTACAAGGGCAGATGCAAGTTCAAAGTCAACTGGAGAGCACATTTTCTTTATAAAGACTCTCAAATGCACAAGCTGGTAGACATAATTTGATTCGGGGTACATGGCATCAGTGCTTTCATTCCAGTTCCAGATCAGAGTTCTGATCTATGGTAAATATCAAAATAACTCTGTTATAGATTGAAGAAATATAATCAAAGTATTGTTTGGTTTCCAATTTATGGCATTAATGAAGCCTGTATATTATAAGGAATTTAACCAGTTTTGTCCCTTGTTTTGTTATTTGCAGATGTCTACAATGTAACTGCGGAGATTCACTCACCTTCTCCTCCTTTCTGCATGGACAATCATAATGACAGGCAGAGAACGAAGGGTACAAGATTTGCGAAAGTTGTTGAAGGGGAAGACGATGATATCAGTGGAAGTGGGGACAGTGGTCACAGGTCAGAAAATCTATCCTGTAGCCTGGACATCCCACCATCAAGACGGAGTAAGGCAAGGGCCAAGAGGTGCCAACAGATGGTCAGGTCAGCCAGTGCAGAGCACTGCCCAAGTATTTTAGATGAAGACATCGACACTTTAATAGCAAAATTGATTGTGCCACCACCTCCTAGTATGGATGATGACATATCGTGTCACATACAGGTAAGTATTTTTTATACTACTCTTCACCCAATACAAGACCCAAAAGCCACTCAAAGTAGAGAGTTACTGAATGTGGTTGTTGTAAGAGCATAAGAGGAGAATACATTCAAGAGAAACTTGAATAGCTGACATATTGTTCTTTTGTCAGGTAATATTTTATACTTTCTAAGCTCTACATAGTATTGAGCACTTTTTTAACTGCATTCTTTGTAAAAGTTGGATCTTGTCAACCACAAGTGTGTTTGTTACATAAGAATAATTATATATTTGTTCCTCACCACTTCTTGCTATTCAAAATTTCATGCCTTTGTCATATACATATATACATATATACATATATATATATATATATATATATATATATATATGTATGTATGTATATATACACACACACATATACATGTGTGTGTGTGTGTGTGTGTGTGTGTGTGTGTGTGTATACTTTAAAAATGAGGAGGTCAGTTGAATCCACTACAATCCAAGGTCGTGAATTCAACTGACCTCCTCATTTTTAAAGTTAAAAGCTCTATTTTTACATTTATTTTATTTTTTCACACGTGTATTGAGCACTTTTTAATACTACTGTTTCCTGGTCTGATTCAATTCTGACCATTAACCTTTTATGTATTATATATATATATATATATATATATGTTGCCATTTTATATTTTTAATTTTGCACAAGTGTGTTGTTTGTTTTTTATTTTGTCAACTGCTCGGTATAGTAGGGCTGTTGGGTATCGACTGTGAGCAGAAGACCACCATAACACAATTCACTCTGCCAGAAATTTGGAAATGTCATGCTGTACTACTTGGCATTCACACCGGAAGCTCCAAAATGAACATTTTAGAGTATTTGGGTGCCAATCTGAGGACAGTGCAGGGGATTCGGAAAAAGCTGATGAATTTAATGGTGGTTTCGAAGGTTTTCAACATCCCACAGGGCCTCGGATTCAACAAAGAGACCTATATCAAGTGGCTTGAGGAGGTAGTGCTGCCCTAAGTCAAGAGGGTGGCTGCTGGAAGACCCGATGTCTGGCACCAGGACTCTGCTCCATGCCATACAAGCTGGAAAACAGTCATGGCTGTCAGACAATATCTGCAAGTACATCACCCCTTACATCTGGCCACCTAACAACCCAGACTGCAATCCCTTTGATTTTTATGCATGGGATACAGTTGTGCGAGAGACCAACAAAACTCCTTGTAACACCAAAGACAAACTAAAGGCAAGGACTAAGGCAGCATTCACCAACTTAAACAAGAAAACTGTCCAGAAGAGTTGCTGGAGATTTTGAAATTGTCTAGAGGTTATGGTTGAAGCCAATGACAATTTTATTGAATAAATTTACTCTTTAGATATTTCAAGATATTTTTGTGTCATTTTGGTAAATATATCTATTAAAATGTGAGGGCAGTGTTATTATCATTTTTGTGTAACTTAGATGACAATTTATTCATCGCACCCTCTATGTGTGTATATATATATATATATATATATATATATATATATATATAAGAAATTGTTAGGAGGATTTGAGATAATCATAATTAAGTAATTCATCGAGTTTTTTAGAAGAAACCTTAACAGAATGCAGAAAGCACTGGACGACCGTTTCGTCCTATATTTACTTAATTATGATTATCTCACATCCTCCTAACAAT
>OZ038494.1:25951322-26046322 GCA_964036315.1 Acanthosepion esculentum | reverse complement strand
CATAGGCTCGTTAAACTTTGCCTTGGTCTTTTTTTCATTGCAAATGTATTCATACGTCAGCAGCAATGTAAGTTTCATAAAGATGTATAAGAATGTTTTGCAGATGTATATATATATATATATGTCAACAGCAGGCAGTGTAAGTTTCATAAAGATGTATAAGAATGTCTTGCAGATGTATATATAAATCAACAGCAGGCAGTGTAAGTTTCATAAAGATGTATAAGAATGTCTTGCAGATGTATATATAAATCAACAGCAGGCAGTGTAAGTTTCATAAAGATGTATAAGAATGTCTTGCAGATGTATATATAAATCAACAGCAGGCAGTGTAAGTTTCATAAAGATGTATAAGAATGTCTTGAAAATGTATATATATGTCAACAGTAGGTAATGTAATTTTTTTAAAGATGTATAAATACATTCTCAGCTGTGGAAGTGTTAATTTCGATATCTGATGTCCTTGTTTTATATCCTAAATTAGAAAAAAAACTGTTTGCAATTGTTCTGTTTATTGTCCTGATTTATGTCAGATTTGTTAACTATGATTTAACTATTTATTATGCATAGTAGAAAATATTTGAGCAAATTCTAAACACAATATTTACTCAGTATATTTTTGTAAATGATAACTTATAATAATGAACAATGTAACCTTTTCTGTTTCATACATTTTCTGGAATAATAGAATCACCCATCAGGTAATATTGAGCAACCTGGTCCCACTACTACTGAATAATGTAACAACCCATTAACATGGAATCTTGACAAAACTCAAATGAAGCAAGCAAACTGTTAATATAACAACAGAATTTAAAAAAATACAAATAATAAAAAAAGAAAATTGTAACATGATACATGTGCATTATCGCTTGAAGCAAGCAACTATCTTGTTAATAAAACAACAATAATAACAGAAAGAAAAATAAACTAAATGATATCCACTACTAGACTATATGCCCAAAACACATAATCAAAAAAAAAAAAATAGTTTAAATTTCATTGTCCCCTCTTCTTCATGTGCATATGTCTGAAAGTTTGAAACAAATTGCATGAAAACTTTTTTCAACTCTGTCATATATTTAACGTAAAATTGTTCTTGGTATATAAAAATGTAAATATTGTTTTCCTCACATTTACACACATTTCAGAATGTTTGATTGAATAATCTAGAGATATTATGTTTATTTCTATTTTAATCCTCTCAAATTCATGTATCAATTTCTTAGTGCTTTTACAAAACTGAGTAAGAAAGATGCCATAGTTTTGATTATTTCTTTTATTTTCCCAAGTGCTTTTAATATTCTCCATGCTCTTCAGGGGCGATTTACTAAGACAAAAATTAGTGTAATTGATAGTTGGGAATTTTTTTGTAAATGCACATGAAACGCTCTCTGTTATAGTCAATTTATGTTAAGAATATGTAAGGGAGGTAACTTTGTTTAAATGTTTTATTATTAATATTTTTAAAATACTCAACCTGTAATTTAAAAAAAAAATGAAAAGTTTTTTTTTTTTTACAATTCAAGCACCCAAAACATTTTTTTATAGACATTTTAAAACATTGTTGCTATCCTCATGAGTAATTTTATTTAGTGTTGGTTTCATTTGTTTAATCTAGAATTTAAGAGGATTAAAATTAAAATAAATAGCCATAATATCTCTAGATTATTCAACCAAACATATATATATGATAAAAATATAGTTTTAAGATATGATTTAATTATAGGTAAAAGTGCTCAATATCAGAGAATGTAAATATAAAAGTAGTCACTGAGGTCAACATTGAGTGTTGACAGTCTGTTTCATGCTTGAACACAATCTACAGCCATGTCTTTTTGTCCCCGTTGTTGGGGACAAGAGTCACAATGTGCATAGAGTCCTAAAAAAGTAGAAGTCAAAAACTAATCACAAGTCCTATGGACAAGAACGTCCAAAAAGGAAAGATAACAATTAGACTCCTTTTCCATTGGTAAACTTAAATGAGGAATGGACAGAGTTTAATAAGATGAGAAATAAATCATTATTAAAGAGGCAAAAAGTATCATTCACATAACAATAATACATAAGAGGACGATCAATATGAGAAAATTAAGATGTCTCGTGAAAGCTGACAAAGATATTAGCTAGAGCAGAACCCTGGAGTCCTTATATATCAGATCCCGCCAGCCTTCCCTTTGCTGGCACGGAATATTATTTTCCTTGAATATAGTTTTCCTTGAATCATTTTTTCCCTCATTAGTCATCCTTAATTAATTTACATATTTATTCTTTTATTTCCAAGAATAAAACTTGATAAGACTGGGACGAAACCGGTTGTTTTTAGTTATTAAATTTACACTGATATGCCTTTTAAATTATGCTTATCCCTTGCTAATATATACATATATATATATGTTTAGAAAAATATAAGAAACTAGAAAATTTCTTGTGACACATTTCATCTGTTAGGATTTCATCAGATTGGGATGACATGTATCACAAAAAATTTTCCAGTTTGACATATTTTTCTAAATACTGTTTGTTGATATATAAAATCATACAAATTTATATATCATTATATATATATATATATATATATATATATATATATATATATATATAGATAGATAGATAGATAGATAGATCGATATAGATATAGATATTATTTACTTTCTTTTGTAATAAAATTTAGCTCATAGAAATTCAAATTTATAGATTAATGTTTTATCAAGTACATATACTGAGCGTAGATTAGTGCAATCAAGAGACAATAGGAATGTAAAGTTTGAAAGAAGACAGTATAGCACCAGTTTTACAAATTGGATAGGCCTGCCAGAAATTATTGTGGGTGGACAAATTTTAAAACATAAGTCATATCAATTAGAATGAAATTCTTTTGGACATTTTAAATCCTCTTGATATTTGCGAGTTCAGCTTAGTCTTCCACAAAGTCAACTGAGGAAAAAGGTGGCAAATGAATGTACAGTGCTAATCTTCTAAATGGGGAGGGCCTAACTACCTTAAGAAATACCATTCACAATTCTGGCTTTGAGCTGTGATTGTGCACTTACCATTGGTGGAATTAGATATACCTTAGCCATGAGGCAAATGTAAATATTCAAATGGATGCTGAAAAATTCTAGGCCCAACACAAAAGTGATTCCAGGACAAATTTTGATATTTGGTTAGATTTGGTAAGTGCATTGAACCAACAGGTTTTCAGCAGACTTCTGTCATAACATTAAATTATCCTCAGCTTTTATCTGATGTAATAATTGCTTCTCAGTTGATGATATTGGCTCATATAGAATTTATTTACTACCAAATGGAGGCGAAATGTGATTCATAGACATTTTTAGTATAGGATAAGTTATATACTCGTCTAATAGGGCACTTGACACAATATCAAGGATCCTGAAAAAAAAGAAACACATTGTTTACAAATAGTAAATATGCAAGCAACACAGTCCTTTCTAAACATATATGGAAAATTAAAAACAAAAACTAAATCATACCAAAAATATCATGGAATACAAGGAAAACAGCATCAGCCTACAACGATAAACCCCAAACCTAGAATAGAAAATAGCTATAATTACCTTCTCAGACCAACACAAATCACTAAAATTATCAGAACTCACCTCAAAATGCAAACACTAAAACAAATTTTTACTACGTTACTTAAAAATAGAAAACTGAAAATAAATAAAAAATAAAATAAAATAAAAATAAATAAGTAAATAATAAACAAAATAACAAACTATGAATGCACACATAAACACAAGTAAATGTAATAATAACAATCGACAACAAATAACAAAGCAATCAATAATAGAATTAACAAAAACAACTATAAAATACAGTATTTACATTAGTCGGACTATTGTCCTCATCTTTGTCGCCATATTTGTCCCAACGTTTCGGCCGTTGTACGCTCCGGCCTTCTTCAGGTGGTTGGAATTTCGAACTGAGCCCTTTATTTCGATCACTGGGGTAGACTGTTCTAGTTCCACGTGCCATGTTTGATGGATGTCAGTTATCAGTTATCTCCTGCTAATTTTCCCTCTGAAAGTTCTCCACCGCCCCAACCGGGCATTGAACTCACACTCTTTGGGTCTGTCACTGGATCTAACCAACGCCTTTATCCACTGTGCCATGTGTCCTTGAGGACACATGACACAGTGGATAAAGGGTTCAGTTCGAAATTCCAACCACCTGAAGAAGGCCGGAGCGTACAACGTCCGAAACGTTGTGACAAATATGGCGACAAAGATTTAGGACAATAGTCTGACTAATGTAAATACTGTACATAATACCTCATCTCAGAAATATAGACAAACTATAAAATAACCTCAAGACTGCATCTGGATTCACAATTATTTCACTCAGTAGAGCCTAGAATAATTTGAAACATAACCGTTAACGTCCACACAATACAAACATGTAATAGACCCACACATAATGCACCGCTGACCAGCATATATAAATGGTTGTGCCAAAATGACACATGTGCCCTGACATTTAGTTTAAGCATGAAACAGGTTGTCATAACTAGGTGTTGACCTCAATGTCCACTTTTATATTCACATGCACTCTATCCCTGATATTGAGCACTTTAGCCCATAAATATAGCACGCCTTAAAACTATATTTTTATCATATATATATATATATAAGATGGACTCTCCCATCGAGTTTGACATATGAGGTTCCGACGACCACAAACTAATTATCTGCATGTCTATGATGGGCATGACTTTTGAGACTGGCTCGAGAATTGCACAAAAGTACACAAACATTACAGGAGAATGTATTGTATCCAAGTGCAGCAGGAACACTGTTAGCTGTCTTATTTTGCTTTCATGTTTTTATCATATATATATATATATATATATATATATATATATATATGATAAAAATATTGTTTGAAGTATGCTATATTTTTTAATGATCGATAGATAGATAGATAGATTGCAAAAATTTATAATAGATTAACTCTATAGTTAATCTATTATAAATTATGACTTTCCCATGAGAACATCTACTTTACAAATATAATCAAAGGTTTAGTTGCAGCTTGAGCTATATATGATTTGATTAACCATGCTATATCTTCTTAAAACTGTATATAGATTAATAATTTTACCACTTATATCTGTAAGTATATTAATTTCACATCATGATATGATACTTGTCTCGATCTTCCTGTTTCTGTCTGTCTGTCTCTCTTTCTGCCTCAAAGCAATAAAGTCAAAAAGAACAAAATCATATTTGAAATTACTGTTTTTACAGTGCCCTCCAGAAAGTAAAGGAGGAATGGTTAAACTTCTGTGAGTATTTGTCTGTGCATGTCTCAATGTAAATGTAACTGTCTCTTTTATGTTGGCGTCTTCATGTACCATTTTGTGTGTCCATCTTGTTGTGTTTATATATATATATATGTATGTATATATGTGTGTGTAAATTATTCCCAGATAGAGTGTATCTGTAAAGGAACAAAACAAATAAAAAGAAAAGAGTTAAAACCTGTTCTTATGCAAGTATCTTGGATTGTAACCATGTTGAACACTTGTATATCCGGGCTAAGAACAGTTTTTCCACATGTCTTTTTATTCATATATATATATTTATGAATTTACATGTCCCTTAAGGAGCTGTGTTCCTGACCACTCCAAATTTGTAAAAAATTATATTGGATATACTGCAACATGTTTAACCAAAAAACACATGTTACATCTCTCTGACCATAGCTCAATTAGGTCTCATTTAAATACACATAGAGACCTACCAAATCCTATCTGTAACATACTTGTTGATAATACAAATATAATGATTCACCCTAGATAAGGTTAAAAAATGAAGACTCTTAACAATATATATATATATATATATATATATATATATATATATATATATATAAATAATGTGAAGAGGTTATAATGGTTCCAACGAGAGAAAAGTGTGTATATTAAAAAGAAGAGAGGTACCGCAAACTTTTTTGGTTGTAATGTGGGTTTTTAAAAAAATATTATTCTTTATTTTTCATAGTTTTACATAGTTTTACAACACGTGTTTCTGGTCTCACGACCATCTTCAGGTAAAGGGTGGAGATTTCCACATATTATTAAAAATAATTATTAAAAATAATTAATTTATTTCCTTTATGTTTTTCAATGTTGAATGTTCTCTCTATGAGACATTCTCTGTTTTTGTGTTGGTCATTTGAATGTCTTTCTTTAAATGGTAGTGAAGAGTTCTGAGCGAAGGGTCATAAAACAATTAAGGTTGGTTTGAGAAGTGATGAATCGGTTGTCTTATCTTTTAATGTTTTAATAACCCCTGTGTGTTCTTAGATCTCTTAGATCTATTTCCATTTTCGTGTGTTTCTGTCAGCATGCATGTATATATGTGTGTGTACATTCCCCCTGAATACATACACTGTCTCACTACGAAGAATTAGTAAACACATTTGTACACATACACACACACACAAACATACACACACACACACACACAAACATAGTGTTGATGCTAATAAAATGTACTCAATTTAATAAAATAGACATATTAAGTATATATTAATAAATATACATATCCCTCACCGCTCGGCGTTTCATGCACAATGCAATCTTCAGGGGATGATTATAGACTGACCATTACAAATTTAAATTTTAATAAAAATATCTGGTTATTACAAAGTTGGCACTTTATACTGTTTTTTTTTTCAAACACGGTCAGCACGTTGTGACCGTGTTCATAGTTGATATTATTTTCTTTCTTTTTTATTAATAATGCTTCCATTATTTTTAGCCTTTTTCAAAAATAATAATTCACCTGCAAGATCTATGTTACAGAGAACCAATATACTTTACGAATTTAACTGTCTCTTAAGGAGATGTGTTCCTGACCAATCCAAAGTTTTAAATAATTATATTGGATATACTACAACATCTCTCTCATTTAAATACACATGAAGACCCACCAAACTCTATCCGTAACATACTTGTTGATAATACAAATATAACAGCATCATCCACACGTAAAAAAGGCTAAAAATAATGGAAGCATTATGAATAAAAATAAAAGCCAGCACTCAATAATATCAACTATGTGATGGCTGTGTTTGGAAAATAAAACATTCCTATAACTCTAGATACATACATAAAACAATCCATATATTTAGGTAAAAGTAAAATAAAATTTGTCCTTGATAATGGTGAAAAATATAGCCAAAAACACTTGGAAAACATTCAGGCAACTTTTAAATATTAAGAATGTACTTTGTCTGAGCACTCTTGATGGAAATAGCGAAAGAGCATCGAGAGGCTCGCAATGTCTCAACTGTGAGGAAAGGGGTTGTAGGGTGGAAAACAATTTGTCACCCACAAGGACATGGACACACTTTTTGGATTCTATCCACACTTGGCGGCTTCTGTACTCATTTTTCGGCTTGATCTGGCTCTTGTAAAAGAAGAAGATAGCAGGAGGAGTCAGATACATAATGGAGTAGTCCAGGGAACTGGCCAATTTTAAAATAAAATAATCCAACTTGTTTTTATTCGAAGGCATATGAAAACTTGTGATTGTTTTCGCTTTCTTCAAAATGAATGAAATAAAGCAGAAAATAAATAAAACATTTACTCATAATGCATTTAGCATATGTAAGCCGAAGCAAACCAGAAGGTAGCAATGGAGAGTGTGAAGAAGGGACTAAGTATAAACTACACAGTAACAGAATGCATGGTCATCAGTAAAAGGATGAGCCCGAAATGCGATTTGCAGGTCAGGAACACTAGAATCAAGCAGACGTGGAAGGTTGAATATCTGGGAAGCGTTCTGACAGAGGACTGTAAATGCAATACTGAGATCCGAAGACGTATTGGAATGGCCAAGGATGCATCCCAAAAGCTGGGCAGAGTATTGCAAGACAGAAGGATTTCTTTGGTAACAAAGAAAAGAATACTGACATGTGTCCTTCTTTACAGCAGTGAATGTTGAATGATTTCCTCAAAGACGAATAAGAGACTTGAGGTGACGGAGATGTGGTTCTACAGAAGGATGCTAAGGATATCATGGACTGAGCATGTGAGGAACAATGAGGTCTTAGAGAGGATGCAAACAAGGAGGAGGCTTATATTTAAAAATCAGGAAGAGGCAGCTGAAGTTTCTGGAATGCATAATGAGGAAAGAGGGCCTGGAGAATCTGATACACACAGGTCGAATAGAGGGAAAGAGAGAGAAGGGAAAACAATGCATGACATACCGCCTGGCCTTAAGCAAGTGGATGACAGAACGTGGTCTGGGGGAGGAAGCATAAGGAAGGAAGTTGGAGAGCTCTGATACATCCTGAAAGGATATGGCACTTAGAAAGAAAAGAAGCCAAAGTAATGTACAAAATACAGATCTGATTTTCAATTTTTTTATATAATGCTTACTGTTCAGATATGCTTTAAAACAAAATAAACTAAACCGAAACCCAAACCCAGTTTGTTAAATGATACTCAGTTCCAATAAAATTCAGTATATGAATAACAAATGGCATAGATGTGTAGCTTTATTACCAAAAAATATTTAAATCATATTTTTTATTACTTTAAACAGTGCAAATTTATGACTACCGGCCTGGACATTCATGTGCTTTAATAAACAAAATGTAAATCCCAGTCAGGTTCAAACCTGCATTCTTCTTTTAGAGGAAATCATTCAAGCAAAGTTCTGCATAATTTATTTACATATATGAAATGTAAACAAATTAATTATTTACACAATATACATTGTTCGAACCGTTGTCCTCATCTTTGTTGCCACATACATGACGTTTCAGTCGTTGTATGTTCTGGCCTTCTTCAGGTGATTGGAATTTTGACCCTAACTCTTTATTTCATTCACGGGGGTAGATTGTTCTAGTTCCACTTGCCATGCTTCTTCTGGATGTCACTGCATCATTTATCACCCTTTAACTCAACTCGCCAAGTTTCTGTTCACCTCTGAACAAAAACTTTGAGAAACATCACGTAACAAAAATGAGGAAAAAAGCCCGAACAATGTAAATAGTGTAAATAATTACAATACCCTATCTCAGAAATATAGACTATGAATATGGCAATAAAGATGAGGACAACAGTCCGAACAATGTAAATAGTGTAAATAGTTACAATACCTCATCTCAGAAATATAGACTGTGAATATGGCAATAAAGATGAGGACAACAGTCCAAACAATGTAAATAGTGTAAATAGTTACAATACCTCATCTCAGAAATATAGACAGATATTAAACAAATTAAATTCTAAAGTATTTATAATCTGATATAAAATGTTATACTTAGTTGATATATATGCTTGAGTTGACATCTGTTTTATTTAAACAGTTTAAATTTATATGTTATACTCACTGGTGGTAACCTACCATTTGACATGAACTAATTCTTAAGATAATAAAAGCTTAGCGAACTTGTTGTTGGATTATCTGAAAATAATCTTAAGAGCCAATATATCATAGTTAATATCATTGTTTTATGTTCTGTGGAGACTGAAAGTAGGTTTTCTGTGATGAACATAATTTATTCTGACAAAAGAAATACTCTTGAAATTAAAAATGGAGCAGATTTTCTAGCCATTTGATAAGTCTTTCATTAGATCTTTGGGAC
Organism: Acanthosepion esculentum; assembly: GCA_964036315.1. Classification (NCBI taxonomy): domain Eukaryota; kingdom Metazoa; phylum Mollusca; class Cephalopoda; order Sepiida; family Sepiidae; genus Acanthosepion; species Acanthosepion esculentum. Next base: position 26,036,692 of record OZ038494.1, on the reverse strand, counting down.
TGCAGTGATTCAGTTTGAATATGGCGATGAAAGCTTCATATTTCTGAATAGGAATATGATGAGAAGAGAATTTCAATCAAGAAATATCTTAATAAATAAATGTTCTCTATTAAATTATCAAAATGGTTTAATTCTTTTTGATATTATAAAGTGGTTTTTTATCATTCTCAGATTGAAAAGAAAATAAACAGAATAGATACCTAAAGATTACCTCACTTTATAGAACCAGTTCCTGGAAATTTGGGATGCCATTATTTGTTATACTACTCAATCAGGATCTCTTTCTGATTCACAAATGTATTTCACGAGACACATTGGCCAAGGGTGAACGCTAAGAAAGCAAAACCCAAAATAAAAAAAAAGTCATCTTCTGTGTGGGGGCTGTGAGGGTCACATCCAGTCAACAAAACAAATCCCTGCAAAAATCTAAAATGCCAATCACAGACGTTGCTGTCAAAAAAAAAAAGTGCCTGGGAGCCCACACCTGTTAAACCACAGATATAAAAATAGCACTCCTCACCAATGTCAGACTGTTTGGCTTCAAACTTTTGAACAGTAGTGTATAGTATGTATATATATATATATATATATATATATATATATATATATATATATTACAATGAATCATTCATACAAAACGTAAATTAGTAAAGTTAATGATATAAAATGGTGAAATCCCTTCACTAACAAAATTTTAAAGATGCATTAACATACTAATCACTCAATGAATGTTATGATCCTTGTTTTATAAAATTATAAGCTGTATTAGGTCTTTCTTAAATACGCATGTACTTTCAACTTTTATGTCATTAACTTTACTAATTTACTTTTTATATGAATGATTCATTGTAATATAAATTGAACTGCACCCCATATTTGACATATATATATATATATATATATATATATATATATATATATATATATAGTGTATGTACCCACTAAGAATAACATTTAAAATAATAAGAAATAATGTTGAATTATCAATAAAATCCTTTAATTCCTTGTAAATTAAATGCTAAAAAAATTAAAATTAAATTATTTAAATTTTTCTCAAAATAATGGTTCCGAGCTCTGAATTAATAAATTAATTTTATTTTCATTGAACTTATCTTCTGTTTTGTTTACTTCCAGTTTTAATGACGTCAGGACAGAGGTAGTCTTTTTTTGAGCTCTGATTTATTTAGACAAAACTGAGACATTTTTGATCAAATATAAAATCAAGTCACGACCGAGTAAAAATGCGAACACTGTAACACAAGTGGCAGTTCAAAAGTGCTGAGAATCTGAACATATTGATCGGTCTGTGTAGCTCGTCAATTACCCAACATTTCTTCTCCTACCAGACATTTTACACATCTCTGCAAATCATTCCACTAGAAAATAAAGTGTTTCATGGCTCAAGTTCCATCAACATTTTGTTATCTTCTCATATTGTTATCATTTTCCTTATTTTTATTTTGAGCAGGCTTATCACTTCATTATTTACATGCAGACTATTGTCCTCATCTTTGTTGTTAGTATCACCTTCTCTCTGAATTTCTGGGATGAGGAGTTCCGATTACACCACCAAACATCCTTCTGGAAATGTTAAATAGAATTCTTTACATTAACTGTTTCTTATGATTTTTCCTTTTGTTATCATTTCCCAGGAAATTCAAACTTTGGAATTGTCCCCTTTCATCTTGCTTTCTCTATTGAACTGACAACATTCCCACATTCCTTGTCCTTTAATTTCCCAGAAATGAGGCCAATGCTTGATAAAGGTCTTAGGCTATAATAATCAAAACAAGATCAAGTAGCATGGCAAAAAGTCTTCGAGTAAAAATACCTATTGTCAGTGAATGCTGGACAATCTGAAGAAGAGACTTAAAGCAACAGAAATGTCATTCTACAGAAGGATGCTGAGGATACCATGAACACAAGCAATGACGAAGTTTTAGAGAAAATGGAAACAGAATGAACACTTATACGTAACATCAGAAAGAGATAGTTGAAATTTCTATAGGGTATAATGAGGAAAGAGGGCTTGGAAAATTTGACATGCACAAGACATATTGAAGACAAGAGAGATGGAAGAAAGCAGTTTATAACTACCTAACAAGCTTGAGTATATGGATGACAGAATAAGGTTGAGGATAGATAGACAAAAAGACAAACTATACTAAGAGCTAAAATGGATAGGAAATTGTGGAGGGTCATGATCGCCAATGTCCAGAAGGAACACAGCACATAGAAGAAAAATTGCATGTTCTAATTAATTTTTTACTCTTTACTCAAAATCACACTGAGATTCCATTCGATAACCTCTTTGGACAAGCAACTCGCCCATCTCAAAGAATTGTTTCTCAGTTTATAGCAAACAAAATGGTTCACACCTGATTGTATGTTGTTGTTCTTCTTTGCAGTGGTTGAATATGGAATCATTCCAAAAAACACATGATCAAGAAAAGATCATTTTGTTAAGTATTGTTTACCTTTAACAAAATACTTCACTTGTAAATATATTATGACCTATGACCCATGGTTTTTAACCATCAGAAATGTATTCTTGATAGATTAAAACATTACTAATTCTTAAGGGTGTTTCATTAAGACAGATGAAAGTCAGCTGTAAATAAATCAGTGTTATTGGTGAAAATTTATTTATTTCTCTATTGAATCATGCTATTTAAGTCATGGCAATTGTGTGTGAAAAATAATATCACCCAAATATCCGACAAAGCTTTGGCGGCACACCTCCACTCGATGGTCAAAATTTTTGATGGTGTCTCTGCATAGTTGCTTCTTGATCTCACCAATATGCCTTATTATCTCATCCTTCAGCTTGTTGGCAGAGACCTTACTTTTAAGATGACTCCAAAGGAAAAAATCTAACGGTGTTAAGTCTCACAATCGTGGTGGCCAATTGACTTTGCTACTTCAAGAGATGATGCAACCTGGGAACTTCTCATTCAAATTCTGTCCATTTTTGTAATAGGCTTCGATAACTTTAACACATTGTTTGAATGTTAATCTTTCCATGGTTGAAATTGCCAAAAACTTAAGTTGTTAAATGTAAAAGAAAAAAAATCATTAGACGCTTAAACTTAAACTTGGAACACCCTTAGTATTCTTCAGAGTTTTTGAATTTTAAATTAGTTTGAATGATTTGCTTTTTGCTTTTTTTTCTCTATGTGAAACACTATCTGGTGTTACTATAGTTTTGCACCCACCACCAACAGAAAAACATTGTACAAGTTGTGATAGAAATACCTCCCACATAACGGTAAGACATTGGCTAGATCAGTGATTCTCGAACTTTTTTCTCTGGGTTGCATTTTTGGAATCAAAATTTGCTTGCACCTCCCCAGATGTTATTTGATAAAAAGTAGATTTAAAAATATAAAAAAAAACAGAGAGCGAGAGAGAAGATTCAAGGGAGATAACTGCAGATTTGAAGTCAGAACATTACCATTGATAACTCTCTCTTCTAATTTGCATAGTCTAGTTACTATATTCTTAATACTTGATACAGTCTAACCCGGATATAAGAGAAACACGGATATAAGAGAGATTTTCTCTGGTCCCAAATTAGAGCCTGTGTTAATGTATATATAATAGACCAAACCCGGATATAAGAGACTTCTTCTCCGGTCCCGCCGACACTCTTATATCCGGGTTACACTGTATAATGCAAAAATATGACAGTGATAAAATCAGTCAGTAATTATTTATAACTATTTATACTGGAACACATGCATGCAATTATAAGTTATCCAAAATAATATTTAAAATTTTGAAATCATATTTATTTTTGGCATAGGAATTTTTTGAAACTTTCTAAATCTTTGATTGTCTTTCAATCATTCTGCCTTACCTGCTATCCTCTTCTGTCATGCATATGAGGCACACCACATCATTTGGGAGCCACCGAGGTAGATGAAGACACCAATGGCATTAATGTCTTACCGTTATGTGGGATGTATTTTTGTCACACTCTGTATATTTGCTTTCCACATCTTTTTGAATAAAAAAAATGAGAGAAAATATTAAGATACACAAATTGTAACTGTAATTACTTATCATGAAATGAAAGTTAGAAAGTTCTTCTCTTTGACCTTTGACTGTAATGAAATGAAAATGAATAGTCTTTCAGTAAGGAAGAGAGAAAGTGGAATTGGAAGACAAGATCAAAGGGCGTCTGCTGTTGCTTTAGTGAGAAAGACAGGACGACGAGCTTGACTCATATCCCTTTACTGATATCAGGCCATATGCTGAGTTGAATGAATGTCTGTTTTTATGGCTTCGTGTAGGTTCCAGAAGCCTATATATATATATATATATATATATATATATATATATATATATATATATATATATATATTTTGTTACGAACTTGTAGCATATAGATGAACCACGGGTTTAAAAAAAGGAAAACGTGGGATCCTTTCTCGGTTTTCACTCAGAAATGAAAGCGACACACGGGAGTCAACGAAGAACAGACGCAAGACGATGGTCCTCAAAATAAAACATTTATTTATCATTATATAAACAGGTAAAGAAAGAAAAAAAAAGAAATTCATTTAACAAAGGGGAAGGGGACTATGGAAGAAAAGAAGGCGCGAGCGAATACATATATATATACATAAAAGAAAGATCAAGCCAAGAGAATCAACTTATCTGTCAGTCGAGTTGACGTTTTCACACAAAGTTCAGATTCGCCGAAGCGAGAGTTCGTAGGTTAACACAACATTTTGGTCGCCCGACAATTTTCCTGGATTCTTTTTCTTTCGGAAGTGTTCGAAGTTTCACAGCATCACGTACAGACGTTTCGTTGGTCGATACAGTTTTCGTAGCAGCCCTTTCATCTCTAGTCGACAGACTTTGCTGTCTTCTTCATTTCAGTGGGCAGTCCATTTTGGAATTGGGACGACTTTGCTCAGCGACGTTCATCTGCCACTGGTCAGACGGAAACTGAAAATCCTTTTTTAGATTCTTGCTGTCCCCAAAGACAGCCACGTGGGTTTTCTTCGTCCTTGGCCGGGCACACGGGAGGATGGGGCACAGATCACGCATTGTTTGCGTGATGACCAAAATTTCAATCTGCCCTTAGGATGGCCTGATCACGTGAATCGCAGCAGGAGATCCTGATGGTGTCTGGAATTCACTTATGATAGCTGTGCGATTTTGGAACCAAGTCGTTTTCGCGTCGGGTCGCTTCAAAGTCATGGACCCGTGGTGTGTGGGTGGAAGAGTAGGTAAAGAGGGAAAGAAGTTGTGAAGAGAAGAGGAGGGTATGAACATATTCGCTCGCAAGTTGAAAGCATTAGTAGATTCTTATCTATTTTGATTGATTTATTTATTTCTCTCTTTTTATGTCTAATTTTCGTCTAGAATTTGGGATTTTTCTTTGGGAGTGCTTTTCATCCTTACGCCTATGTGGTTAATGGAATCGTGGCTACGTCACAATATATATATATATATATATATATATATATATATATATATATATATATATATATACAAATGTAAAAGAACGAAGAATAAAATTGCAACGTTCAAAACATTGATTTAACCACCTGAAGAGACGTTTTATTGTAAACGTTGAAACGAAATGTACACTTTTGTAGTGGATACTTACATGTTCTAATGTAACAGTGTATATACAGTGTAACCCGGATATAAGAGAGTTGTCGGGACCGGAGAAGAAGTCTCTTATATCCGGGTTACACTGTATTATAACGAAACCCGAGAAACTTCTGTATTTCTTATTTATTAATTTGTTTATTATATTTACTTAATTTGTTGGGGAAAGATTCCATGGCTCATCTCTTGTTGAATAAAAAAAATGAGAGAAAATGTCAAATGTTCAAATAAAATGTTGATATTTATTTAAACATAAGATATACAAATTTTACCTGTAATTACTTATCATGAAATGAAAATTAGAAAGTTCTTCTCTTTGACTGTAAGGAAATGAACATGAATCTAGTCTTTCAGTAAGAAAGTGGAATTGGGAGACAAGATCAAAGGGAGTCTGCTGTTGCTTTGATGAAAAAGACAGGATGACGAGCTTGATTCATATCTCTTTAATGCTGTCAGTTCTTCTGCGGAGTTGAATGAATGTTTGTTTTTTATGGCCTCACGTAAGCTCCAGAAGCCTGTGTTTATTTATTGGTGGGAGCTGATTTTATTGGCTATTTATTAAAGTGAAAATTTGAGGTATGTAATGTTTGAAACCCAGAAGGCTATGTGGAAACGCTTGCGTGGTCTGTTTTTGTCATTTTCTCCTTTGATTTGATGCTGTTCACTTCCGCTTACACTCATTAATTTCCGTTCAACAAAAAATTATCTTTGATTATTTTTATTTTGAAATTATGCATCATTTTGTATTTTCTTTTATCATAAATTAAATAGTATTTTTAACTTTGAATGATTTCCAAACTCACGTATGTGTCTAGGTGCCAGTAATCTCTTCAATCAACAAAATTAATGCAATTTAACCTGATTGTGCCTATTTTGAGTCCTAGAAAAATGCAGTTGAGTTTGTGGGGTCACTTACATCAGACCAACAGTGATAGCCTTGTGTTCCCAGGAATAAAAAAACATACAAAGAAATAACACTGTAATGAGAAGACAAACACAAGTATGACTTATCTGAAGCTTTATTCGACTTAGAATGGAGTGTGTCCGAACTGGACTTAAATACAGAATATGTATAATCCATACCACAAACACTAAAAACACATTTATTGTAAATTAAATTATATAATTTTATTTATTTTAGTGTACTGTTGTGTGTATTTTAGTTATATGTGTTGTAAGATTGTATATAATAAAGAAAAAAAGTTACTTTGTCTTATGACAAGCAAAGTGCCAAAGGAGAGGAAATGAAACAGATGTTTTGATGCTTTGAAGATTGGTAGCAAAAAGAGATTTGGGTGTTTTTTTACGCATGAAGAATCTGTTTCTCAGGTGGGAAAGTTTTTCATTGCATGCTGGGAGAACTTTTATTTTGGTTTTATTTATTAATAATAATATCCCTACAAGTTTTAAACTAAACTATAAGACATGATTTTCAATGAAAAAACCTGCATCTTATGCACACAGGATTACGGTAATTGTATTTTTAGCACATCGTTCGTAAAATATTATATAAATTCTACACATTGGACATTTTGGTTATTATAAAATATTTATTTTAATGTTTTTTTTTTTCAGACTAGTCCACAACTAATGACTCAAAGTTGGAGTGGCTGGTCTGGAGACAGCAGCTACTCAGATACAAGTCAAGGAGGTCGAGACAGCGGGAATTTGTCTCTGGAAGAAGACATTTCATCTTTAGTCATTCCACCGCCCCCGATTTCATCATCATCATCATCATCTGAATCTTTTAACTGTACAGATAAGTCTTTACAGCCCAAGCAAGGAGCAATGTCATCACTATCATCAACATCACAACTACCACCACCACCACCACCACCACCACCGCCACCACCTATAAGAACTAGATACACACGGTCTCCCTCATACCAACGTGCCAATTCCATTGACCTTCTGTATGAAAGGGATTTTGAAGAAACCATGCTTCGTAGGTCCGATTCTCAGGAATCTGTAGACAGCCAGATTATGCTGCCAGTAACAGACAATTCTGGTGGATCTATTGGTCAATATCGGATTAATATTCAGTCTCCGACTTCAGTATCAGAGAAACTGAAGAATCTTTTGCAGTTAATGCCTACAGCAGATGAAGAAAAGCAAAGCATAATGGGTAAGTCTGAATGTTCCACTTCAGACGGCCATTCCTTCATATTCCGGAGTACGTCAGAATCGGCTTCACTGCGGAATATTTTCAGAAAAGATGCCAATAGTCTTGAGGTCGCTTTGCGAACTGAACATAAACACAACTCACAACAACCATGTGATAGCAAAGCTTTGAACGTTATAGGCATGCACAAATGTACAAAGCACGAACCTATATTTTGTACCTGTGATAAAAAATCATTGTGCTGTTTGCAGAAGAGTAATGAAGGCTGTGATCAAAGTAAGTGCAGGAATAATGGCCAATCAGGTTCCCAGGCATGTACCTCAAGCTCTGAAGAAGCAAAAAGCACTGAAAAGCAAAGGGGCACTTGCCAAACTACATCCCCTTGGACAGTTAGCAGCTCCAAATGTAATGGAGATTCTTCTCATAATAAAAACAATGCGGCACAATCGACAAATGAGCTACCGTCACGGTGTCTGGGTAAGTCTAGTTCTCTAGATGTTGGACAACCTAGCGAAGAAACTAACTGTACTCAGGTTTGTAGCAGCAGTGAGACATTTACAGCACTAAAATCGAAACTGCAGGCCTACCGTGACTTTCTCCTAAACCGGAAGACTAAGTCTAATACAAACAATGGAGGAGATCTACGCAGGTCCAGCTCTTTTACAGTCGGCACTAAAGTCACTGACAGTATGTGGAAAGCGGTATTCAATAATGGCAGCAACAACAACAGCAGCAAGCGAAAAGTTTCCCAAGAAGCCACAAAGGGAGATAATACTCCTGCACCTGCTGTCGTTGAGAAAAACAACAGTTCGGGGGTCAACAAACAGACACTCATGATGCAAGGAATTTCCACATTACCTCGAGCCATTCTCCGTCGGAGAGTAAACAAGGTAAGTTATTCTTCTTTAGATATGTCTTTATTTGATCAGACATTTTTATCTAATTATAAATCCATAATATATAATACAGGGATTATGTTATAATTACAAATATATGCTGTATGATAGAAGGATTGTTTTGCTTCTTTTTTTAATATCATTTCACCTCAAGTAAGGCGATAATGCCATTAAGATGCAAAGGGTTACTGGGAGTGAAGGAGAATGAGAAGATTTTAGAAATAACCTGCAATAAAAACAAATCAGTTGTAACATAATACAGGAATGCCTCGATTAGTGCAGCTAATTTGTACATCGGAAACTATAAAAAAATCGATTTTCAATTAGTATGGTTAAACTGAAGAATGTTTTACTACACTAATTGAATTTTGGTATATGAACATTTTAGTACACTAATCAAAAACGCATTAATTGAATGTCTCTCTTCCTCTTTATATTTTTTCATTTTTGTTAAGAAAATAAAATATTACTTCCTTTACTTATTCTTTCTTATTTTTAATCCACAGAACCAACATCGTTGCCTTGGTGGTGCAAGAACGGGACCTATGAAAGCATTACAGAATATATTTAGCACGTCCTCTGCCGGCGTTGAAAGTGGAGACAAGCCTAAAGTTAGCGAGATCAAAGTTGAGGATATCAGTGAAGCAGAAACAGAAAAAGCTGCCCCTACTGATTTTTATGAAGTAACTTCCAAAAAATTTAAAGACAATCCTTACAGTACAGTACGTATGTGGCGACCAGTTGCTCTTGGTAATCAATCAACTGACGATCCAATGCGTGTTACCCGTTATGCCACTTTCAAACGTCTTTGGGACTCATTCAAAATCCAGAAAACAGATGAAGGTGAAAATCAGGGTGGTGACTGGACAGACTTTTCCATTGAAGATGATGATGACTATCCAAAAGTAAAAAACGAGATGCTGAGTCGTATTTATAATAATGAGAATGGCTTCACCATAGCCACTGAAGACATTGAGGTACTTGTTGTGGACATTAAGATGGATATGGAGAACCTCCAAAACATCCAGCTCATTGCAGATAGAAAGCATTTTGTATGTGTTCAGTCGAAACTTTACCAACAAATCCAACAGTTTGTTCATCATGCCAAGTTCTTCCTCATAAATGCAGCGCTCACAAAAGAAAAATTGGTCCTCAGCTTAATGACGTGCATGCATTCTCTGACCAGAATCTTCCTGTATGGACGGGACACAATGATTGCTTTGAATTCCGTACACAAAGCACAGAATTTGGGCTCAGAGTTGATCCGGTTGGCCAATGCCTTCAAGAGCACAATACATGCTGCCAACACTGCTGCAGGAAAGCCCAATACAGACCCCCACGTACAGTACCTGATGCGGCAAGCACTTAGTTTGGCATCATTACTGCGGAATCTTTTGGCCCTGGTTAAAAGTTTAGAGTTTCAATGAATCTTTAATAAGTTCAAGTGATACTTTAATTCCTCAGCTCTGGTTATGCCAATTCAAAGTTCTTGATTGAGCCTGTCAGATGCCAAATTGGAGATAATAACATTTTGGTTGTTATAGTTGACAAAACAAACACCAAAATAAAGTGTATGCAACATGAGAATGTTAATGCATTTTAATGTAGCCTCATGCTACCCTCATGTTTAGGCAATTCTAAAATTCTTCATACGCAACAAAGATTTAGTTGCTGTCAAGTGGACCTCGGAATCTGGCTTCTATATTTATCCCAAGGTTTTGATATGAAGCAGTTGAAAATCAGAATAACCTGGGTCTGATGATTATAAAGCTGATGATTGCATCAAACAACATAAAGAACGAACTGAGACATTTGTTGGCAAAAGACTAATTAAAGAAATCTGCTTTCTCTTATGGATTATTTTTTTGTCAAACTGCAAACTTTGCTATTACTCAAATGTTTAACATTGAAGGGATTTTGTCGGTACATTACAAACACAAAACAAAATGTCATTCCAAACGTTTTTTTTTATTTTTCTCTTTCTTTTTTTTCATCTCTTTTGCTATCTCATCAGTAATCATCTCTGATGATTAATTAACTTAATGTAGGTATTATTTTTCTTTTATTAATTTTTCTCTAATTGCTAAAAACGAATTTGTCAATTTGGTATATTGTAATTTTTTTCTTTCTCTGGTTAGGGGTCAGTAAAAAATAAATATAAAAAAAAACTAAAATATGTGTATTCCCTTCTAAAAGTACCAATAAGTAATGACATTAGCTAGTTGTTTTTGAGAGTATTCAGTCAGAAATGGCAACACATAAGGTATAAGCATTGCAATTGGTTAGAAACTATTGGAGGTATCCAATCAGAAATGGTGACACATAAAATATAGGCATTGCAATCGGTTATAAACTGTTGGAAATATCCAATCAGAAATGGTGACATATAACTGAAAGTTTGTGTTTTACTTTACAATATGATTATTTTGCAAGCAACTTGCTTATTTCAATGTTTGTTTTTATGGAGAGATAAACCCTCAGCCAGACAACATCAAATGCATGATCCAGCTCTTACGGCTGGTATTTTTATTTGTCTTTCATGAAAAAAAAGCAAACTTGATATTTACTTTCTTAATAATAATAATAATAATAATAATAAAGCAACTGAGTAAAAAACCTGAAAATTACAAGAATTTTAAATGTTTTTCAGGTTTGCAGAACTTTTGCTAAAAATGCTCAATAGATAATTAGAGCTGTAATATTCAATAAATTAAGAAAAATTCAAGTGACTTATCTGGTTAGTTGGTTTTGCATTGAAAAGCTCATCAAGGCCAGATGTTTGATAAATCTATTGAAATTATTATCAGATCCCATATTTATACTCTTTCTGAGTAAATGAAATGCTAATTCTAACTTTCAAATTTGAAATTTGAAATTCTTAACATGCTAGAGTCTTGTCAGAAATGTCACAATTTCTGATGAACATTTTGATGTGAAACTCTTGAGTGGCTAACCAGATAAGTCACCTGAACTTTTCTTAATTAATTAAATATTTCTTTTTTTGATTAAGTTTTATGAATGAACATAAAACTCATTGATAAAATCAAAGAAAGCAAACTAAAGAAAAATGTTATATTTATTTACTTTTGATGTTGAAAAAAGTGCTTCAGGCATTTTTGTTATGGTGAGAGCTTAACCCTTTTAAAAAGGTGAGAGCTTAACCCTTTTAAAAAGGTAAAAAGCTTAACACTTTGGGGGGGGGTAAGGGATTTTTGGTTAGTTTATGAGAAGCGTGATAAGAAGAATGATGAATACTTCTGTCGGCAAGTAATATTCTTCTCTGATTTTCATCTGAAATGCAAGAGGGTTTATGGACTTCTAAGAAGTGTGTGGATTATTTGTTAATCATTTTAATGGGTATAAATAAAACTCTCATTAATCAGGGAATTAATAAACTTTCTTGCTTATCCTCAGGTCTGTTCTTATCACAAACAAAAAACAATGTTGAATAATGTGTTGGAAATGAGCTGCAACCTTTTTTTTTCTACATTTACCTTTTTTAGGCACTTGTTGAATAGTTTTATTCCTATTTCTTTCTGTGGTCTTTGTTTGAAATCCTTATTCTTTTTACCTGATTCAGAGCCAGTTGTTCTGCAAAAAAAAAAAATTCCTACATGTTTGTCTGCAGTCTTTTTAATTCATAAGTAGCGTCCATTTAAGCACTGGCTTGATTCTTGATTGTTACTTGATTTTATTGTTTATCTGTGGATTAACGTTCTTATTAAGCTTCCATCCTAAATGAGTTTTGATTGTTTTAAGACTCTGTATACAGAGCCATCATTTTCCTTTATGCCCTACAAAAATCAAATGTTTCTTCCTCATCCTCCTAATCTTATGACTTTAAAATTTGCTCTTTCTATTCAATATATTTCAGTTTTAGAAGCGTAGAAGTATCCTGACCAGTAGCAGACTTAGAATAAATCTGGTCTTAACAACATCACATGGCAGTCTAAACAATCAAGCAATACGAACGCTCACTTTCCTATAGAATTATATGAGTTCTGGAAATGAAAGCACTCAAGTCATAATTCATTAGTATGAATGATCATTTGAAGGACATAAATAAAAACAGTCTTGTGAAATTTTTAATTATCAAAACATAACAAAGTGACTTCAGCCACTCAGATGCCAACGCCACTTCATAAACTGTAGAGACGATTTCATTTTCATATTCGTCTTATTGCATGAGATGGACAGACAGGGTAGTATTAATTCTAGGAGGTAATGGGGGGGGGGAAGAATTTCAGGCAAATGCATGCTCACTTGTTGACTTAGCATTCCTTCACGTGTGGTGTAGCCTCTCTAAGAAATCTGAGTGTGGAAAGCATGTTGGCGCTTTTAAAAATTCTCGAAGCTCTCTGTGAACTTTGTATTGTTTTGGTCTTATCTTCAAAACTTAGACAAAGGCAATCCATCACTGTCAGAATTCCATGCCCTTTAAGGTATTCTGACCATTTGCTTGCCATCCTGGTGCAGCCTCTGCATTTTGCATTTGATTGCTAACATAAACAGTGTGAGATTGGAAATAAGTAGCTTCCAATATGATTTGATTTTATAAATCGTACATTCGGGATTTGAATGGATATTGGCTAAAACCATTCATCCAGGAAAGCTTAAACAGATGTTCTGATTCATTGTCAAGGTTTCCCTGGTTAAAATGGCTAACATATCATCCGTGAAAGGCAAGCTTTCAGCATGTGCTATGAGAGTTCAAGTCTCGTTGAGTTGAGAGCATTTGCTTTATTTTCAATTTCATGCTGTTTGTACTAATGTACAAGACTTTTAAAAAACAGATTATTGTAACAAAATAGTTACAATAATAAGATGAATAAAACTAGTAATAAAATAATAAAAGTGAAAATGTTTCATCTAAAAAGCACTAATAATGTGATGGAGTAAAATTAATAATAAAATAATAATTGCGAAATGTTTATTCTAAAAAGCAGCAATAATATGAAATAACATTAGTTATAAAATAATAATTATAAAAATATTGCATTAAAAAATCAACAATAAATTAGAAATAAAATAATGATGAAAATTTTATGATATAATAAAAATATATTAATAATAATGTTTCCTTTAAAAAACAATAATAAGATGAGTCAACCTCGTAATAAAGTATTAACATTGAAAATGCTTTATCTAAAAATTAGTAATAAAATAGAATAAAACTTGTAATAAAATAATAACAGTGAAAAGGCATTACCTAAAAAGCCAAGATGGAGTAAATCTGGCAATGAAAAAAATCATAATTTGCAATTAAATTTTAAATTGTAGGTTATCAAAACTTGTCAGTTCAAAATGCATTGAAAATATGGAGAAATAAAATTCTTAAATCATTTGTATTTTGAAAATTATTTTTAATAGAATAATAACAATAGAAATGAGATAAAAAGAATTTTGGAAATTGGAAATTTCAAGGTTATATGGAATTAAGAAAACAAATTCAAAATAATAAAACAATCTGTAGTTAGATAAAAAATAATTCTGAAAATTACAGAAAGTTAAGGTTGTTCATTAAAGTTGACATTGTTAGAAAAGAAATAAATACATGATATGACAGAGGAACAATAATAATAATAATAATAAGAAGAAGAAGAAGAAGAAGAAGAAGAATGATGACAACGACAACAAACAGGAAGAAAAAGAAGAAGGAGATAATCGAATATTTATCCTTCTTGTTTATCTGCTTCCTAACTCATAAAAATAGTCGATAATTGAAGCCAAGGAACAACTGAAAGCAAAATGGCTGACACATTGCTGTCAAATTTATTGGTAGAGATTATTATCTGCCGTTCTAAAATAAAAAAGATGCCATGTTGTAAAAATACATTTTAAAATATTCAGCAGGACGTCTGTTCCCTAAAAACACATTTCATCAAACTTTAAGGACTAATTTTAATGGAAAAATCGGTCAGGCAGAATATGTGCAAGTTTAAATTGTGTTAGTAAAAAGCTAGAAGAGTATTCCTAAAGTCATTTTGGACAGAAAGAAAATATTGATCAATATTAAAACTTTCTGGTTATTTTTCAGTATTTTTCAAATCTTTTTTTTCTTTTTTCTTTTTCTGGACACTTGCTTTCTTTTTTTTATTTTTTTTTTTTTTAAATAGTTTCTTGATGCACTACTGTAGAAAAAAATAACAAAATAATATGTTTTAACTATTTAATTTGTTTCAAATGACAAACATTGGGGTTTCTTGGCTGGAGAGAGACAGAGAAAAAAGAAAACAAAGCAAAAAAAAATATATAAAAAAACAAAACCAAAAAAATGAAAAAAAGAAAACAAAACAGGGTAGTGATTCCAGAACTATGAATATTTTTTTGTTTATTTTAATATTGTAAATAAAATGTATGTATCAACATAGTGTTGTGATTAGAGATTTTCTTATCAGTAAAAGTCAAATTTTAATTTTGAAATCTTTTGTTTTGTTTATTCACTTCTTTTTTTTTTAATCATTTCACACCAAGCAGGCACTAAAACCACTATGACGCAAGGGGTTACTGAGTATGAGAGAATATGAGTAAAAGAAAACATTATTAAGAAGAGAGAACAATAAAAGAACAGGAATTACTGTTTTTAATCATTTCACCCTAATCAAGGCAATAAATTCACTAAAACACAAGGGGTTACTGAGTGTGAGAGAATATGAGAAAAAGAAAACATTATTAAGAAGAGAGAACAATAAAAGAACAGAAATTACCGTTTTTAATCATTTCAACCTAATCAAGGCAATAAAGCCACTAAGATGCAAGGGGTTACTGAGTATGACAGATTATGGGAAAAAGAAAACATTATTAAGGAGAGAGAACAATACAATGAACATGAATTAAGAAAGCTGACCGTAACGATTGACATTGCATTTAAACTTTTGAAGATCAAACTTAACTTTTCAGTAGCTGGAAGTGAGTTCCGCAAGCGAGAAGTGCGAGAGACGAAACTGTTAGCATAGAACTCACGGTTACATCTAGCTATGAAAAGAGGGGAGAAAAAGAAGAGTTACTTACATCCTGGTGAAAATATAGAATCCCCGTTCAGAGAAAAAAAAACAAAGCCACACAAGTGGCCAAAACCCAAACTTGAATAAAAAATATGTGACTTGATCAAAAAGTATTGAGATTAAGTCTGTCGTTCACATTAAAATCTATAAAGGCACAAAGGTAAGTAAAAATAAATAGATTTCGGGAGGCGGGTAGAGGATGGAAAGTGTGACACTGAGATCCGAAGACATACTGGGATGGCCAAAGATGCATTCCAAAAGCCAAGCACTGTATTAAGAGATGCAAAAACTTTGGTAGAAACAAAGAAAAGGGTAGTGAACTGTTACGTTATATTTGTCCTCCTGTATGGCCGCAAATGTTGGACAATCTCTTCAAAGATGAGGAAGAGATTTGAAGCAACAGAAATGTGGTTCTACAGAAAGATGCTTAGGATACCATGAACTGAACATGTGAGCAACAGTGAGATTTTGGAGAGAATGGAAAGAAAAAGAAAACTTATACTTAACATCAGGAAGAGGCAGTTGAAATTTCTGGGGAACATAATGAGAAAGGAGGGCTTGGAAAACCTGATACTCACAGGACAGATTGAGGGAAAGAAGGACAGAGGAAAGCAGCATGGGACATACTTGATGGGCTTGAGCAGATGGATGGCAGAACAGGGTTTGGGAGAAATAACAAAAAAGAGAAAACTTATTAAGAGCTACAAGAGACAGGAAAATGTGGAGGGCCATGATCGTCTATGTCATGAAGGGACACAGCAAATAAAAGAAGAAGAAAGAACAGTGGGAATGTCTTTCCTGATTTGTAAATCAGTCTTTGGTGTTGAAAATCAATCTCTGACATGGATGGTGCATACTTAAAGGTCTTATTGGGATGGCCAAGGACACATTCCAAAAGCTGAGCAGACTATTGCAAGACAGGAGGATTTCTTTGGTAGCAAAGAAAAGAATACTGACCAGTTACACGACATCTGTCCTTCTTTACAGCAGTGAATGTTGGACGATTTCCTCAAAGATAAAAAAGAGACTCAAAGCAACAGATATGTGCTTCTACAGGAGGATGCTGAGTATATCATGGACCAAGCGTGTGAGCAATGATGAGGTCCTGGAGAGGATGCAAACAAGGAGGAGGCTTATATTTAACATCAGGAAGAGGCAGCTGAAGTTTCTGACACGTTGTTTTCCCTTGTCACTCTTTCCCTCTATTCGATCCGAATAGAGGGGAAGAATGACAAGGGAAAACGACGTGTGACACACCTAACGGTCTTAAGCAAGTGGATGACAGAACGTGGTCTGGGGGAGGAAGTAGAGAGAAGGAACTTGGTTAGAGCTGCAAGGGATAGAGGGAGGTGGAGAGACATGATCGCCTATGTCTTGAAAGGTTCTAAATGTAACACCAATTTCTGTATTTATTTATCTATATTGGTAACTATGCTGACTCTTGTGATCCTACCTAGGATTGAACTCACCATTTTTGGCTAACAAATTACTAAAGATATTAGACTCCTGCTTCTCAGCTTAATGGATGTTTTGTAAGCAGTAGCTTGTCTCCCTTCCTAAAGTGGATTTAACCTTTAGGCACTCTTTACATTTATTTAAATTTCTCCTCAATGAACATTTTTTTTTTTGACTGGTGAAGTGCTGTCATGCAGTTTATTGAGCAACATCCTGTTTTGACAGATATATCTATAGAAAGTGGTCTGCAGGAGGTGGCAGAGGGACAAAACTTATTGAGAGCTACAAGAGATAGGGGGAAGTGGAGAGCCCTGATTGGCGACATCCTGAAAGGACACGGCACATAAACTTTAATAAAGACTCTTGAAAAAATTCAGGCCAGTACATGAAAATTATACTGCATAAAAAAAGCAGAGATTTCTTTTTCATATTTGTTTTATTATATGAGATGGACAGATGGGTAGTATTGATTCTAGCAGGTAATGGGAGGAAGAATTTCAGGCAAATACATGCCCACCCATTGGCTTAGTATTCTCTCACTTGTGGCTTAGGCTCTCTAAGAAATCTGAGTGTGGAAAGCATGTTGACACTTAAAAATTCTCACAACTCTCTGTGAACTTTGCACTGTTTTGGTCTTATCTTCAAAACTTAGACAAAGGCAATCAATCACTGTCAGAGTTTCATGCCCACAACATATTCTAACCATTTGCTTGCCATCCCGGTGCAGCCTCTGCATTCTGTAACACTGTATTTGATTGCTAACATAAACAGTGTTAGATTGAAAATAAGTAGTTTCCAATGTGATTTGAACTTATAAATCATACAGTAGGAACTTGAATGGATATTGGCTAAAGCCATTCATCCAGAAAAGCATTATGCTTAAACAGATGTTCTGATTCACTTTCAAGGCTTTCCTGGTTGAAGTGGCTAACATATCATTCTCTCAGCATGTGCTATGAGAGTTCAAGTCTTGTTTTATTTCCTATTTCATGCTGTTAGCATGAGTGTACAAGACTTTGAAAAAATACAGGCCAGTCCAAGAAAATTATGCTGCATGAAAAGCAGAGATGTCTGCACAAACACATGCGGATTTATAAATACAATAGTAAGAGATAATGTCAGATTATAAATAAAAATCCACTAATTTCTTAAAATTACAGCCTTATATAGTAGATATACTCACTCATAGATTTTATGAGAAAAAAACAAAAAAGAAATTACAGTTGTCAGGTTCAGGGGTTGTTTGGGAGCAAAGAAGATGAACGATGGGAAAAAAATCATTGGTCAGAATTATTTGAATAAAATAAAATTCTTTTTTTAATCGTTGTGAAATGATAAAAAAAATAAAATTCAGCTTGAGACTTAAATGCAAGAAAGGCAATAAAGCCACTAAGATGCAAGAGAGAACTGAGAGTGAACGGGAAGATATTATTGAGGAGAAAGGACAATAAAAGAACAGGGTACAGAAAGAATTGGTGTTGCTTTTAAATTTTTGAGCTTTGTAGGTGTCAGGTAAGAAAGAAACTGAAAAAGAGTTCCACAGGGGAGAGGTGTGAGAAAAGAAAATATTAAAATAGAACTTACAGTTAGATCAAGTTAATTCAACAATAAAATGCTGAGGCCTAGTCACCAATTTAGTAGTATGCTTAAATTCATGTAGTCACGGTACCAATGTCGAAAGCTCATCAAAACAATTGCCATGAAAATATTTGTAGAAAAGACAGAGGGAAGCCATGTCTTGGCAGTGGGAAAGTGTCTGAAGTTGAGATATCTGTCGATGCGAATTACATTACATATCCTTCTTTGGATTTTGTTAAGAATCTAGAGATATATAGCAGAAGCACCAGACCAGATATGGCAACAATATTCAATGCACTGAATGTTTAAGATGGATTCTGATGAGAACCAACACAGGAAAACAACTTACCAAGGAGTAAGACTAGCATTTGATTCAGGGCAATCACTCCACATCCTGTCAGCGGAAAACATGAGCCCAAGAAGGTGCAAAGGGTTAGTCTCCTGGAGGTTAGCATCAGCCAGAAAAGGTTCTCTATGATGATTAAATGAAATCAGTTGTGTTTTGAAAGATGTCTAAATTTTAAATGGATTTTTTTCATTTGATTATTATTTTATTACTATACATGATTTTTTCCTAAACAGTGACATTAATTTCAACCAGCCTAGATCAAGAAGTCCTAAAAAAATTTATTTCATAGGATCTCTTAATCTGGGTTGGTTGACATTCATTACACTGCTTAAGAAAAAAAAAAAAAAGAAAAAAAAAGGGATGTCAACTCAAATATGTGTAGCTACTGAAAATAAAAAAAAATAAAAATTTATCATGAAAAGGCAGATGATGTATACCAAAGTTTGGATAGATAAAATTCATCAAATTAATAAGAATTGTCATATGAGCTTTTGAAGTCATGTTATTTTACTTTTTTTTTTAAGAGGGAAGACCTCAGAATTATTAGCAATGAATATATTTATCTCAGCCTGATCTATCTGTCTATCTATCTGAGTCTGTTCATATCTATCTATCTGAGTCTGTTCATATCTATCTATCTGAGTCTGTTCATATCTATCTATCTGAGTCTGTTCATATCTATCTATCTGAGTCTGTTCATATCTATCTATCTGACTGACTGATTAAAAATAGCTTTGAATGAATGAAACCTATAGGTCTTAGCGAGGACCATCTTTCTTCAGACCTTGTGGACTGGCACTACAGGCAAAGAACTGTACCAGATAACAGAATCTACCTCATGTGAATACTTTCAACAGCAGCAAGAACTTGAAATGGTTAGTATATGCAACTTAAAGAGAAAATAATGATATAATAAAGCTATTGACTATTTACACTATTTACATTGTCCGGACTGTTGTCCTCATCTTCATTGCCATATTCACAATATTTCGGCTGCTGTATGCTCCAGCCATTTTCTTGACCCAAAGAGTTGTGAGTCCAATACCTGGCTACAGCTGAGGTGAATGAAAACTTGGAGAGATGAGTTAAAGGAAGATAACAGATATTGAGACACCTGGAAGAGTCATGGCACGTGGAACGAGAACAATCTATCCCAGTGAATGAAATAAAGAGTTAGGGTCAAAATTCCAATCACCTGAAGAAGGCCGAAGAGTACAAAGGCCGAAACGTCATGAATACGGCAACAAAGATGAGGACAACAGTCCGAACAATGTAAATAGTGTAAATAATTACAATACCTCATCTCTGAAATACAAACAGATATTTAAGATGATGACATTCCACATTAATTCAAAGAAAAGTTAGGAAGGAAGCCCCTGTAACATCGGAAAGCGTCATAACAGTTACTGGACTTGAGAAACCTGTTTTCCTGAAAAATTGTTTTAAGAGAAAGATTTTGTAAATTTCAACCGACAACAGTACTGCCTACTTGATCAATGAATGCTGAATATTTCCTTATCAGGAAACAGCTAATGTTATCATTACCATTCAAGATGTGGCCAACATATACACTGATCCCAGGAAGTGAAGAAAAGTGTAACTCAAGTAGCACTAAATGCTCAGTGGTCAATGAATGAGGAATGTTTCCTTATAAGGAAACAACTATTATTACCATTATCATTAATGAGGATGAGAACAGATACTACACTTTGATTCCAGCCCCATTGCCAGAAAATGAAGAAAAATGTAACTCGTGCAGCACTACCTGTTCAGTGGTCAATGAATGAGGAATGTTTCCTTATAAGGAAACAACTAATGTTAGCATTATCATTAGAGATGCGGAGAACAGATACTACACTTTGATCGCAGCTCCACTGCCAGAAACTCAAGAAAAGTGTAAATCAAGTAGCACTGGCTGCTCGGTGGTCAATGACTGATGAATTTTTTCATAAAAGGAACTGGCTATAATTATTATTACCGTATTTCATATTATACTAATACATCTATTTTTAATCAAATTCAACACTTAAAAATATGTCTACATGTTATGGCATGTATATTAACTCTGTAGACTCCTGCTATGGGGTATGGAGCCCCAGATTCACCACACTAAGTATTGCTGCTTGACTTCTGTAGCAAGTATTTTTTTAAGTGGTGATGTTGCTATCCTCAAACCCCACTAGGTTTGAATTCTTACTTATGCTAAACTGGTTACTAACCAAAGCTAGAAAGTCTAGTCTACCCTGCTATTTACTTCTAGCTAGGGAGAGAAGAGATGGATTCATAACTTTCCAGGGGTATTTTTGTGAAAGTGAACACAATAATCGCGGCAAGAACTTGAACTTGATATGCTATTCTGACTTTTTGCTCTGATAACCGCTGCACTACATGCATATCCAGACATGATAAACAGTTTATTTTTGGTAGCCATAAAAGTAAGCATGCATTGGCTTAGCAATATATTTTTCAGAAAGTAAAAAGATTTCATTGTGTATGTCTAAGGTTATACAGGCATTACATGTACTGTAGCCATAACAGCAGTGGTGTGTCAAGGGTAAGATAACCTGACATATTCTAACTCTCTTCAGGCTGGTTTTGCATTCAGGATTTTCCTTTACCTAGATGGGTTGCCGCTTCACGGTAAGAGATCTCAATCTACTCTGCTATTTAACCGATAACTAGGGAAGATGAATTCATACCTTTTCCAAAGGCATTAGTGCGAAGGAAACAAAATAATAGATCAGAAATTGAACTTGACATGCCTAATTCACTTTCCGATCCAATATCTATCACACCATCCGCGCCTCCAACATTGCAGTTAAATTGAATAAATCTGAAGTTTTCTGCTTATATTATTTTTTTCTTTTGTGACTTAAATTTTATACGTTTTTTGTTTCTTTCATTAAAATGTTTGAAATATTAAACTTTTATTGTGTTGAGCCGAAAGAAAACGAAACACAGATTAAAAGTAATGGATGTCAGATGAAATTCTCGCCATGATGAAAAACGTAATTTTATTGGATACTCGTATTTGAATAGACGCTGCGTTTATTTATTAAACAGTATATTTATTTATTTTCACCAACCGGCCTGAATGTTCGAGAAATGATTTCCATGATTTCCGGCGGGATTCGAACCTGCGTCAAACAGTTCAGAGGAAACTATCATTGAATCTAATACGCCCTAACCAACTGAACTAAAGGGAACCAATTAACCACGTAAGAAATAAACGCAGCACCTAGTCAAATTGTCAAATGTCAAAGCGTGTCCATTTTTTCAACGCTACGGTAATTAGATAACGTAATACTTGACAAACAAAATAGTTAGCCATTTTCCATTTTTTAATTTTAGAAAATTTTTAATTAATCGGTAACTATAAAAAATAAATTTTCAATTAGTAAGGTTAAGCTGAAGAATGTTTTACTGCACTAATCAAGTATTATGTATGCACGAATCGAATTTTTAGATTCATAAAAATTTAGCGCACTAATCAAATGCTCATTAATCGAGGGATTCCTTTATATGCATAAAATTCCCTCCACATGTTGAATTAATTTCTTCTGAAAATATTAAATTCGTTTATTTTCAAAGTCTTTATCCTCATCAGCAACAAGTCGAAACTTCTCCGGCTTCAAATTGGTGACCTACAGCAAAGCTTTCGTCCATTAATATCCTTAGCTACAACATAAAACAAACGTCTTCTAAGTTTCCCATTCTTTACTTCCAGCCACATCTTAGCTACGCTTAGTAAATCGTTATGAGAAGCTTGTGACCCTTCTTCTATGCGCAGAGTCCCTTCAGCCCGTCGGCGATCTCCTAGCCTATCTTTCCTATCACTTGTGGTCCTTAGCAGGGTTTCTCCCTTTGACAAGCCTCCCGCCTCGCCATCCATTCACACAAGCTCGTCTGACAGGTTGCTCGCTGCCATCCCCTATCTCTCCTGTCATGGATATGCACTGTCAGAGTTTAAGCTTTCTAAGCCCTCCTTCTTCATTATGTGTCCAGGAAATTTCATCCGTCTCTTCCTGTTTCTGAATACGAATGTTCTTTTTGTTACCATTTTTTAAAGACTTCCTCGTTGCTTACTCGCTCCGTCCCGGGAACACTTGGTATCCTTGTGTGCCCTTAAACGAGTCTAAACATAATTCTCTCTCGCTCGGCTAGAGAAGTAGTACTGAGAATCGGTAAACCCACATCTCAGACACCTACTTCAAGGAAGGACAGTCTTGGAACAATTCCGACTTTGCTTAAGCGTCTCACATTTATTACTTGGTACCGTGCCATGCCCAGCTTCGTATCGACAAGGGTCAATGGCATGCCCCCATCCCGCATACACGCACTAGAAAAGAGGCCGATATAGAGTTATGTAATGCTGCAGGCACGAGCTCACAGTCAATTCGTTTTACTTTTTTCCCTAACTTTGTCTGGACAGCAAATTACTAAAACTTTCTGGCAATACGAACAGTACCTTTTTCACATGACATTACAACTGACCTATAACTTCTCTCCACCAACCAGCTCGTCGTCTATGCCAAGGTAATGGGCGTTCTACTGTCTGACAGGACATTATGGCTTCTGTCATCACCCTCTTCTTATTCTTCTACAGTGACAGCTTGAATATTAACATTTCCCATCACTATTCTATTATATATTAACAGCTTGTTGCTTTTGACTAACTGCAATGCCACTAGAGTCTACGTCTCTTTTTTTCTCCTTTTCTTTTCTAAAAAGAGGGTGGAAATTGTGCTGATACTATAATTTAATACTCCGAGTTTTACACTGTCTACATCGGAGTTATTCAATGTCAAGTATGTAACTGTGTCTCTGTCATTGATACTGACTGATGTAATTTGTTGAATTTTTAAAAACTTTTCAAAAAAACATTTTTTTTGAGTGCTTTTCCGGCCTGTTTGTAATTGGGTTTCCGGTTCCTTCTGTAGTTTGCTTCAGGTTTATACTCTTAACGCGTGTTCTTTCCGACGCTAATATATACAAGTCCACACAATAACCCTCTACCTTGAATGGCTCTTGGGGCTTGTATTGGATGAACATTAATAAAAAACAAAAAAGATAAAAAAGTCACTTGCACAAACATTGGAGGATAATAATTAATTACTGTTGTAACCAAAGGAAGGTTACTGAATAGAATAAACACACGGAGGTTGGTGATGAACGATAATATTTAAGACACGAACAACACATATAAGATTCGCCAGCGGCGCGTAGAAGAAGTCAATTGCCGGAGACTTGGTATTTGTAAATAAAATCAAAGTATAGATGATAATTTAAAATAAAGGTAGGTATCGATTTGACGCTGATAAACAGGACCCCGCCTTTGAAAGTGATAAAAACCAGTAGTTTTTGTTTCTGACTAATTTCGTGACTTCAGGATGGTCTAATGAATACTAATCATTTCTCTGAATGTGAATTCCTCTTCTCGTAATGAGGTAACAGACTGTTTTCTCCCTCGTGTGAGGTGCTTAGATAACTTCATGTCATCCAGTTGTCCCAGGCAGCTGGGTCGGACATTTGTTATCATATCGTGTTCTGTCACTGACATCCTGTGTGAGATACGCATCTGAACATGGTGGCTAAGATTTTATCTTCCAGATCAACCCGTTAATACATCTGGCTTCTCTGATGCTCTTTTACGATACTGAGTCTATTTTGGCATAATCTGGGTGAGTTTAGTTCATATTGGGTTCATTGCAGATCAACTTCTCTTAAAATAGAGGTTCCGTGTTTACATTAATTTAGATTCAAACAATCTCGTATTTTATGGCGTTTTTATACTGTTTTCATCCAATGCAAGACGCAAGAGCCACTGGAGGTATGTTACTAAATAAGGCCGTACATTGGGGTGGACAGCAAGCGGAGCAGATTATGAGGATATGCAGGATAGACTGCGATTTTCCCGACACTTGAAGAGGTTAAGATTGTAGCGATCGGTGAAGCAGCCCCTCGTGAGTTTGTTCCGCAATATAGCAGTTCTGATGAAAAGGCTGAGTGGAACTTCCTCCTTAAAAATGGAATATAAAGAGAATGAAGAGAACGACGCTAATCACATGATATAGGGCCACAAATTTAAATTTTATTTAAAAAATTTTCAGACTTTTTTTGGCTCCTTAAGGTTTTCGTAAGGACGTACAGTGGGATGGAAAGCAAGAGGTGTAAATTATGAGGATATGTAGGGTAGACAGCAATTTGCCCTAGACTTGAAGGTTTTAAAATTGTCGTAATAGGTGAAGCATTCCCTCGGAAGTTTGCTCCACAATTCAGAACTTCTGAGGAAGAAGCTGGGTGGAACTTCCTCCTCACAAATGGAATACAAAGAAAATGAGGAGGGTACGACGTACATACTATACTCTCACAAATTTAAAATCTTATTTCAAATTTTGGGAGGCTTTTTCCTTGAGCCTTGATGCTTGTCTTTTCATCGTGCGACTTCTTTGAAATTCTTCTAAGATATTCACTATTTTAATTACATTTTTGAATGTTCCAACCACTTACCCGATTTGGATTAAGCTTATCTTACACCTTCGATTTCACCTTGTGTTGATGTTTTAAATAATAGTTTCAGACTATTACTTTTTAGTGGCAGTGTATAGACCTTCTGAGGCTGACCTTTAAGGTCAGATGGTAGGCAAAATAGGGATGTCCATTTTGATTGGCTGAGCCGAACGTGGGAATGAGTTATAGATTAAGGTTTTTCGGAGAGTTGCTGTTCGGACGTCGAGCTAACTAGACGTGGTAGATTGCGTTTGTGCAAACCCCCTGCTTCTCGGTGGGGAAGGGTCTTTCGAGGGTTGGTTGTTACACGTCAAAGGAAATGGACGTGTGAGATTTTCGTGTTTGGAAGCGGATTCCAAATAGTAACCCCCCTTGATAGAAGATGTACCCGTCGACGTGGTTAATAAACTAGTAAGATTTTAAATCCCTTTTGTTGAGGTTCTCAATTCTCTCCGAACAAAACTGGCGATCAACGGCCGAGAAAGAAGAAGGTAACGTTATTATGGAATCGACCCCGTCGATCAAGAACAACTCCAGAAGAATGGACTATACAACAGATGCTAACAAACTGAACTGGCACATAAGCGTTTCGGTGTTGCGTGGAGTAAATATTCGTTCATTGATTTGATCCAGGAAAAGAAGGCTTCCATTATATTATAAAGGAAATAGATTGATTACAAAGTTAAAGATAAGCCAATTTTTTTATGTTTTCCAGTTCGCCAGTCATTGGTGGAAGAAGGAAACGAACCAGAAAAGTAACGCTCTTTGTTGACGCTTACAAATGATTAACTGCAAGTTTTTTTCCCAACAGCTGGCCAATAACCATTTGTCAATTGTGGCTACTCAGAACAGGGGCCAGCAAAAATGGTCACCACCGAGTGATGGTGGTGAGATTCGAGGGATTAATTGCCCCCGACCCGCTCCGAAAATCAATAGCCATCTAACCTCGATATTTTTTTTTGGACCACTTGCATTAGCAAATTGTCTGACGTTTAAATCAACTCAGGCGAAATGATGTGTGTGTGTGTGTGTGTGTGTGTGTGTGTGTGTGTGTGTGTGTGTGTGCGTGCGTGCGTACGTGCGTGCGTGTGCGCGCATCCCACTCTTGCTTCTAGAAATTGACCTATACAAACGCTTCGGGTCCAGAAATTTTCTTTTTTACATCCTATTTTCTCTGCAGTAAATCTTTATCTGGCTTCATCATCCCATTCTTAAACATTTACATTTTATAAGACATCAATAAATTTTGTTATATATATATACACACTACAGTTCAAAAGTTTGAAGCCACTCCCAGAATTAGCATGAAATTAACTTGACAGAAGAATGAAAAAAAAAATGATAATTAGCTCTTAGAGTAACTGAAAAAAGAATGGAATCAATTATCAAACTTTGAGGGCCTTTTGCAAAGAACGCCAGAAAACTGTGCTGCAGTAATCAAGGCTAAAAGAGGATATTTTGACGAGAGCAAGATTTAGTCATAATTTTTTTTTTGTTTGTCATAATAAAATTTCTAATAAAAATATATGTTTCACTTTTTTTAAAGCATGTATAATTTTCTCTTATTTAAACTACAACACAATTAGTTTTGGGGCCAATTTAAAAAATTACCGGGGATAGCCTCAAACATTTGAACCGTAGTGTGTGTGTGTGTGTATATATATATATATATATATATATATATATATATATATATATACGTTCCTTACTGGGTACCCATATTTTCGGCCTTGTGCCACATTTAAGCTACGCTTGGAAAATCACTAATATATATATATATATATATATATATATATATATATATATATATATATATACAAACACACAAAAATAATTTTTATTAAACACGACTCCCAAGGTACTGCGGTAATTTTTTTTTTATCTTATTTAATGTATCTTGTGTTCTTATAATTCTCTTCTTTTCTGGGCGTAAATTATGTCGAAATTGCTATAAAGGCTTTGTATGTCATGTCCGAGCGCTTTCGGCTATACTTTTAGCCATTATCAAGGATGATTTTATTTTTACTTTTAACTGAGTGTATGGATTGTGTTATATATGTATCTAGAGTTACAAGAATGTTTTATTTAAAAAAAAAAATCGGTTAGTACCTTGTGACCTTGAGTGTTTTGAAAATAAATCATTCACCATTTTATATTTTAATTTCGTGCATGCGCGTTGTTTTTGATTTGGTCGACTGCATTGTATAATAGGGTCAGTTGAGCACTGCCTGTGAGAAAAAAAAGAGCACCATGGCCCAATTCACTCCGCTAGAAATTTGGAAACGGCATGCAGTACTGCTTGCCATTCGCGCCGGAAGATCAAATGCAAACATTTTAGAGGGCTTGGGTGTCAATCTGAGGACAGTGGAGGGGATTCGGAAAGAGTTCCATGAGTCTAATGGTGATTACGAACGTACGACAGCTCGGAAAAAAGAACTCCCGAATTTGTTGGGAAGTGCCTCAGACTAAACACGGAAGTCTATATCAGGTGCCTTGAGGAGAAAGTGCTGTCAAGAGGGTGGCTGCTGGAAGACCCTGTGTCTGGCAATAGGACTTTGCACCATACCACACAAGTAGGAGAACCCAGTCATGGCTGTCAGACAATTTCTGCGATCATCTCACTCCTTATCTTTGGCCACCTAACTCACTAGACTGCAACCCCCTTGATTATTTTGTGTTGGGCGCAGTTGAGCGAGAGAGCAACAAAACTCCATGTAACACCAAACGTGAACTAAACGCAAGAATTATGGCAACAATCGCCAACATAAACAAGGAAACCGTTCAGAAGAGTTGCAGAAGATTCCGAAGTCGTCTGGAAGGCCGTTGTTAAAGCCAATGGCAATTTTAGTAAATAAATTGACTCTTTAGTATTCCAAGATATTTTTTGTGTAATTTTGGTAAATATATCTGTTAAAATGAGATGTCCGTGTTATTTTCACTTTTGCGTAATTTAGACGACAATTTAGCCATCGCACCATACATATATATATATATATATATATATATATATATATATATATATATATATATATATATATATATGGGATAACGATGTATAAATTTTTATATATCAAGATCAATTTGGGGGTAAAGATGTATGACAAAGTGGAAAAAGTTTTCGTGTAACGAGTTTCATCCTTTAGGCTTCATCCGATTAAATTTGTTTACACGTGTGCATGAACGAGAGATGCTGACAATTCTAAATTTTAAATGAAACCAATTTAATTTGGATTTTTTTTATTTTCTTCTTCGTTTCTATCTCTTATGTTATTAAATTGTTGCGGTATTGCTGATATGATTAGCTAAATATTCAGTCACTCTGGTGTTGTGGGAATCAACACCCTGGAGAGTAAACACATACGAGGTCCTGGAAAATTTATCCCACAAACAATATTGGCGGACTCAATATGAGTCCAGGTAAAAATTGTAGTTAAATAGTATAAATAAACAAACAACTAATTCCATGTATTGACAAAAGGAATTACAATTACAATAAAAGAAGAAAACATGTAAAGACTAAATTACATAGTAAACATTAAACTAGTGAATGTGCGTTTTTGTGAGTGAAAGCCTACGTGATAGACACGTGTGGAACACTTTTTGGGGGAGAACACTTTTTCGTACAGCATTGTATAGGCAAGAGGCTATATAAGAAAAAGTAAAAGGGAGAAAAATGCACGCTTTTTATAGGCTTAAGGAGCGCCCCCTAGAGACTTTTTTTTTTAGCAAGGTTAAGTGGGATAACTCACAAGATATCCCACACTGTGATAATAGGAATGCCAGGAATGATGAAATTTTGTAAGAGCCAGGGCGCAAATTTATTGTGGATTATCTAGCGATCAAGGCACATTTTCGTGTATGTAAATTGTTTTCTCCTTTGATCATAGTAGCATGTTTTATGTCGAAATTCTAGTCAGCCTCGTTGAGCAACTAATGAAAAAATATGAAAAAAATCAAGCGAATAAGAAATAATTACTGAAGCGCAAAAATTTAGCAAGGAGATTAGGAAACTAATAAAAAATGACAACAAATCATGGTAGTAAAAGTAATAGAATATTACTCGAAAATAACCAAACGTTACTGCCTCACTAAAACTCACAAAACAGATATCCCAATGCGTCTCATTATTTCAGGAATAGACAGCCCCCCCCCCCACCCCCGACAAAAAAAAACTAGTGAAAGCTGTAACAAAAATTGTAAACCCTTTTCTTGGAACAATCAGCCTATCTCTTAAAAAAAAACAACTTGGGCAGCCTATTTGAAAAACTAAGGGAAATAAATATGACTAACTCACGGCCAGTCTAGATATAAAATCACTTTACACTAACGTCCCTGTTAAAAATGCTTAAATCTCTTAAAAAAGCATCTAACACAATCAAAGATAAACCTCTCCCTACCAAGAGCTAAAATAATAAAAATCTACCGTTTCATCACCAATCAATTTCACATTTAATTATCATTTTTATAAACAAAAAATGGATTACCAATGGGATCGGCTCTTAGTGGCGGAATGGCGTGTATTTTCTTGGAATTTCTTGAATCTGGTCCCTTCCAACATATTTTACCAAAAAAATCATCATACCTCCGATATATTGATGGTGTTCTGTTTATATATCCTCGTGATAATGATTTGCCTGGCCTTGTAGATAAACTAAACAAAGTCAAAAATACAGTAGAATTTACATATAAAATAAAAGAAAATCTTTCCTAGATAT
Organism: Acanthosepion esculentum; assembly: GCA_964036315.1. Lineage (NCBI taxonomy): Eukaryota > Metazoa > Mollusca > Cephalopoda > Sepiida > Sepiidae > Acanthosepion > Acanthosepion esculentum. The sequence continues at coordinate 26,006,435 of OZ038494.1, read as the reverse complement.
CATGCTAGAGCGTGTTAACAGTAGCTTAAACCTTAGTGTCCACCAAAAATCGACTCATAAAAACGTTCTCATAAATTTCTATTCCCATCATAAAAACAAAATAAAACCTGGAATAATCATCGGATTCTACTTAAGAGTGTAGCGGGTTGAAGGGACTCGATTCAATCCGTACTATTTTTACTTTACAAATGTGCTAACAAGGAACAAGCGACCAAGAAGAATAACTTTTAAGAACAAAAGTTGCATAAGTAAACGGAATTTATATATGCATAACAACAATTGTACAGACAGTGATTCAGTTGTGTTTGAAATGCTGAAATTTACTTATCCTTGGAATTATGAGTGAGGAAAATGTTCTTGTTGATAAACTGTGATGTGTATTAAAAAGTGTGTAAGTTTGGAGAACTTTAGTAAGCTGTATTGTTACTTGTAAGAGAATTAAACAGTTTGTTACTCACAATGTTATGTTACATGGTTGAAGGAGTGAATGTTCGTAGATGTCCGTGTGTGCGCGCATATGTGTGTGTTTCATAGCGTTTCCCCAAAGGGTGAAAACGCGACTTCTCCACTGAACTACATTGCCGTGAGTCTGAGAAGCCAAACAGGAGAAACGAGGAATAATGAAGATTTGTCAATGTATTTATAATTAATGTGAACCACGTGATAAGCTCGAGAACACATAACCAGATTTTGGTGGTAAATTGACTTTGAACACAACTGCGTAGGCGTTGTAACATCTTTCACATATATCAGAAGTCGGAGAACTATTCAAGGCTTCTGTGATTTACTTTGGTGTTTATTTTGTACAAAATTTGCCGTCGAAAGAAACTATTACATAGAAAATGCACTGAAATCTTTTTCGACCAATAGTATTTGCTGAATCGAAAATAATAATGTAATACAATCAAATGGAAGCAGAATGCTAAAAGAGTACTCAGAATTTGCAAACCGCAATATATACAGGTGTCGCAGTTAGCTCCTCTTCATTTCCTTAACCCTTCAACAGGGGTCTCTCTCTTCCGGAAGTATAAATACTGGCTGACCTTTCGCCTCTTCCTCTTTTCTCTGCTTACACGCACGTGCGAGCAACTATCTCGACTTCGGCCGCGGGCCGCAACCTCGCACGTGAGGCGAGGTATATAAAACTTTCTCTTAAAATTTCCAATATTTGAACTCCTATACACAACCAGCGTTTCCCATATTCTGGGAAAACGCTAAAACAAAATTCACCCCGTACGGACATTCAACGCAACACACACACAACTTTCCATACAGACTGTAACATTTTATTCATGTCTTCAATGTATTTGTAATTCGTGTATTAATCTATTTGTTATTAATATATATTTGTTCGCATACATGTATATCGGTCTTGTTTGTTTCTTTGGACTCCATTAAAGTCCAACATTCTTATGTAGCTGGACCGGCCAGCGGAAGCCTTAACCTAGAGATAACTCATTTTCTCTTCTCACATTCACACACCGCATGGTCCACTACACAGGAATATAAGTACTCAATATACCTTTTGTTTTAGATAAGCATACGTTAGATTATTTAAGAATGGTGACTTTAGTAAAATCAAAGTTATGGCCAGTTTTTGTTCCTCGAGAGAGTTTGAATGGTTGTCCAAATGTAAATTTCTTCTGTATTCGTAGATACGAGCTTTAGATCACGTATGTGTCTTGTCACCGGATCTTTTCAACATATACAGCGAGGCAATTCTGAGAGAATTGGAAATTCTACCGGGATTTATCATTGGCGGTCACAATCTTAACAACATAAGATACACAGATGGCACAGTGATGATAGCAGACACAGAAAATAAATTACAAAGCCTGCATTTGGTTCTTATTTCATTGTGTAATTTTCTGTACTTCGTTCCATCTCATCAGTTATCCATTCGTTTTTTCTTCTTCGTCCTGCCTCGTTTCCTGATATCACTACAGTGCATCCTATTTCGAGTGCCTTGTATCTTCTTTTTACATTGTTCATATATTTTTCTTTTAGTTTAGGGTCGCTCAGAAGTGTGTTGTCTTGCAGTATGAGTGCTTCGATAGGCTTCTTCAATTTCCGCAGTTTCATTCTTAGTTTACATAGACGAGGGCGGTGATCGCTTCCGCAGTCGGCACTTGGGTAAGTTTTGCGGTGAATCATTGCATTCCTGAATCTTTTTTTTATGATTATGGTTAATCAATTTGGTTTTTAGTTTCTCCTCCCGGCCTCCTCCATGTCCATAGTCGTCTCGGGTGTTCTCGGAACTGTGTTCTGGTTATTATCTGATCATTGGCTGTGCACCGTTAGATCCATTTTTCTCCGCGTTCGTTGCTGGTTCCTAGTCCGAATCTTCCGGCTATATCCCCTTTAAAGTCATGAAATCAATTTAATCATTAAGTCTTAATGCTTTCTACAAATAATATAAAAGAACATAACATAGAAGAAATTACTCACTTTACTATTTCGTTTGATACAAATATCTCCTTTTGATATCACGTATCCATGCATCCTCGTCTTTTGGAAATTAAAATACATCTACTTTTGGTCCATTTTTATAATTTGCTTTGCATTTTGGGACAGCACAACCATACGCCATTTCTTTTATCGTAAATTATTTCAGTGAAAATATTTAAAACATATTTACAAAACAAATAAAAGTCAAGTCGAGAAAACTCAAACAGTAAAAGACATGTAAGTGTTTCTCCGTGTTTATACTACATATAGTGACGTCAGCACATAAACTCCGCCCATCGAACAGGTTTCTATCTAGGTGGTGTTGTAAAAAAGTCACGGGGGTCACGTGACGAAAGCTTATTGACCTCAGTTCATAGACTGACGAAAACGGTCTGTCATTTACTTAGTTGCCTGAAGTTAAGACGAGCGAAGCTAAATCGGCCTCTTCAGGCCCAGTTGCCATAGGAGCAGAACACAATCCCATAGAATCGTTTTCCCGTTGATATATACGAGATTAAGTAAAAAAATTGTCCGCATTTTCGCCATAACATATCTTTAAGCATTGTCAGTCTAGAGGGAATGTTTGTTATAGGTTATTTCATGCGTGCTCATAGTTGGTACTATTGTGGCCACATGATCGACGTTAGAGCTTGATCCCGCCAGTTTTCTTGATGCTGTTACAGTTTAAACATGGCCGCTCCGTTAGCAGTGTGCACTAAGGAGGAACAAAGATTTCTCTGGTCGGAAAGTGTCTCAGGGACTTAAACACAATACGGCGACGGTGTATTACAGCGTAGAAATGTGTATGAGTTGATCGAGAAGCTTAAAAGTGACCGGACAACCGTAACACACGAAGAAGGAGCAGGGCGCCTGTCAACCTGCGCCACCGGCGGTAAACTTGAGCGATGGTAATGGCGAACCGGCGAGTTATCATCAATGAGATAGCATGTTCTCTGCAGATTCGGATCACTGTTCTTTGTTCCGCCTTGGTGCAAACTACTAGCGGAGCGGCTATGTTTACACTGTAACAGAAGCAAGAATAATAGCGCAGTCAAACTCAATCTTCGATCACGTGACCACAATAGTACCAATTATAAGCACGCATGAGCATAAGGAAAAAGATATCTTATAGCGACATAAAAGTAACACAAAAATATCGAAGGACCAGAAATATTAAAATCTGAAGTGAAATCAGCACTGGACAAATTGAGAGGAACAAAGCGTTAGGACCAGACGGAATTGTAATAGAGATGCTAGCACTCTTAGATAATTTCGGCAGTGACAACGTTACAGACATAATAAATTAAATTTACGACGGTGGTGATATATCGGAAGACCAAAGTAGATCTATTTTGTATCTGTCTATATTTCTGAGATGAGGTATTATGTACATTATTTACATTATTCGGACTATTGTCCTCATCTTTGTCGGCATATTTATTACAACGTTTCGGTCGTTGTACGCTCCGGCCTTCTTCTTCAGGTGGTTGGAATGTCGAACTGAACCCTTTATTTCGCTCACTTGTGTAGACTGTTCTAGTTCCACGTGCTATGTTTAATGGATGTCAGTTATCAGTTATCTCCTGTTAATTTTTCCCTCTGAAAGTTCTCCACTGCCTTAACCGGGTATTGGGTCCTGTCATTGGATCTAACTAATGCTTTTATCCAGTCCTTGTTTTAGATTTATTTTCATAGCACTGCCTAAGAAGCCAGGTGCAAACGAATGTGAACTCCACCGAAAAATCAGCCTCATGAGCCATATAATGAAACATGTAATTCGAATTCGGGTGAATAGATCGCACAGCGGAATCAGACCTGAAATTAAACAAGAACAAATGCAAAAGGATATGTACCTGTGATAATGTACGCCACAAGAACTGCTAGGTAAACTTGACACATTTGGGAAGGATATTAGAATAATCCAGAATCGAAACTGGTAACAAATACCTGCATACGGATAGAAAATGAATTCAGTAAATATACAAAAATAGAAAGGAGTATAAGACAAGGATGTGAGTGATTACCGGACTTATTCAACCTATACAATGATTCTGAGAGAAGTAGAAATCCTATCAGGATTCATTGTTAGCGGCCATACTCTTAGCAACATAAGATATGCAGATAACAGTGTTGATAGCAAACACAGAGAGGAAGCTAAGAACTCCTACAGAAGGTAGTGAAGGAAAGCCAGAAGAAAAGACTAAACATCAATGGTATAAAGACAAAGTATTGGCAAAAGGGACAGATCAACATGCAAGTTACAAATTGGAGATATGAAAATCAAAGAAGTACAACAATTTAAATATCTGTGAAGCGTTTTAACAGAGGACGGAAAGTGCGACATTGAAATCCCAAGGCGCATTTTTTGTTAGCGGAAGATGCCTCCCAAAAGCTAAGCAGAAAAACAGAAAATAAATTCATTAGAAATAAAGAAAAGCATACTGAACTGTTATTTAATATCAGTCCTATATGGCAGTGAATGCTGGACAATCTCCTCATAGACGAAGAAGAGACTTGAAGCAACAGAAATGTAGTTCTACAGAAGGATGTTGAGAATACCATGGACTTAACATGTGAGCGACGACAAAACTTTTGAGAAAATGCGAACAAAAACGACCCGTATAACTAACATTGGGAAGACACAGTTGAAATCTTTAGGGAACATAATGAGGAAAGAGGGCTTGGAAAATATGATACTCACAGGACAGAGTGAAGGCAAAAGGGACAGGAGAAAACAACGTATAGCGTACTTATTGACCTTGAGTAAATGCGTGGTGGAGTAAGTTTTAGGGGAGATAACAAAAAGACAAAGATTATTATGGACTACAAAGGAAGTTGTAGAGAGCCATGATCGTCTACATCCTGAACGGACACGGCACAAAGAAGAAGAAGAAGAAGAAGAAGAAGAAGAAGAAGAAGAAGAAGAAGAAGAAGATAAAATGTGAAAGTCCAATAAATATTTTAAAATATTAAATCTTTGAGTCCATTATTACTTCACTAACCGATCAAAAAAACGTTAAAAACTTGATTATGGCTTCTTATACACTGTGGTGTTTTAAAAATATAAAACAATTTTAATTGCTAACATGGGATTTCTTTGCTTCTTTCTATATTTTTATTTTAATTTTTCATAAGTGTGATTATCAAGTATTTCTTTGACGCATGACGAAGGAAGGCTTAGAAACTTTGACATGCACAGGACATATCGAAGGCAAAGGAGACAACCATTTAATTGAATAAGTGAATGAATAACAGAAAGTGGGAGAAATGGTAAACAGACAAACATTACTATGAGCTACAAAGGATAGGAAGTTGTGGAGATCCATGATCGACCACCTCCTGAAGGGACACGGGACTGATTTTCAAATGAATCTAAATAACACAAATTGCACAAGGGAAATAACTCTTTATTAATCAACTAATAATTTTTCGCTAGTCTTTATATTTTGCAAATCGACTTTCCATTAAAAGTCTGTTATAGTTTTATCATCTGAACTTTATTTAAGCATTAAGACTGGTGAAAACCTAAAAAAAAATTACTTACCAATATACATGTAAAAATTAATCAAATAATAATAATAATAATAATAATAATAAGGAATAAAACTATTTGAGTTATCTCCCTTACATTTTTATTTAAGTGGAAGGAATATATTTCTGTACAATGATATTTTTTTAAAAACCTTTTATTTACTATCGCTTTCCTGAATTTGCCATTTGTATCTAATCTCTCCGACTTGAGGACGAAAGGAATCTCTTAAAATATATTATTCTTTTCAGTTACCTATTACTTTCAAGAGAAACTATTTACCACCCAAATGCAAAACTAAGTAAAATTTAGCTTTTAGTTTTAAACTCTGTAAAACTGAAAAATATGTAATTCATAAAATTTGTGTAATTTGTGTGCGTGATTAAAGTAGAGTATAAATGTCTTAATTTTCTAGAGTTGTTTACCTTGGATTGTTCTATATTTATCTTTTGTTAAATACAATTTCTATTTTAGTAGTGTGTAAGAACACTTTTCTTAGAAAGTTGTAAGTGAATTTTGAGAGAATAATGTTGTTGTTTGAGTCAGCAGATGACGCGCGATGAAGTCAAAATAGTGACACGCGTGGATTCGTGTGGCATCTCTCTGAAGCTAAGTGACTGACTGGTGAATTGGGTCGAAATGGTCCTTTTTATTTGTTTTTAGAATCCAAAATAGGCTCCAGGGAACTGGGCGCGAAAACAGGTTTTCGACACTTGTTACACATTTTGGTGTTGTCTCAACCAATAAAAAGTCGAGATTTGCAATGTGAAGTGTTGGTTGGTTAAAACTGATTCTGATGGAAGAGTGTATTTTATCTCGGGGGCGAGTAGAAAATATGGACGATTCTATCACTCTCATTGATGCAAAACAGGTAGAGATTTGTAGAATCAGATTTCTACATTTCTTTAAAAACCCATTAAAAATGCTTCAGAGCGAAACTCATAACAATCCAAGTAGACCAAATACCCATTAAAATCGGCTCCAGGCGAGAAGTAACTAAACATGCTTTCTGATTAGCTAATAAATAAAAAATCATAATTTCATATATTCTCAACTACGTACGCATCATATCGATTTAGCATGTATCCTAAGCAGATACCAAATTTCTTGGAGCCTTCCACGTGACTTGAAACATCAATAAATACGAAACATTATTCGACTTCGACAGTGAGTCTTACGAATTTTCTCAGCTCGGTGCACGAATCCATGTTACATCTTACTAGGCTTAAAGTTAAATTTACTTAACATTTCCACAGCTTGCGAAGTACACTCACTCAATTACATAAACTCAACAGAAAAACATCAATAAAAGGGAGACAACTTCATACACAAAACAGTAAGTCGAGTACAATATTAAAAAAATTCAACACCAAAAACAAACTGTTTAATTTTCCTACAAACACAAAAATATCTTATCAAACTTACCCATTTTTATACACACAATTTCTCAATTGTTAATCTTTCATATATCTTCATAAACACTTCAATCCACACATGAAATAACTTTGAAGCAATTTAAACAACTCTCAACATAAAATTTTGTACCTTCTGGTGGTTATATATTAAAAAAAAATTATTGTTGAACTAAAGTATTGTTTCATATCGTCATTTCGCTTGCTTTTCCCATTTAAAATGTAGCGGGTTATTCGCATTTCTATCAACCTTTTACAGATTGGTAAATCTTGTTGGTAGCATTAACACCCCTACAAATTCTAAATGTTTCAGCAGGTCGTTCCAGTCTTTTTTTTTTTTACTATTCTGGAGAGTTCTCATATTTCAAGGCCCAATGAAAAGATCTTTAATGTTTAACTTTATTGCAGTTTTGGAAGCTCAATCATTTGCACCTTTACACAGTTAATTGCAGATGTTGTGCAAACTGCCATCTACCCTTCACCACCCATGTGCAAAGTTTAAGCTAGAAACCTCCAGTGACATCCTTCACCTGTTCCCGTCACTATCCCTTCAGTGGCATGGGATTTCATGAGCACAAAACATGTTGGTAGTGTCTACTGAACAACCTGCACATGACATAATAGTGGGCATTGCTTGTGCAGCACAATGCAGCCTGTCTCTATTAAAGCAATACAGCCTGTACTGGCGCACGGTTTGCCACATATAAAGTGCTGAACTGATCGCAGGTTTTAAATCAGAATTGTCCATTCCTAGGGAGATGTCCTAACAAGGACAAAGAGGTCTCTCTCTTTCTCTCACAATGATTTTACAGCGTGCCCGTACAACAAACCAAGTATTTCTCTGCCCCGCGACACACACACACACACACACACGCGCGCGCGCGCGCACACACACACACACACACACACACGCACACACACACACACACATATATATATATATATACGAGGGTCATTCAATAAATAAGGTGAATACAGATAGAAGCTTAGTCTTTTTTATTTTTTTTGTTTTACTTCTTTTTCACATGGATTTAATTTCTTTTGCAGATTAAAAAAAAACTTTGAGAGTTTTGGCGATTAACAAAGATGGCCGACCAAGAAACATGCTCCAGGATTGAACAGCGGTCAGTTATCAAGTTTTTTGTTGTTGAAGGGTGCAAACCAGTTGAAATTCATAGGAGAATGTCAACTGTGTATGGTGCCACATGTTTCAGCCAAAAAATGTCTACAAGTGGGCTAAATTGTTTAAAGAAGGACGGAGCAGTGTTTAGGATGAAGACAGGCCTGGGAGGCCTACAGGAGTGAGGTCTCCTGAGGTGATCAGTCAATGACCTCATTCAGTCTGACAGAAGGGTGACAGTGGATGACATTGCAAGGACTTTGAGCTTATCTGTTGGGACAAACGCAGGGTTCATCAGTCAGAAGGAGTCATCTTGCATCATGACAACGCAAGGCCTCACACAGCAGCCCAAACGGTGCAGACCATCAACGAACTGGGCTGGGAACTGGTCCCTAATCCCCCTTACAGCCCAGACCTTGCCCCTTCAGACTTTCACCTGTTTGGTCCCTTGAAAGCGTTCACGAGAGGCGCGAAGTTTAAAAGTGACGATGAAGTCAAAAGTGTTGTGAGCGACTGGCTGAGACATCAGTCCAAAGATTTTTACGCTGGAGGAATACGGAAGCTTGTGCACAGATGGGAAAAGTGTGTGACAGTGCTGGGAGACTACGTTGAAAAATTAAAAAAAAGTAAACTTCTATCTGTATTAAAAATCCTTATACCGAAAAATTCACCTGATGAACTGTCTTCACGTAATGCGTAATGCGTGAATGGGGGTAAGGAGAATTTTCTTCGTTCACTGTGTCTCATGGGTGGGTCGTGAGTACAACATTTTTTTTTGTTTTACCCTCACGTAGAACTTATTTACATCGATTTGTTGTTTTTGTAATAAATTTATTACGAAAATATCATCTATTATCGAAAGTACTCGAAATAAAATGAATATACATCAACATGGTAATTTTCGTTCTTCTTTTCATAAGGATACTGAGAAAATTGTCCATAATTACGAGAGGATCCTATTAAAAATAAGTACACAAAACTTGTCTTAATTATTTAATGAGACATGTCGTAATGAAAACATGCCGTCAATATATATATATATATATATATATATATATATATATATATATATATATATATATATATATATGTAGCAAACCAAACTTCCTGCTACTTGGGTTTTACCAACTTGGAATCGTCAGGCAATAAATTGAATTTTCTATCCTAAAACACCTATTGTGTAACAGAATGTGGTGAGGAAGACCCGTATCGGGATTAGTATCAGGAACAACTGTGCTGCAAGTTTTGCCAGGAGGAGAAGTTGGCAATAATGCAATATTCTGACCAACATAAGCTGCTAAATGAAAGATCGGGGTAATGATAGCATACAAGCATGTGAGAATGACCCTCGTATATTCAAACAGGTTTGGTTAAATAATTTAGATTTATCATGTCAATTAGTTTTCGTTGTGATCCTTTCAAGTTCGCTGATGAATTTTTGGTTTTTATTTTCCCAAGTACTTTCGATCCCATTTCAGAACCATCTTCAGGGCGTTGTTTGTGTGTATGTATATGTATTTCTGTGAATTTAAAACATTTCAACTGTTCGTTTTTTTACTGCTTATGCAGCGACCTAGATTTCAAAGTTCACGTGTTGTTTTGTTTGTTTTTTCCTGTGTAAGGGGAATATTTTTTTGTTTTTGTTCTTACGAATATAATAAATTTTTCATAAGTATTTAATGATTTTGTTGCTATACTCATTGTTGACTTTATTTATTTTGGGTTTTAACGTTTTTCATCAAGGATCAAGGGCATCAAGGATTTTTAGTTTTTGCTTGATATTGTTTTTATATAATATAGATGTATTTTCAACTAATATCCGTCTCTGTGAGTGTGGGCATGAGCTATGTTCAGCCAAATGAAATACAAGTCTTTTTGTTAACATCGTTGCAGTAAAGCCAACGTACGTATTGAAATTTTTATCAGAGATACAATCTTCTAAAGGACATTTAATTTAAATAATTGTCGGACTTTGTCCATTTCATAATGTGTGACGAAATTTGTTTACATTTGATACGCCAAGAGCAGTTATGAATGTACGTGAGAGATTCATGCCAACCGAACGATCCTCGGTTAAGGCACGTCAGGCTATATAACGGTTCGAATCCTGTCTGAGGACGAATATTTTCTATGAAAATTTATCGGACATTCAGGCCGGTAAATGTTATTTAATACTGTTTATTATAAACAGTGCATTTAATTAACTACTTGTATCTATAAAAAGAATGTTAAACATAAAAATGTCTTTATATATATATATATATATATATATATATATATATATATATATATATATATATAAGGATGAGTGAAGACAAAATATCTAAGGCCCTCATGTACAGCCAGTTTGACAGTGAACAAAGGACTATTGGACGGCCGTGGCTCAAGTATAAAAACAAGCTAAAGAATACCTTCTCAGCTCTCTCTCTTGAGTTAAGTGCGGAAGAACGTAGTTAACGGTGTTATTTTTACTGATCTTACTCGTCTCAATTACTGCGCAAGAGAACTATATTGCGTGCGCAATAATCAAGACAAGTGTATATTCCACTCGTAGCTATCCGCAGCAAACAACGCCAGTAAGGGCTGCCGCGACGCGAATGAATCCGAACTCTTACTGCTGATAACTCCAAAATGGTAGATTTTATCAAATTTATCAAGTCATTTTCGAATGAAGCATGTACATTTAACACCTAAATGTGAGTATTCGGAAATTTTTTTATTGCAAACTGAGCGCGAGTCCTAATCTGCAAATTAACCTGAAATTTAACAACAGGGATATTAAACACTATTTATTTCTTAAAATGCTTATTTAATCCGTCGGTAGATTTTCTAGACATTAAAAAAAAAAAAAAAATTAGCAACGATTTAAAACTTTTTGAAAATAAATATTGAATTTTTATAATCTTGTAATCTTGCCGAGTCAGAAGTGTACAGTAATAGCGGTGTCAAGGGAATAACCGTCTTTTGACACCCCCTTTTTTGCGGGCACGATGGTTAAACCTTTGACAATACCCCTATATAGCAGTGAATGTGACACAATTTCCTCGCAGATGAAGAGGAAACTTGAGGCAACAGAGATGTGCCCCTAAAGAAGAATGCTGAGAATGCCATGGACAGAGCATGTAAGCAACGGGGAAGTTTTAAGGAAAATGGAAACCGAAAGAACACTTATATTTAGAATCAAAAAGAGATAGTTGAAATTTCTACAACACATAAAGAAAGAAGGCTAAGAAAATTTGACACTCACAGGACATATTGAAAGTAAGACGGGCATAACTATTAACCCACCGAACGAATTTGTGTAAATGAATGGCAGAACAGGGAGTAAGGGGAATAGTTTAAAAACAAACGTTGATGAAAGCTACAAAAGATAAGAAGTTGTGGATAGTCATGAACGCTCACGTCCTGGTGGGACACGGCACATAACTTATATAATTTAATATTAAAATAATTATAAATAAATTCTTCTTTCTTTTATATGTCCTGTCCCTTCAAGACGTAGGCGATCATGGCTCTCCACTTCCTCCTATCACTTGTAATTCTCAATAAGTTTTATCTTTTTGCTACCTCTCCCATACCTTGTTCTGCCATCCACTTGCTTAAGCCCGCTAAATATGTCTCGCGTTTCTTCCCTTTGTCCTCTTTCCCTCTATCTGCCTGTGTGTATCAGATTTTCCAAGCCTTCCTTTCTCATTACGTGTCCCAGAAATTTCAGTTACCTCTTCCTGCTGCTAAGTATATTTCTTCTTTGTTTGCATCCTCTCCAAAACCTCATCGTTGCTCACATGTTCGGTCCATAGTATCCTTAGTATCCTTCCTTAGAACCATATAAATAAGTCTTGTAAGGACTATATTTATTATATTTAGTTTTTAGTAATAGTTGATAATATAATTTTCATAAAAAATAAGGTAAATAATAAATTTTAAATTAAAGGGGAATAACTCTTTCTAGTTTTTTTTAAACAAGGGAGGTAACATACGCTTATCGTTCACTCAGTTCAAAAATGGTGGTCACACGTTTCGTCGGTCGTGTAAATTTGGAATGGTCAGGTAAAACTTTGTTCGAAATAGCCACTAATTTGAAAAATAATGGAGTCGGTAGAGTTGTGTACCGCCACAGTTTTCTAACTCGGTATCCAGAAAAAAGTTATTATCGTTTAACTGCTGTCACACCATATCTAAATGACTGGGTAAGTAGTTGATGTCCTTGTCTTTGATGTGACCTTTTATTTTTCTTAGACATCAGTAAAAGACCCCCAAACTTTTATATTTATATTATATCTTTCTTTTTAATTTATAATGAGATTAACTAAGTCTGGTACAAGGTTACAAAAGTTGGGCACCCATTAAGACTCTCTACGGACGATTTCAACTAGCTCACTTATTTTTTGCCCACAAATTTACGAGTATAAATTCATAAAGGATCATTTCTTTTCTTTTAATTCACTCCAAATAAATGTTACTTATTGCAAATATTAATTCAGCCTAATAAATTATAAATTTTAATTTAAATCAAAGTTTTTTTTAATTAAATTCTGGCACTCTTTTAAATTAAATGTTAATTAAAATTTGTTTGGCTTGCCTCGCAACAACTCAGTAAAACCCTCGGAATGAAAAATTAGCAACAATCAAGTTCTTCTTCACATTACTTAAGTGCGGTTGATGGAGGTACTTACAAGAATTTTTTTATAATTTAAAAAAAAAACAAACAATTGTTTTTGGCTTGTTTATCTGGGTGAGATCGAATGCAGATCCCATACTTAGGAATAGGGCACCCTAGTCGCCCAAATTTGGGACGATCGCAAAGGTCAACTCAACCAGAGTGCAATGGAAAGCCCTCGCCCTGCGAGAATTTAGTGGGAAATTCTTTTTATTTTGGGGGTGAATTTTTTTTTTTTTTTTTAAAGCAAAAATTCCATTTGATTTAGAATAAATTTTCGTTGTCATTGTCATTGTCAGACTCCTTTTTTTTTTAAATTTGTAAACTTTGTTCTTTATGAGATTTTTTATTTGTTTATTTTTTTTGGTCGGGATTTTTTTTTTTTTTTTTTTTTTTTTTTAAATAAAAACGAAACAAAAAAACTAAATTATTTTGTTTTTCTGGTCAGGGAAGAATCGTTTGTTGAACTATCATCTCCGTTCTCTGAAAAATGTGTTTTCATTTCAAATCGCAAAGGATAAGTTGTTTTGGGTTTTTTTTATGAGATTTTTTGGAAAAAGTTTGTTAAAATAAATCTATTAACAAACAATAAGTTGAAGTTGTAGGTTTGAAACACGCCAGATCAGGAATATAAGCGTAAAAATAAGTTAACCTATTGTCTTGTTCACTCACACTCCTTCTCAGTCTTTTGAACAAGAGTAGAGGTTTATCCCCTGTTTCCTGTTAGGATTGGGTTTGCATTCCCTTTTAATGTCTACTTCAACTCTATAATTCCAACGACTCTACCTAAAACTCTGAAATGTTATTTACTATTTACCATTCCGTCAGTAGGAGTAGATAGATTTACACTCCTCCCTGGTCTTTTGAACAGGAGTAGATGTTTATCCCTTGTTTCCTTTTTAGGATTGGGTTTCTGTCTCCTTCTAAACAAAGCTGTTTCCTTCTTTTCACTGCTGGTGGCCACTTGCAACTTGGTGGCATTATTTCCTTGTTTGGGGCTTACTTTGTAACCTTCTACCATGAGTAGTTATTGGGCCTTATACAGGATGAACATCATAGTAAAATAAATAATTAAATTTTATAAAAATTAATAGTGGATCAAGTTTGCTATGTAAATTCAGTGTGAATCTGCTTCTGGAAATAAAATAAAATTTGTTCAAACAACATAATTTCTTAAACGGTAAGAAAAAAAAAATTGAATTTCATCATAATTTGGAGTGCTTAATCAATAGTTATATATATATATATATATATATATATATATATATATATATATATATATATATACCTCCAGATTACAAATTACAAAATATTTTAAGAAATAATGTGGTATGAGCATATCTTGTTTTGGCTTCTGCATAAGCATAGGCTTTGGCCGCATCATATTGAGAAAACTGTGAAGCCTGGTCAGCGCATAGATGAGTGATTGTTTGAGAATATCAGGTGCTGGATTCTTGGATGTGCAGGTGGTGAATGGCTCAGAATTGTTAATTGGAGTGTTGAGTTCTAATTCCTGTTAGGTTTGTTATATTCATTTATATGCAGATACCTTTGGGGAAGGTTTGAATCCATTTTTCGCCCCCCACCCATCTATGGGTTAATAGTAAGATTTGTATCAGTAAATCATTATTATCTCCGCAAAAAAATTCATACAATTTTTTAAAATTAAGATTTTCTGTCTTTAAATAATCTGCAAAGGATTGATAAGCTGTAGAAAATGAATCGATCAATGATATCTAGTCGAGTGCTTCTGCTATATATTTAGAGATTCTTAATAAAATTCAAAAAAGAATGTGCAATATTATCAGTCCTGGCTTCAGTCACTTTTCCATTGTTGTAACATCGCATCCTTGTGCCTTTTCTATAAATACTTTCATGGTTGTTCTCTTTGTACTTCATCTTTAAGAATTTAAGCACAGTACTAGATTGGCAACAATGTCTCATCATTTCACAGATAAAAAGACTAGATGTAACCGTAAGTTTGATGCTAACAGTTTTTTATGTCACACTTCTTGCTTGTGGAAATCTCTTCTGATTTCTTGATTTCCAGTTAAGTTTGATCTTCAAAAATTTAAATGTGATGTCAATTGCTATCTTCTATTTCCTTGAATCATTCATTCTTTTTAATAATTATTTTTCTTAGATTCTTTCACTCAGTTACTCCTTGCATCTTAGTGGCGTTATTGCCAATCCTGCAGACAAAGAAATGCAAGTCCTAATAGAGATTCTCTTCATGTTTTTATTACTAATAAAAATGAATTCAACAGACTATATTCACACATTTAAATATTTTTTGTAATCATAATCATAAAAATTGTTTTATTTAAATTTTTTTATTTGAATTAAAAATTAATTCAATAGCAGATTGATTTTGCTTTATTGAATTTTTTTTCAATTATGCAAATATTCATCT
The DNA here is from genome assembly GCA_964036315.1 of Acanthosepion esculentum. Classification (NCBI taxonomy): domain Eukaryota; kingdom Metazoa; phylum Mollusca; class Cephalopoda; order Sepiida; family Sepiidae; genus Acanthosepion; species Acanthosepion esculentum. The sequence continues at coordinate 25,990,853 of OZ038494.1, read as the reverse complement.
TATTTACATCATTTTCAACTAAATCCATTTACAATAAAATTAAAATTCCATATACTTAAAAATAATTTTAATGATAATTCCAAATGTTTGTTGGTATCATAATAAGAATCGTATTGTAATTGTGTTTGTTTCTTCCTTTGTTAATTTGCGAGACTATTATGTCTTGTCGGTACTACATTATGGACTATTCTGTTTTAATTGTGGAAAGACAAAAGACTTATCAGAGACACCAGTTGGTTTCTGTGAAGGAAGTGTTTATGTCTCCTGTTAATGCCTCATAAATAATGGACTATTCCATTTTGATGCATGAGAAGACAAAAGTGAGTGTTAAAAAAAGGTAGTTAGATGTAAGTACCGTTTGTTTTTTTTCTGTTTTTTGGGGGTTTTTTTTTGCAGTCAACATATTGTTTATATCAAGAGACCAGGTAATAGATCTGTTTTTTGCATTCATTTTTAAAAAAACTTTTCATGATGACCCTTGTTTTTCCATTGTTTTGCTTTCCATCAAATGTGATATTCATCTCAGAATGGGATTTTCTTGAATCTTCTCTTTCAGCATCGAAGGGATGGTTTAGCGTATGGTATCAAAGTGTTTCGTGGTAAAGTATTTGAGAATGCTCGCTTAATTAAAGCTGGTAACAAAGCTGACTGGCGCTTGGTACCCGTTGAGGAAGAAGAGGAATTCTGTCGGCTTGCTGAATCTGATGTGAGGCCCGAGAGAATTATACCTAAATTTGCAGCTTTCCCTCCATTACTTGAAGTGATTCTACGCCAGGAAATGATGGAGAAAGGAGAAACACCACCAGATAATATGCACCTGCCTCTTCGAATCGCAAAGAGTCATTTCTCCACCCCAGTTCAACAATCGGACAAAATATTGTCAAATAAATTGTAAATAAAAGATTTTTAATAACATTTTTGATTTCATTATTTTTATTTTTATTTTTTTTAACATTTTCACTTTTTCATAGATGAAGAATTGTTGCTTGGCTGTGCTGGCCCCCTTTTGCCATTTACTGGACAGAAATGACTATAGAGTTGATGATGGTGGTTTCTGTTGGGTGCCACCAGGTGCAGTTTGATCTGATATTCTAAAATACTGGCTAATCTAATCACCTTCAACAAACAATACAGTAAAAATAATGTCACAAAGTGAGTTGTATTGTACACTACTATATATCTACATTATTTTAGGAATTGCACAAAGTGCTCATTTCATGCTCGGGACTGACATATGACAGTGTTTTGAAAATTTTCTTAAAGACATATAAGTCAGTCTACGGAAGCAGAAGTGATAACAATTAGTGGCTAGTTTTTCTTCCATTTTATTTTTGTTGCTTTTCATTGCATTACTCGGGTGATTTCATCTTTTTTGATATTTTATAACTTAAGTAGGTACGTAAGGTTTAAAATGAATTTTTAAAAATGAAAAAGCTTTCATTTTAGTTTCAATTGAAAGCTAAAGGATTAAATTTACTATTTCCAGTTACCAAAATATTCTGCTATATTTCAAACAGAAATTATATTGATTGGAATTGATTTTTGTTATTTTTCTAAAATAGTTGATTAGTGTCCTTTTTTATCCGTCTTTCATTGCAATTTAATTCTCTGTATTAAAAAATCTTCCAAAAATAAAATATACATTTCTGAAAATTTATTTGAGGAATATTAGCTGATTTAAAGTATAATTAATCTGATTTGAAACAGATATTATTTACTTTAAGTATATAATACCACAGAAATTAATTTTTTAAGCAAACAGTAGCAGTGTTTTTAATTGACAGTAGCCATATTTATGTGTTTGATGAGGCAATGAAAGATTATTGTTCTACAGACTTTATCTGTAAAACAATTTAAGAAAATGATGTGAACTTTTTTTATATCATTTTTTAAGTACTCAGTAATCTTAAATATGTTGGAAAATTTTCTCCATAATCTAATTTTAGGAATGTTGATTTAAATTTACTATAGTTATTGCTCTTTTTTGATAATGTTGTGTATGGTTGACCATACTTTAAAAAATGGGCACATATGCATACATAAAAAAAAATTCAAAATTCTTTTAATAATCTTTGTGTTCGATGACTGGCATTAAGCTTTACCATTTATGTTTAGTAAATATAGTTTTCACTTAATATAATCTAAATGGCTGCAATTAATACTGAATTTTAAAAGATTTAAAATTTAATAAATTTTTCTAATTAAAATTAACAAAAAAAAGGAAAATTTAAAAAGATGAAAAGAGTTCTTGTGAAAATTCATTCATTTAAAAAAATTTTTTCTTAAGACAATAGTGTCCTTAATATATCTTATTTATAAAAACAAAAGCTTTTCTAATTAAATAATGTCATAGTTTTATTACATTTTTTATTTTACAATTCAGAGCAGATTTTTGGTATGGTGTTAGTGTTGAACAAAAACAAATTTATGATTTAAATTCTCCAAGGAGTCTTGCATTTAACTAATATAAAAGTGAAATGGCTGAAATTTTAATTTCTCAAAATTTCAGAACAGTAAGTAAGTGAGGAGTAACATATATATATATATATATATATATATATATATATATATATATATATATATATAAAAAATTTTTTTACCAAGATTTCCTAAAAAAAAAAAAATTCAAAAATAATTTCATTCATTTTTAAATAAGTTCTGAAACTTTCATTAAAAACTGACAATTATTTGATTTGTGCAAGAATTTCAAAATCAGTGCGTGTTTGTGTGTTTTTTTTTTTTTTTTTTTTTTTTTACTGGAAAAAAGGTGCTAAAACATCTATTATAATCTTTGACACAAAAAAATGAAACGATTTTTAACCATAATTTCAAACATACTAGAAAGGATTAAAATAATAAAATAACAAAAAATACTTTAGCCTTTCCTTTTAATAATAACATAAACATTTTGATGATAAAAATCTATCAAGTTTGTGTCTTTTTTTCATCATGCTATGCTCTTTTTTCAGCTAATTAGTGGAGGTACCTACTCTGGTCTAACAGTTCAGTAATAAAAACTAATGTTGGTTGGCTTTAGTCATGTAGCTACATTCTTGGGTATGACGATAAACTGGTAGCAAGGCCTCTGATAGGAAGATGGGAGGTTTTGAGGTGTGTGGAATCACCTCTTAACTGATGTTGTTCCCAAGTCTACCCTGACCAGGGGTGGTAGCACCTGTTAGGATCCCAGCTATGGGAATATAGTGAACCCCCAAACAAAAAAAAACTAAAATAAAATGACCAACCATTTTTATAGTAAAATGACAAATCAATGCAACACTAAAAAAATATCAAAATACATTTTTATAGTAAAATTACCAACAATACATTTTATGAACTATATATCTAAAAGAAACAACTTTGCCCTAAAAGTATAATTCTGTACAAAATATCTGTAGTCAAAGCATAAAAAATATTTTGATTTTGACTTCAAATAACTTGTAGAGTTTGATATGCTGCTAAATAAAATCGACCAACCACCTAAATTTTAATCCATACCATATTTTGTATGTTTACAACTTGTAGTAGACATAGTAGTCTAAAGTTGTCTGGATTTCTTTGATAAAACATTGTCAGTATAAATTTATGTCTAGTTTTCCCTCCATCTTATTTTATTACTCTTTATAATATTCAGTTTGATTTTTGCATTTCACTTGCAACAAAAATAAAATGGAAGGGAAAGTTACTCAAAATGAATACAAGAACATCGACAGATTTCCATTTCAGATTATCATAGACTTATGTTGAAAATTCATTGGTATGTTTTTTTTGGGTTTTTTTTTTTTTTATAACACCAGGGGTGATAAATTAGCAGAAGACAGTTATACTGTCCATCATGTTCAGTTGATATTTGCTCATCAGGTTAGTTTTGAGTATCCCAGAGAGCAGTGAATATATTAATAAATTTAGTTCCACATACCAGACTAAAGCATAAGTAGTCTTTTATAGCAATTTCAAGTGGTAATTCTTACAAAAAACATCAATCACGAGAGATTGCAGAGAGTGCGACAACCCTCAGGCATCCATATTGGGAGGAAATTTGTAATTGTCTCTTAGATGTACAAATATTACTTACAGTCTGACAAGCTGGTGTGAATGTGGATCTGTGTTTTCATAAGCGAGACCGGACTAGGCACCCATACTTGAGTCTTAGGGGCATACAATCAAGGACTTGGTATCACGAAACCTCTGCATGTCACTGGTTTCACTTATACACAATAGACATGTTAAAAGATTTATTTTTTTTGTTTTTTTTTTCGAATTGCCTCTAATAGTTTGTCTATTGTAAAACATGGAAATTATAAGATCCCCCAAGTGTTTAAATATATATTCCTGTGTAGACTAACTTCCCTCTTTTGGAAAGAAGGTGGATTTAAAATGCAAAAAGACATTGTGTTTGGTATTCATGCACCAGATTTTTTATGATAGTCTAGGAATTGATTATAATATGGGAAGAAAGGAAATATATAAATAGTTATTTTCAAATTTGCTACAGACCAATAAAAGTTAACATGGCTGAGTGGGCATATTTTTAAAAAGGTCAAGGTTTTTTCAGTATTGTTATAATCAAAGCAGTTTTCTTTTTTACATCATTTAAACAAGGAGGAGTAAATATCATAAAATTATAAATTGAGAGTTTTAACAAAAGGGAAAACATTGCTTTCATTTTTTTCATGTTTTCTTTTTAATTTTTAGATGAATCATTTTAGATACTGTGGTAGATGGGCTGAAATTTTGTTGGAAGCAATGATTTTCTGATTTTATGCCATCATCTAAAAAGCAACAATTATAAGATGGAATAAAACTAGTAATAAAATAATAGTTTTGTAATCTCAAAATGGCCTTTGTTGCTACTTTTATTGACATTGAACAATACTGGGGTCAGATGCCTTTGAGTAGTAGTTGTACTTCATATAGAGAAAGTGATCCGAACAGAGGATAGAGAAGAAATGGAGATCTGTATAGTATAGAGGATAGACTAGGAATAGCAAACGCTTAAGACATCATGTAATGTTCTCTGTATATGCGTTTTGTCTATGGTCAAGTGGTCTACTTAATTCATTAATGAGATCGCCTATGTTCATTGGCGATCTATGTTCAAACACAAGTGTCAGCAGCAACACTTTATTCCTATGTAACAAATAGAGAAAATGCTTCTAAAAAACAACAACAACAACAAGTTGGAATAAAACTAGTAGTAAAAAAGTAAGTCAAAATGCTTTATGTAAAAAGCAACAATAATAAGATGGAAGTAATGTTTCTGTAGTTAAATTAGTTAAAACACTGTCCATGATGTTCGTTTAAATCTCCTTTTAATTTACTTGTATAGAAGCTTAGCATTTATTTGTAAAAAAGATTTATATTTCTGGCTTTTAATTATTTTGATATGATCAAAATTAGTAAAAATGAAAAAATTACATTTTACCATCCAAATATAAAATTTGCTTTTCATATTTCATTAAAGAATTGAATTATCTACTGTTGATGTTTACTGAGCAGCCATTTTATTTCATTATAGGAATTTTAGGTTGAGAATTAGAAATACAGAAACCAGATATTAAAAACATTTGTTAAAAATGGTGATAAGTCATAAAGGATATGTGCTACTCCCTATTGTGGGTTTTCTGCAAATATCTTTGTCAGTTTTGCCAAGAAACCATTAGGTGGCACTGTCAAGCACTTATAAAAACAAGACACTTCCTGTCTACACTCTTTTTTTTTTTATTCCTCCTAGATCCCAGGTATGGGGATATATTTCTGTGGGTGACTGAACGCTCACACACACAACACCCGTCTATCACCCACATAATTCTTAACTTTCAATGTCTTCTTTCTTTTACATGAATAGTGTGTATTTTCTCTTTTTTTATACTTGAAGCAGCAACACTTTATTCCTATGTAACAAATAGAGAAAATGCTTCTAAAACAACAAGAAGAAGAAGTTGGAATAAAACTAGTAGTAAAAAAGTAAGTCAAAATGCTTCATGTAAAAAGCAACAATAATAAGATGGAAAATGTGACAAATTTTCTCATTATAAATTTGTTAGGTCTTCCATTTGATCTTTGGGGCTGCAGCAATTCAGTTCGAATGTCACTAGGAAACCGTGACACAGCTGATGACACTTGAGTCAAAAAGCATCGTACTTCTGAACAGAAATATGATGAGACCAGAATTTCAATCTGGAAATATCTTAATAAATAAATACTTTCTATTAAATTAACAAAATGATTGAATTCTTTTTTGATACTATAAAGTGATTTGTTTCCATTCTCAGATTGAAAAGAAAACAAGCAGAATAGTATCCTGAAGATTACCTGCCTGGAAATCTGGGATGCCATTATTGTATGTACATAAAATATATGAATAAATATGCATATTATTCCTCACTGGTAACACAACTCAGAGTTTCATGCGCAGTCTTCTGGTAGAGACTGACCATTACATAATTTAAATTTTAATAAAAAATATCTCGTTAATGGAATGCTGACACAGTCCATATACAAGGATTATGAGTTTTGTATTTTAAAAATATATGTGGCATTTAAAATAGACGTAATTTTTATTTTATATATATAAAATAAAAGGGCATAAATATTTTATTTTATATATAGACTAAACAAATTAATGGTATTTATTAAAAAGAAATTACATTAAAATAGACTGATCTGAAACTATAAAAAATTTTTTTTATTTAATTTAAAGGGGTATTACTGTTTTTTGTTTGTTTTTTTTGTTAATTTATTTAAAAAAATTAAAAAAATATATAAAAAAATGAACGGACCTGGAGACCATAAAACAAAAAGAAAAACATAAAAAAGGAAAGTACATAATTTACATTAAAAATGAATCTTTATCAACAGATATTTATTTTTATGTCTATATGTGACCAGTAATTCATTTCTCCTGTTTAATAAGTTAGTTATTTAAGTATTTTAAGATAGCTAATTTTGTTTACAAGGTGTGAATTACATCTATCTCTTTTCCCATTTCAAGATTTGTTTTTCATTACAATATCGATAGTAATGGAGGTATTAGCATTTTTTAATTGCCAGAAATTGCGATATCATATATATATATATATATATATGCGGTACTTATTGGAAAGTGCTCAATATCATTTTTATTTCATGAGTGCTCTAAAAAAAAAAAGCAGCTCTAGATCTTCAAAGGTCTTGAAGACTGAGAGCTTCTTTTTTAGAGATTTCATGAAATAAAAATTTTTTTACGTGTTTGATATTCTTTAATTAATAATAATAATAATTTTGCTCCCTGTCCTTTGACATAGAACTCTCCCTGGATGGATATCCTCCTGGAAATTCCATGCGGATTATCATATTGTATCATTACTATATATATATATATATATATATATATATATATATATATATATATATATATATATATATATATATATGTAAAAAGTCTAAGTCAGACATGTAGCATTTAATGATAACAGTGGGATTTCAATATACACCATTATAATAAAACGTTAAAAAACTTTCAAGGGAGACCACTTTTGCATAGTTATTTCCCTTTAGTCTTAAACTAGAAATTGTCTCCCTTGATAGAATTACGTGCAAATACGCGGGAATATCAAGAAATTCTCCGCACACTATAACAAGGATATGTTATAGCGAAAGTGCGGATAATTTTTGTTTGACTTACCCTCATGTTATTTCAAATTTTAGATATGTACTCAAATGTTGTTTGTCAGTATAAGATGCCTGATAATGGTAATGTTAATATTAGGGTTAGCCATTTCCCTACACGGAAACATTTTTGGTATTCATTGACCGAGCAGCCAGTACTTCTTTCAGTTGAAATTTATAAAATATTTCTCTTAAAATACTTTTTATAAGAAAACAGGTTTCTCAAGTCTAGTAGCTCTTTCTTTTCCTTCCTAACTTTTTATTTTGTAGTGAACAAAACAAGATCTGGATTTAAAATTCAAATGCTAAGCACTGACTCATTGATTTTGTTAAAAATTAAAAAGACTCGAATTTACAAACTTTCCTTAACACACATGCAAAAGCGAATCCAAAACAAAACTCGTGAAATTTCAGACCTTGATGTGAAATGTTTTTTGACCAATAGAAAACTAGGAAACATTTAAAAACAAAATTCAAATAATCTTCGATTCTCAGAAATAAATTCTTTTACGGACCTTTTCATGAGCCGATGCGAAGTTTGTTCGTCGTCCAATGGAAAGACTTGAATCATATCCAGGTGTGAATTCCAAAATGACCTTTTCACGCCCCACAAACAAAATAAAAGACGGGCAAGTTCGCCTGTCACCAGAGAGGAGACGAGCATATTAACACATCCCTTGACAAACATCAAGCGAGCGTTATTATTATCTCTACCTTTCTCCCTCACCTCTATTATACTTGATAAATGAACGGACCATTTTAAGACTGAGCGATTACTTCAAAAACATTCTTACCCTACGATAATGCTCATACATACATACATCCATACATACGTTCCTGCCTACGTACACATAAACTCATTCTTGCAAGGACTACTACGTCATTTTGGCGACCTTGTATCAACCAAAATACATTAATTTTATTTGTAAAGACCTTAATTGATTTATATGTATATAAATTTGTTGTTTCACTTTACAATTTGATATAGAGTTTAATCTGGGAAATTTTGTTATTTTTTCCTCCCATCAGGCTGGCTGATGCTGAACACCACCTAAAACCTTATTTTGATTATAAGGGTGGTAATATTGTTTGCATATCTGACAACAGCAATGAAGCTGTAACAAGTACTTTTGCTTTCATGATTTGCAGTGTATTCTCACAATATAAAGATGTTGTGCATGTTATGCCAACTAAATGTCTTCAAGCTGAGAATTTATTTGACATAGTTAAACGTATAATAATTGGTTTAGAGGAGATAGGCTTTCAAGTATTATCAATCATAACAGATAATAATGCTATAAATAAAAAATCTATATCTTTCTTTTGTAGTCCATCAAAGCTTTCAATTGTATATCCACACCCAGTTATAAATCCTAGACCTTTTTTCTTCCTATTTGACTCAGTCCATATATTAAAATGCATTAGAAACAATTGGCCTGGTCAAAAAGATGCAAATAAATGCATGTTTTTCCTAAAATTTTGTCATAATGGAAAACATGGAGTGGATAGTATCCAAAGTGTCCCATTTTGTACCATCCAGAAACTTCATATCTCGTCAATTTTGAAATATTGTTATAAATTGACCTCAAAGATACTTTCTCCTACTAATCTTGAAAGGCAAAATGTTAATTTAGTTCTGCAAATTGTTAATGAGTACATTATTCAGGGATTATTGACCTTAGGAAAGCAAAAAAGTTTACCTAATTTTGCTGAAGTTGCAGAATATATATGAACATATTTTATGCTTGGTGGACAATACTGAATGTAAAAACACAATATAAAGGTTGTCGTCTTAGAAATAAATATTGTAATCCACTTACAGTAAATGAAGAAAATTTTAGATTTCTCTCTCTATTCTATGACTGGTTAGAATCTTGGAATAGCATTTCTGGAAGAAATGGCAAATTAACTAAGGAAACATACAACCTATGCATTTCTAGAACTGACCAAGTATTTCATAGAAGAACTGAAAATGCTATACATATTACCTGGCAAATTTCAAACTGATCACCTTGAGGCAAGGTTTGGTCAGTACCAGTGACTTAGTGGGGATCAGTATAATATCTCAATACAGCAAGTGTTTGAGTGTGAAAAAAATCAGAATTCTATCAGTTTTAAAATTGAGCTTACCACTAAACCAACAATATATTAAAACTGATTTGAAGAATTTACAAGAACCAAACTGGGATAAAGTGACAGAGGATCAAACGTTAGATATGTATAAATTTAGAATTGATGTTAAATAGGATGATGTTAATAAAAGCAGAGAAGTGTTAATAAAAGCAGAGAAGTGTTTCCTGTTATATTATACTTAGAAGGTTATTGCTGTTATGCAGTTTTTAAGAAAATTAACAGTTGTAAAAATTTAATCTCTGGAAGAGATAATGTGGAAGAAATACATTATTTTCAGGGGATTAATAGAGGTTCTAATTTATATCCTAATGATATAATGACAAAATTTGTTCTTATAATTATGTAGTCATTGTTAAACTGATAAAAAATTATTCTTTTCTTTATTCAGCAAATGAAAGGAAATTAACCATGCACATAACATTGAAGGTTTTGGCAGAATATGAGATTCTTTTTAATGTAGGGTCGCAGTATAGAAAAAAAATAAATAAACTTTAATAAGGCAAAAACATTAATGGTAAAAATTACGTCACTTGCTGATGTAAAAAAACTTAACCAAAATTTCAAACGTGTCAGAAAAGTTTAAAGATTTTTAAAAAATAATTAAAAAACACTTTGGTCTTTCTTCTTAATAATAACATAAACATTTTGATGATAAATCTTTGTTTTTATTAAGTTTGGAGCTATTTTTCATCATGCTATGCAGTTTTTAAGCAAGAAAGTAGAGGTACCTATATGTTTAGTTTATTCCTTTTAATGCCGTGATCAGCAACTAAAGGTCAGTATGAAATTCAATCCTGTTTCTTTCTTTCTTTAAATGTAATTTTAAATTTGTTTTCTAAAACTTTTTTTGGTTTACAATCATTATCTACATTACTGCCTGTCTTACTAACCTCATGGACTATCTTTGTGACGTCACATCACAATTGAGCAGGGTTTCTCTTTCAGTGGTCTCAGTTGAACTTGCTAGATGCAAACATCATTTTTACTCTCACAGTTTTTTTCTCACACTTCCCAACTGTGGAACTCCCTTCCAATTTCTTGCCTCCCTGATAACTACAATCTTCAAAAATTTAAATGCAACGTCAATCGCCATCCTCTGTCTTTTTGTCTTCTCAATCCTCCCCCCCAATTTCAGCCTTCTTATCACTTATTCCCTTTCACTCCCTGTACCCAACCACCACGTTCTAGTGGCATGTCGACCAAGGAAGGGGTGGATTTTTCACTTATTTCAGAAAATCAACACACTGGGATTTAATGTGAAGAGTGCTGACAACAAAAATTAGATTCATAGCTTTTACCAATTTTTGAGCATTTAAGCTTAAAGATCATCTGGAGAATTGTACAGAAATACCTAATTTCTGCAGGTTTTTGCATACAAACTAACTTTAAAATTTTACTATTTCAAGAATAAATCCAAATAAAGATTAGAAACATTCAAAGGAAAATATATTAAAACCAGAATTTTAATTATGAATTACCACAAGCAAAATATGCATTTTTTAAATTGTATTTTGTAAGTAAAAACTGTAAAAAAAATTGTATAAGATTACAAAAAAGACTATTTAATGAATAAGATTTGTGAGATCCTATTCAATAAAAACAAAAAATAGATAAAAGTGTATACGCCCTTGTGTAAATTAATTGAAACAAAACGAATAATTCAGATATTATTTACTTTTTTTTGTATTTTTCCAATGAAACATGATCCAGTGCACATGTTAGTACTTCATATATCCATTCCATGAAGTCATTCCTTGCAGATTGACCACAGATTCTCGAATGGATTTAAATCAGGAGAGTTTCTGGGCCAGTCTATAGTACTTTGATTTACTTACTGGTAAGGCTTGCCAGTGTGTTTGTACAACATTACAAATTTTCGTATGCTTCCTTGGAGTAACATCCATTGCAGACAATGGCCGTAGGACAACTAATCAACAGTTGAGACAATAGTTTCTGGGTGTGTTATAAATCTGTTGCAATCACAGATGATGCAATATTTTTCAAGGCCAAACAAATTCCATCATACACCCCCAAAATAGATTCATATTACTGCACATCACTGCAAATGACCTAATCTGAGAAAAAATAGAAATCAATTACACCCTGTCACTCCAGTGGGCCTAAAACTGACCGTATGGTGAAAGAAAGGACTTTAAAGCAGTTGTTTCAATTAATTTGCACAAGGATGTATAACATCATAATAATGCTGGACACAAATTATAAGATAAAATATTTAAATTTGCATTGTTTATTGAAAATCACACAAAACTACTATACTGTCTAACATATGACTGCATAATATAGCTAAATTGTTCAGTATAACTTCCCTTTGAAGCAAATGAAGCTCTTATTAGGTGGCACAATGATTTAGTAATAATGTGCTTGTGCCATGCATCTTGTCCATGTACAATTTGCAAAGCTCCACTAAATTATAAATTTTACAAGGTTGTGTTGTAAGGCTTTCACTGATCACCAAAATGAAATGCTACAATTTTGACCCAATGCTACAATTTTGAACCTAAACTTCATCTTTAAACTCGTTTCCTCAAAATTTGAAAAAAAATATTTTGTGTCGCTATTTACCATATCAAATCCCAACTTTCAGATCGTGCGCAATACTATGCTTCCAAAATCGACCTGCCTTAATGTCAGCTTGCTTGAGGTGAAATGATTAAAAAAAAGGCGAATGTTAGCATCTCGGATTATTCCTCTTACTGACCAACATGTATTCTGTATTCTTGCAGTTGATGGTTAGCGCTTTTTTATTGCTTTCTTGTACTCGCTTGTCTATGTAGCCCTGCATATTTCTTTATATTAAGGTTTGCTAGTTACAAGGCTCGAGAGTCCCTCAATGTAGAGTTATTGTTAAACCTGACGAATGAATGAGTTGTATAATATGAATGAAAGAGGAGGTGGCAGGAAGTGAACGTTATGACAATAGGGAGGATAGATAATGGCTGACCCTTGAATATTGAAGACTTGAATATTTCAGTGTTTAGAGAACATGAACTTTACTCTATGGTACCTAGAGTTTATGAATTTAAGCGCATTACTAGATTGGCAACAAGGTTGCATCACGTTACAGTTGAAATGGCTAGATGTAACCATGAGTTCTATGCTAACAGTTTCTTCTACCACACTTCTTGCTTGTGGAACTCTTTTCCGGCTTTTTACTTTCCAGCCAAATTTGATCTTCAAAAGTTCAAGTGCAATGTCAATCGTCTTCTTGATTCCTCTTCTTTTATTGGTCTTGCTCGTTAATAATGATATTGTTTTATTTTTATTTTTTCACACTCAGTAACCATTTAAGTCTTAGTGGCTTTATTATCTTGCTTGGGGTGAAATGATTAAAAAATATCAAGTGTCGACAACATAATTTTCAGTAATATTAACACAATTCTTTACTATATTTTCTCCTGGTGTTTTGTCTCTGAAGCCGAAATTCGAATAACGCTAATAAAAAAAAATGCCTGAGAGAGTAGCTTTTCTCCATTTAATGTATGTTCTCAAAATATAAAATATTTTAAATCTTCAAAAAGGTAATAAAATTATTCTCGGAGTATGCCTTTCTTATGGTCACTTGATATCTTTGAAAATTGATATCTTCCTTTCTTTTCTATGGTAAATTGATCATTTCCTACAGAGTGCACAGTAAAAAAAGGAGTAAAAATCGTCAGTGTTCGAAATGTTTGCCTGAATGTTCAACACAAAGTTGTAAGCGCGGTAATCAAGAGGCTGTGGATAGTGTCAGGAAGCAGTAACTTTGTTGATAGTGTCAAGTGGAATTTCATTCCAAGCTTCAGTTAAGTTCCACTTCAATAAATCAATATCGACGATGTCACGACAACGGTTTTGCAAGTGAGTTTGGAATATACTTCAGTAATCCATAACTTTTAGAGGACCACTGGGATTAGTGATGGTGTGTTTTCTCGAAGAATAATGGACACTAAATATGAGTTTTCGACGTAACTTGTATTTATCAGAAAATCATGCTCTAGACCGCTATTGCTATGTTTTTTTTTAGTGCTGATCCAATGTTGGCTCTGAAAATCCCCACAAAGTCTCAGTTATGTGCTATGCGTGATACACGCTTAGACGATCATGTATCTTTCGATACATGACTGACGAGGCAAATTTATTCCTGCAGTAGGTTGCCATTTCTTTCTGCGGTAGACAAGTTGCCATCCAAGGCTAGAGAACCCGGTCTGTCGTGCTACTTACACATAGCTGAGAGAATAAGAAAAGGATTCATACCTTTCCCAAGGGTATTAGCACGTAAGTGAATGTAATGGATTCGACTGGAATTCGAACTCGGCTCTCCGATTTCTCAATCCGAGCCGCTATCCATTACTCTCAAAGGAAGTCTAAATAGGCTAAATGCAAGATTTAATCACTTTTCTGGAATTTTGTCTCTTGTTTTCAAACCAGGCTCGTAGGAGTAAACCTATATATTTTTTTTTTAGTTATAAATGTGCAAGTTTTGTTTCAATCTTCTTTTTTAAAGTTTCACAACTGAACTGAAAACCATTCAAGGCTCTTAGGAACCCACAAATGTACATTTGGCTCTATTGTGCAAACCCATCTCACAAGAGTGCAGCAGAAATAACTGCAGCATGATAGTAGAACCTTAGGGACAATAGTGCTTTTTTTAAGCTAGTTCGCCCCAAGCACGACTAAACGACAAGGGGTTACTGGGTGTGGAAGAATTAGAAACGGAAACATTAATAATGAGTGAGAAGAGAAAAGAGTAATCAGGAGGACAGTAGATTAGCGATTGACATTGCATTTAATTTTTTGCAGATTAAAGTTTGCTGGAAAGCATAGAGCCGAAAGCGAGTTCCACAAGCGATAAGTGCGAGAAAAGAAACTGTTGGCTACATCTAGCCAGCTCAACTGTAAATTGATGAGATCTCGACGCCAGTCTAGTACTACGCTCAAATTAATAAAGTCTAGGTGTCATAGGGAAGAGCGATATTTATTTCGTAATAATACAAGAATGTGGCACAAGGCCAACAGGCGGACTGCGCAAAGGACGATCTTCCGCCTTATAATTAATCTTAGCTAGTCACAATTACTGACCCACACATAGCACAGTATTCCTTACACGACGAAAACAACACATTCTTACTATTCTTACTTCATCCACCATAATACCTCAGAATCTCCATGAAGTCCTAACTAGTCCCCATATATACAATTCTCGTCTGTCGAGAGGGGAATAAAAAACAATTTAAAATCGAAGAGCTCATCCGAAGAATTACCATGAAAATATTTATAGAAAAAGTAACAGGGGAGCAACTTTATGGCGGTGGGAAAGTGACTGAAGCCGCGACGCTAGATCAGGACCAATAATATTGCTGATTCTTCTTTGGATTTTATTAAGAATCTCTAAATATATAGCAAGAGTACCGAACCATATGTGGCAACAATATTCTAATCATGGACGAATGGTAGACTTATAGATATGTAAGATAGATTCCGGAGAGAAAAACTGTCTTGCACGACACAGTGAACCAACTTTCTTAGCAGCTGACCTAGCAATGAATTCAATATAGTCTTTCCACTTCATGTCAGCTGAGAACGTTAGCCCGAGTAGGCGCAATGACTAACTTTCCTGGAGGTTATGGATTGGTAATTGTTGATCATTTATATTTGAGTCTATAAGTTGTTACTGGGTTTAGGAATAAGTTAATATTGTTTGCTTATATTTGAATCTATGTATTTAACAGGGTTCAGTGATGGATAATTATTAATCATTTTTACTTGAGCATATATATGTATATTTACTTGTTTTTTTTTAAATCGATATTACCCTATGCAAGACAGTAAAACCACTAAGATACAAGTAGTTCCAGGGTGTGGAAGAATTAGGAACAGAAACATTAATAATGATCAGGAAGAAGAAAGCGTAATCAGGAGGACAGTAGATAGCAAGGGACATTGCATTTAAATTTTTCCAAATCAAAGTTGGCTGGAAAGCATGGAGTCGGGAGAGAATTCCACAAGCAAGAAATACGAGAAAAGAAACTGTTAGCATAAAATATACGGCTACATCTAGCCAGCTCAACTCGACGCCAATCTAGTTCTGTGCTTAAACTAAAAAAAACTCTAGGCACCGGACCATATGTGGCAACAATATTCTAAGCATGGACGAATGTTAGAGTTATAAATATGTAAGATAGATTCTGGTGAGAAAAATTGTCTTGCACAGCACATGTGTCACTATTATGTGGGAGATGATTTATGGGAGGCATTATGCAAAAAGACAGAGCATATTCGTTTATATTTGATAAAACCAATATATTATGAAAGAACCTCTGTACGGTTGGGAACAAAGCAAATATTTCAAACGTATGAAGAAGAAACCCACATTAATAGAAAATAATGAATCAAGGAAAAATTCCAGGCTTTGGTGAAAGAAAAAAAAAAGTTTATTTCTGAAACATGATTCACTGCTGACGAAATGCCTTTCTAAAACAATGGCGCCGTTTTGCGAATGCATCATAAAACATGTTAGCCATAAGAAATGTTTTCAATGCTTATCAAGGAGAGAAGTGCGGTGTAATGTCAAATGCAGGATGAGGCAATTGTCTATAAAATCAAAGGCGGAATCTGAAGAAGAATCATAAAACTGATTCGGACTAGCAAAATACATTAAGATTAACGGACGATAAAACATTTTCTGATAATTACTGAGACTTGATCAAAAGATTCACGTAATAAAGATAATAGCCAACAAAACCAGTCAAAAGAGGAATATTCTCTCTCTCAGATTTGCTTTTAGAAAATCGATGAGCATCGGAGATAGCTTATTATGAGCTGAAATTCGGGTGGGAGAAGAAATTGGGTCAAAATGTTTTAAAAATTGCCTCGGTTTTCTTGAAGAGAATTCAGTGGTAAGGGAAAGTAAATCCCAAAACGATTTTGCTGTTTATTGAAAGGCTGATCCAATTTAACATATACACAACGGGATTTTTTTTTTAGGAAGAGGGCTTTTTTTTTTGATAGACTGACCCAACTTTCCATTTACTCGGAAGAGGCCATTTTTTGAAAGGTTCATCCAACTTCCCATTTACTGGAAGAGGGCTTTTACTGAGAGACTGATCCAAATTTCCATTTACTCGGAAGATGCCTTTTTCGAAGAGACTGATAAAACAGTCCATTTCGGGAGTGACTGATCCAACACACTAGATAATCGGAAAAAGGCCAATTTTCGGTGAGACTGATCCTCTTTATTCAGAATGTACCGCTTTTGGAGAGACAAATGCAACTTTTCAAGTGGCCCTATCAAATATGGCATATTTCAGAAACATAATATATCCAGCAACCCGTGTAGATATTTATGTGGGGCGCTTATTGAATGCTTCCAGGTTTCTGATGAAACAGTCAGACGTCACCTTACCGCATAGGGAAGGCGTACTAGTTGAGCAAGTGGGTACCCCACACGCTGTCAAAAGCTAAGGGACAGTCTGTTTCTCGTTGCTTTCTCGCAACGTACCCATATTTGATCGAGTGCTTACCAGTGACAAAAAGTGGGTCCTGTATGACACGTGCCAAACATTGGTTGTCACAACGGGACCCTGTGCCTCACAGCACAAGACCACCTTTACATTCACACAAGATCATGCTCTGTACCTTGTGGAATAGTCGATAAGTAATGCACTACGATCTGCTACCAATACTGCTGAGCTGTACTCGTAGCAGTTGGAATGTGTGCAAAAGGCAATGAAGCTGAATGAGCTAGCATTGGTTAATCGCATGAGTGTATTGTACCTCCATGACAATGTCAGGCCTCATGTAGCGCAGGTGGGCAAAGATACCATACGGCGACTTGGCTGGGAGATACTGTGTCATCCACCTTACTCTCCAGACCTTGAACCAACAGATTAAGACCGCTTCCATTCCCGGGACAATAACATTGGGAAAATCATTTGCAAATAAGGCATACTTGCGGCAGGTACTTACAGGCTTCTTTGCGTCCAAGACACATGATTTCTACCACCAGATGGAGGCACGTTGGTTAAAGGTTCTAGGCGTCGAAGGGATTACTCTGAGGACTAACGGTATGCCAAATTTACTCTCCTCTGCCTTTTTTTTATATAAATACTTTCATGACAATTGTCCGGATTAGCTCTCCTCTATGGTACGTAGACTAAACTGGCGTCGAGATCTCATCAATTTACAATTGAGTTGGCTATATGTAACCATAAATTCTATGCTAACTGTTTCTTTTCTCGAAGTTTTCGCTTGTGGAACTCCCTTCCGACTCCATGCTTTTCATCCAAAATCCAAATTTAAATGCAATGTCAATCGCTATTTACTGTCCTCCTGATTACTCTTCTATTGTTCTCGCTCCTTTATAATGTTTTTGCTTACTAATTCTTCCAAACCCTGTAATTCCTTGTCCCTTAGTGGCTTTACTGCCTTGCATGGGGTGATGCCGATTAAAAAAAATAAAAAATAAAAAACGGCAAGGACTGTTAACTTGTACTTCCACCGTTATTTTTACCCGAGAAAAGTGTGTAGACCAGTAGAGTAAGTAAACACTGTTTTTAAAAAAGCGGAGCGTCTATTCAAATACGTGTATCCACTACAATAACGTTTCAAGTAATATATATATATATATATATATATATATATATATATATATATATATTTATATATATTTGTATATGTAGGCAGCAATCCTTCTTTTATGCAAGTTTCATTAAAAACGACAGACAAGGTACTACGGTTAAGTTTTTTATTTAATTTTTCTTGTGTACGAACAAGAGCTTTCTTTGTTGGACAAAGGGTGTGTAAGAACTGTCCAAATGTTTTATTTTTCCGAGCGCTTTCGGCTATACCTTTAGCCATTATAAAGGATGATTTGATTTTTCAGCTTAATTAAGTGCGTGCATTATGTATATGTCTTAGTGTGCAGTAGGGGTGTTTTAATTTCCAAATACGGTTAGCACGTTGTGGCTTTGTTCGTAGTTAATATTGTTAAGGGTAGGCTTTTTCTTTTTTATTATTAAAGCCTCCATTATTTTCAACCTTTTTTTACAGGTGGAAGCAATTAATATATTTGTGTTTTCTACTAGTATATTTCTAATGGAGTCTGGTAAATTTTTGTGTGTGTTTAAATGGGTTCTAATGGAGATGTGATCGGATAGATGTAACGTAAGACGTCTGGATAAGCATGTGGTTGTTGCGTAACCGATGTAATTATTTAAGAGTCCGGTTTCGTTAGGAACGCAGTTCCTTAAGGGGCATTTGAACTCGTAAATAATGTTTGTTCTTTGCAATTTTGACTTATCAGGCGTGTTGTTATTTTTGAGGATGAAGTTAGCTGTCTTAAATTTTTTATGATAGATAATTAATTTGATTGTTTTATTTGGGTCGATTGGGGTGGTGTATTTCTTTATAATATGTCTTAGTGAGCATTCATCTTGTTTGTAATTCTTAAGCATTTGGTTTTTGTAATAAATGTGTATGTGATTTTTGACTGTGTGTTCACTTTCATTATTACTTACTTTAGGGAGAAATAGTCTTATTTGTTGGTCTATAAGATATATATATATATATATATATGCACATTTCATTAAAAAACGACTGACAAGGTGCTTTTATTTAGTTTTTTATATAATTTCTTGTGCGATCTAATAAAGTTTTTCTTTTCAGAGGATAAATTATATAAAAACTGTCCGAATGTTCTTTTTATCCGAGCGCTTTCGGCTATACATTTAGCCATTTTCAAGATCCTCTGAAAAGAAAAACTTTATTAGATCGCACGAGAAATTATATAAAAAACTAAATAAAAGCACCTTGTCAGTCGTTTTTAATGAAATGTGCATGAAAGAAGGATTGCTGCCTAAATACACAAATACATACATACATACATATATATATATATATATATATATATATATATATATATATATATATATATATATATATAGTTCACAATATTTATCAAATGTAAACTCAGAGTTTTTCCTGATTTCCTGAAGAGTAAGAATTCACGAAATCCTGAGTTGACATCCTATAAATATTGTGAACTTTCTTTATTCTTATTCGGTAATTATTGACCAAGATGACTATACTTTATCAGCAGAGATTCCGTTCATCTCGATATACGTTAAATTATGTAATTAATTCTACGGTAGCATTATATATATATATATATATATATATATATATATATACAATCGGTATCAATCCATATATATATATATATATATATATATATATATATATATAATATATATATATATATATATATATATATATATATATATATATATATATATATATATATATATATATAATTGCTATCAATCCATGTAAGGTAATATAGCCACTAAGACACAAGGGATTACAGGATGTGGAAGAATTAGGAACAGAAAAGATTAATATTGAAATTTTAAAAAAATCCATCTAGGTACCATTCCAAAGAGCTCATTCGAACAACTACCATGAAAGTATTTATAGAAAAGACACAGAGAAGCAACCTTACAGCAGCGGGAAAATGACTGAAGCCGAGCCGCTAGATCAAGACCAATAATATTGCTGATTCTTCTTTGGATTTTATCAAGGAGCTCAAGGTAAACAGCAGGGGCACCGAACCATATGTGGCAGCAATATTCTAAGCATGGGTGAATGGTAGACTTACAGATATGTATGATAGATTCTGGAGAGGAAAATAGTCTCGCACGACACAGTGAACCAAGGAGGCTTTCTCTTCCTCTTCCTCTCTTGTCGAAATCTCTGTTTCCGGGCGGAGAGAAACCCAGATGAGGTTATGTCGAAAGGCGGAGTCTCGTTTGGGGAGGTAGAGAAACCCGACTCCCCGTATATGGTGAGAATTTTGCCATGACTATAAGTGATTCTGTTGATTATTGTTTTTGTTGTATTTGCGTAAGAAAGGACAAGAAGGGAAGTTCTTAGGACGATGCAGGAAAGACAACACCTAATTCTAAACTTGACGAAGTCAAGATTTAATTAATGAATAAAATTACAGATTTCGGGTGGAAACGTTAGGAGTATAGAATTGAAATAGACTTTAGAAGGAACCGGAAACCCAATCCTAAACAGGGAACAAGGGATGAACTGCTACTCCTGTTCAAAACTCTGGGGAGGAGTGTGAACCGCACGATAGGCGAACCTGTCTACTTCTACTGGTTGTTTTGAATTCTCTGAATCTTGGGCCTAATTACCACTTGCAAAAAAAAATAAAAAAAAAATAATAAAAAAAATAAATATACCGTCTAAAAATCGAAATATTATATAAAGTCATTTTAAACCTATTCAATGATAACCTCAACCTAGTTTTCTATATGACGACGTTAAAATCTATAAGAAATTTCACCATATTTGTAAAGGTAGTATTAATTCCACAGTCGAATACCTACAATTCCTACGATCAAATAAACCTCAGATCAAACAAAGAAATGCTAACCTCATTAAATATGGCGAATGTTTCTGTTAACGACACAATAGATATCTCTATAAATCATAT
This sequence comes from Acanthosepion esculentum, assembly GCA_964036315.1. Taxonomy (NCBI): domain Eukaryota; kingdom Metazoa; phylum Mollusca; class Cephalopoda; order Sepiida; family Sepiidae; genus Acanthosepion; species Acanthosepion esculentum. Next base: position 25,969,570 of record OZ038494.1, on the reverse strand, counting down.
TTATAACCGTTTCTCGAACCCACACTTAAATTTAGTTCCTTTATATTAAAAAGAAAAAGACCTTGACACGAAAAAAAGATGTCAGCAATATGTTGTTAGCATGTATTACGTAAGTTCCATTTTGTAGCCACCTCTGCAACAACAAGCACTAACAAACATTAACGATATGGGTTCCTCTCTAAGCCGTTTTTGATACTAGGAAATGATTCACAGAGAAAATAAAATATTCAACGAAATAACTAGACCAACCTATAGATCTGCTACCGTGGCGATATTTTCATTTTAGCTAAAAGTAGAACGTTATTAAAAGAATCAAATTCTGTTCTTTCTTTGTGTGTCATACACACGTAAGCGATCATGTATCTTTCGATACATGACTGACGAGGTAGATTTTTTCCCCCGCAGTAGGTTGCCATTTCTTTCTGCGGTAGACCAGTTGCCATCCAACGCTATAGAACATCCTCTGTCCTGCTATAGCTTGGAGGGGGGGGGGAGAAGAAGAGGGCTCATACCTTTCCCAAGGGTATTAACATGTAAGTGATTCAACTTGGAATTCGAAATCGGCTCTCCGATTCCTCATTCCGATTACTCCACCGTGCCTCCTAAACTTCACATAAAGATGTCCTTATTTTCTTATCATTATTTTTCTTCTATACACCGCATCTCTTCAGGACGTGGACGATCGTAGCTCTCCACAACTTCCTATCCTTCGTAGCTCTAAGTAATATTTGTCTCTTTATCCTTCCCAGTCCCTGTTCTGCCATCCATTTACACCAGCATGATAGGTAGGAGATTATGGCTCTCCACAACTTCCTATCCTTCGAAGCGTTAAGTAAGAGTTGTCTCTTTACTATCCTTCCTATTCCATGTTCTGCCATCCATTTACACAAGCTTGTTAGGTAGGTGATTATGGCTCTCCACAACTTCATATTCTTCGTAATTCTAAGTAATATTTGTCTCTTTACTATTCTTACCAGTCTCTGTTCTGACATTCATTTAAACACGCTTTTTAGATAGGTGATCATGGCTCTCCGCAACTTCCTCTCCTTCTTAGCTCTAATATTTGCTAGGTAGGTGACCATGGTTCTCCACGACTTCCTGTACTTAGTAGCTCTAAGTAATATTTGTCTCTTTACTATCCTTCCCATTCTCTGTTCTGCCAACCATTTACAAACGCTCGTTAGGTAGGTGATCATGGCTCTCCACAATTTCTTATCCTTTGTAGCTCCAAATAGTATTTGTCTCTTTACTATCCTTCACAGTCTCTGTTCTGCCAATCATTTACGCACGCTCGTTAGGTAATTGATGATGGTTCTCCACCACTTCCTATACTTCGTAGCTCTAAATAGTATTTGTCTCTTAACTATTCTTCGCAGTCCCTATTCTGTCACACAAGCTCATTAGATAGCTTACACACTGCTTTCCTCTGTTCCACTTGCCTTCAGTATGTTCTGCGAGTTTTAGATTCTCCATGCCTTCCTTTCTCATTCCGGGCCTTAGACTTAGTCTTAGTCTTCTCCTGATTCTAAGTATACGTGTCTTTTTTTATTTCCATTTTCTCTAAAACTTCCTCGTTACTCACATGTTCATTCCATGGTATTCTCAGCATCCTTTTATAGAACCACATTTTTTTGGCGCAATTCTCTTCTTCATCAATGAGAATATTGTCCAGGATTTACTGTTATATGTTCTGCACTCTTTTCTTTGTTTCTGACGGTGTTTTGTTTCTTAATACTTTGCTTAGGTTTTGGAAGGCACCTTTCGCTAGTCCCATGCGCCTTCGGATTTCGGTGTCGCATTTTTCCTCCTCTGTTAAAACACTTCCTAAATATTTACATTTTTATATTTCCTTGAATTTGGTGTTTTCAATTCGCAGTTGGAATCTTGAGCTGTTCATCTTACTGACAACGATACAGTCAGTCTTCTTACAGTGGCCTAAGAAAAGTTTTTAATCAGGAGAAATAAAATACATCCAATTTCAAAATTTAATTACGTAATCCCAACTCAACATGAATAAACACTATTTGGAACTAGTATAGAGTGGGTCCTCCATTTGCTAGTTTCAGTGCTTGTATTCGATTTTTTTCATAAATTTGATCAAGTTATCAACAATCGTCTGAGTCATATTGTGCCACTCCTTTAGCAATGTTTCTTTAAGGGTTGCCACTGACGTGATTTTGGTTGCACGCTCTCGAAGTCTTCGGTCAAGGTGCTCCCAAACGTGCTCTGTTGGATTCATGTCAGGATTTTGGGCTACCCATGGCAGTGACTTGATTCCTTCCAGGCCTTTGCTACTTTGCTGGTATGACATGGCACTCCATCTTGAAAAAGGTAGACATTTTTCTCAATCTGACTGGTTTCAAATGGTGGGAGTAGTCCTTTCTCTAATATTTGACAGTATTTTGGACCATTCAACTGGTCGTCCACAAGAATCAGCTCAGATTTCCCTCCAGACCAAACGGGCGCCTGCAGATATTCAGTGTTTCAAGTCTCAGTCTGATTTCTCCAAACATTAACCTGTCTCGAATTCGAATATTAGCAGAATTTACTTTCATCTGACCAAATTACAGACTGCCAAAATACATAATCATTACCCTCGAATCCTCTCGCGCAGTCCATACGCCTGTTCCCGTTAACTTCTAAAGTCAAGGGTTTCTTTCTTGCAACTCTTCTTTGATAGCCTAGCTCTTTCAGAATCTTTCTCGCCGCATATGGCATCATTTTCATGTTGTTGACGACATATTTGACGCTCTGACGACGGTTTCTGATGACTTCCCTTTCCAGCAGCCTTTTCGTTCGCTCAGACATGATGCTTAGTCTTTCTGAATGTTCCACACGACAATGGCCTTCTTCAATAAATTTCTTGGCAATTTTATTAACCGTTTGATGATTAACCTGGAAAAACCTAGCAATTTCTCTATTTGACTTGCCACACTGATGCCATCCTATTATTTGCCCTCGTTGAAATTCACCAATTTCTTTACTTCCGAGAACTTTCATTGCAAAATATAAGTTAACTATTGTTCATAGATTAGACTAGCATGATACTAACACGATATAGTCTGAAAAAAAGAAAAGAAGAGACGTTATTACAGAAGCCAAAATTGCTGTTATCAAGTGTGATTAAAAACTTATAGTCCACTGTACAATGGATTTTTAGTTCTTTTTTCCTCAATTTCCTTTTCTACCTTCTGTTACAGTTCCTGTAGTTCGCTTTCTTTGTCTTCTATCAATACTGTGTCATGTGCATGTCTTGATTTCTGAAGATTGGGATTAGCAACAATAAATCCTAGTAGGACTTCTAATTTTCGCAGGATCGCCTCGTTGTAGAGGTCTTTCTAGCAGGTGCGTCATATAACTATCATTCATCTTATCATATTAAAATATTACCCCTTTTTAACGAAATTTTAAGGGTTGATCTATTGACAATATTTTTTTCATATATTCACAATTCAGTGTGTCACCATTTGCTTTCGCCATGTTTGACTTCTCCATCACTTTGTTCAAACTTTACCACGACTTCATAAGAGTTTCTTTCAGTTCTGGCACAACTGAGTATGAGATACGTGAAATAGAGTTCTCTAATATGGGCCACACCACAAAGTCTATAGGATTAATCTCAGAGCTTAATGGAAGACAAATTAACTTTTCAAAATATCTACAGAAATGTCTCTTGTACCAGTTCTGCTTCAAATTGGCTGTGGGCGTTGATATCAACTTCGAAATGTGGCTGACAACTAGGGCAACACATCTCTCTCCGACATTTGTTAGTTAACTTTCACTTTCACTTTCACTCTTTATTCAATGAACACCAATGGCGATTTCAGACCATCAGTTATTTTCTGTTGCTGGAAATGTGTTTTGATACCTCCGGGATTGTTTCCTGGTGAAGTGGTGTATATCTATCGTTTTGGTAGTTGACCACAGCCTCCACGGTCAAAATCTTGCCAGACCAAACGAAGACATTTTCTTCGTCCTGCCAAGCTGGTTTTTCTTGGGGTCACGTGCGAGCAGCTGTCAACATTGAATCTTGTATAGGGTTAGCCCTAAATACTCATTCACAATCCTTCTTATCGATCGCGCGATCGCGAATTCCGTGACCCATCAGGGTCGTAGGGACACCGCATGTACTGCAGTCGTAGTAGAAGTGGCGTTTCTTCGGAAAGATGGCCTGACGGAGCCCAACACTCTCCAGGTGGGTTTCTAATTCAGAGTTTCTTTCCCCTAGACCGGTTGCTACCCAAGCCTATAGAACCCAGTCTGTCTTGCTATTTACCCATAGCTGGGGGGTGGGGTGGAGAAGAAGAGGATTCATACCTTTCCCAAGGATATTAGCACGGAAGTGAATGTAGTGGAACCGTTTGGAATTCGAACTCGGCTCTCCGACTCCTCAACCCGAACCGAAATATTCAGCTCGTTTGCCATCTTCCTCCTGCTTCTTCGTCGATTTCTCTCCGCCCTCTCCTTGGCGGCTTCAATGACTCTCCTGGTACGAATCAAACGGTTTCTTCCTGGAATTGGATTTGGTGAGGATGCTTGCTCTTCTTGAAACTTTTTCCAAAGGTTTTTCTGCAAGCATTCTGTTTTATCAACCTCACGATTTTTCATAGCAGCCATTTTGTATGGAACAATTTGTCACGTTCTGTTTTTGACGTCATACATTATACAATAAAACAAAAGAATAGTGGGAAATCGTATGCAAAATTTGAAACTATTTTTACGAACAGGTATGGTTCAATTTATATTTAAATGAGGTGTACATTTCATGTTTAACTAACACAGTAAAAAAATACAACACGACCACTATTGTATTTAAACGTAATCAGATGAATTAAATCAGCAAACGATGAAATAGGTATAAAAATATAATCCATAAATACATAAAGTCCACACTTAGTAATAAACATCTACAATTCGTTATCTATTATAAAAAACTGAAACTTTATTACCAATAAAATAGCATGAAAATCAAATCCACTATAAACCCTCTATTTGTTTACAAATTTATATGCTCTATTGGACACTGGATCTATGTATATAAGAAAAAAAATCGGATATAGGATTTGTGACCACAACACTTAGACTAACAAGTTGTAATTCCGATCAAAACGAGTATAACGCATGGTCTGCTTCTTCTATGTGCCGTGGCTCTTCAGGATGTTAGCGATCATAGCTCTCCACAATTTCTTGTCAATTGTAGCTTTTGATATATTTTGTCTTTTTGTTATATCTTATACGCACTGTTCTGTCGTCCATTTACACAAGCTCGCTAGGTATTTTACAGGTTGTGGTCCTCTGTCCCTCTTGCCTTCAATTTAAGTATCAAATTCTCCGAGCCTTCTTTCCTTATTATGTGCCCTAGGAATTTCAACTGTTTCTTCCTGATGTTAAGTATGAATTTCGTTTTCTCTAAAACCTCATTGTTGCTCACATGTTCGGTCCATGGTATCCTTAGCATCGTCCTGTTTCTTAAAGTCTCTTTTCATCTTTGAGGAAATTGCCCAGCATTCACTATCATCTAGGAGAACAGATGTCGCGTAACGGCTCAATGTTCTTTTCTTTGTTTCTAACGAGGTTTTCCTGTCACTTAATACTTTGCTTAGCTTTTGGAATGCATCTTTGTCCATCCCAATGCGTCTTCGGATTTCAGTGTGGCACATTCCGTTCCCAATTGGGCACTTCCCATATATTTATATTTTTGTACTTCTTTGATTTTGGAATCTCCGATTTGTAACTGGAGTCATCCCTTTTGCTAACAACCACGCAATCTATTCTTGATGGGCTTGAGTAAATTGATGGCGGAGCAGGATTTAGAACAAACAGAGAAAAGACAACATCTATTAAGAGCTACTAAGGACAGGAAGATGTGGAGAGTCATGATCGCTTACGTTCTGAGGGGATACGACTTTCGAACGTCTTGGTAGACAAGATTCCTTTGGCTACATTCTGGTGTTGTAAAGCACCAAGAAGATTGCGTTTTATTTTTATTGTGGGTTGTTTGATTTGTATAACAATAGCTTCTCGGATTTTCAGTGTGTCAACATAAGAAAAATATTAGTGGATTTTTTCTTATCAAATCGTGAAATGAGTGTCATCCTGAACGGCCACTCGTCTAGATCCTTTCATACTAATGCGGGTGTTTCCCAAGGCTCCATCCTTAGTCCTACTCTATTTTTAATTTTCATTAATGACTTTCTTGATGATATCAGCTCTCAACATGGTTGTCTATGTGTGACGACAGAACAATTTACTCCTGCCTTGATAGTAAGGCTTATCAGTCTGACAAGGTCAAAATGGCAGCTGATGTCCAAAAAGACCTCAAGTCCGTAGTTAACTGAGACAGAAGATGGCTTGTTAATTTTAATGCCTCCAAAACTAAACTTCTCTCCATTAATCATCTGAGAGACCCCTCGCTGCCTTCCATCAGCATGGCTGATGCTATCCTCCAGGAAATTAACTCACTGAACCTTCCTGGGCTCATGTTCTCTGCTGATATGAAGTGGAAAGGCTATATTGAATCCATTGCTGGGTCAGCTGCTACGAAAGTCGGTTCACTATGTCGGGCGAATAATTTTTCTTTCCAGAATCTATCTTACATATCTATAACTCTACCATTTATCCATGATTATAATATTGTTGCCACATATTGTCCGGTTCCAGGAGATTTAAATTTGAGTTTAAGCGCAGCACTAGATTGACATCGAGTTGGGCTGGCTAGATGTGGCTGTAAATTTTATGCTAATGTTTTTATTTTCTCGCACTTCTCACTTGTGGAATTCTCTCCCAGCTCCATGCTTTCCAGTCAACTTTAATCTGCAAAAAATTAAATGCAGTGTCAATCGCTATCTACTGTCCTCCTGATTACTCTTTTCTCTTTCTGCTCATCATTAATGTTTCTGCTCTTAATTCTTGTGTAACCCCTTGTGTCTTAGTGGCATTACTGCCTTGCTTGGGGTGGCTCTGATTAAAAACATATACCAAAATACTCTACAGCGCCTAATGCAAGGTACGATTGGTTATCCTAGAAACGAATTAATATGGATGACAAAATATTTTCTATTCTACAACCTCTCTCTCACAGAAGAGATGTAACAGCTTCTCACTGTTTTATTGCTACTTCCAAGGAAAGTGCTCTGATGAAATACATTTCTTAGCGCTGCTAGTTCTTACCTTCGCGACTAGGACCCGCCATACTATCCACACTCTAGCGAACCACTCTCATTCTCTTCGTATTTCAATGATGAGAAGTAAGTTCTACTCGAGCAGTTTCTTCCCGCAAACAGCTGCTCCGTGGAACCGACTCCCAAGAGGATACTTCCCCGATCACTACAATAGTGTGTTCAAGTCTAGGTTTAACCGTTATCTATCACTCCTATCCGTATAAACTGGAAAAATGATTGGTTCTCTGTACGGCTCCAGTAAGTAGCTGACTCCTTGTGCTATCCTTTACCTTTAAAAGCGCCAGATCAAGCCTAAAATGGAGTACTGCTGCCATATTTGGGCAAAAGCTTCCCACATCCCATTTTCCATCTTCGATAGAGTGCATTTCAGAGAGAAATCCACAAAGAGAGTATTGCTGCCATATCTGGACTGGAGCCGTCTAATCTTCACTTTTCATCCTTGACAGAGTTCAAAGGCATTTATGCGTCCTTGTGGGTGATGAATTATTTTACCCACCTTCCAGCCAATTTTCTACCGATAAATTCTTACAAGCCTACTCCATTGGTATTTCCATTGCAAACGTTCAGCTATCGCATGTGTTGTAACAAGCTACGTTCCTCTGTACCACTGCCTCTGACCTTTACAACTGGAACCTGCCATGCCCCGTTCAAAGGGGTAGATCATCCCTATTCCCTTCGTATTACTTTAGTAAGATTCTTCCCTACCATCGTCGCCGATCGGACCCTTAACTACATAGATGTTCCCCTTTTGGGGCTTAAACTCAAGTGGAACTCGTACATAAAATCAGTCACTAAAGATGCTGAAAAATGATCGGTTCTCTGTAAGGCTCCGGTAAATACCTGACACCGTCATTTACAAGAGCCAGATCAGGCCCGAAATGGAGTACTGCTGCCATATTTGGGCAAAAGCTGCCCACACCTCATTTTCCACCCTCGATAGATTGCAAAAGCGTCCACGCGTCCTTCTTGGGGACAAATTTCTTTCCACCCTACAACCCCTTTTTAACCCAAGTGGGTGTTTTCCCGATCACTGCAGTCTTAATCTGTTCAAGTCTAGGGATAATAGTTTTTACTCTGTAACACTCTACTTTGAGTGGCCCCCGGGCCTTGTACACGGTGAACCTCCCTGTACAAAATATATACAGTATGCGATGGGTAAATTGTTGCCATTTTATATTTTTAATTTCGCGCATGCGCGTTATTTGTTTTTGATATTTTTGTGGGCACAGTATAGTAGGGTCAGTTGGGCACTGTCAGTGAGAAAAAGAGCACCATGACGCAATTCACTCCGCCAGAAATTTTGAAAAGGCGTGCCATAATACTTGGCATTCGCACCTGAAGCTCCACTATAAATATTTCCGAGTCTTTGGGTGACAATTTGTGGTCAGTGCAGAGAATTCGGAAAGCGTTGCATGATATATCCAGTCAACATCATTGCGTTTGGAGTGATCACTTGTAATGTCGACGTTATGCCTCTATTCATCTTTCCACAAAGCCTCAGACTCAACACGTAGGCCTACATCGAGTGCCTTGAGAAGGTAGCGCTGACCTGGGTCAAGAGAGTGGCTTCTGGAAGACCCTATATTTGGCAACATGAATCTGCCCCATGCCACACAAGCGGAAGAACACAATTAAGGCTGTCAGACAATTTCTGTGACCACATCATCCCTTGAATCTGGCCACCTACCTCCCCAGACTGCAACCTTCATGATTATTATGTGTGGGGTGCGGCTGATCGAGAGACCAACAAAACCCTAAGATGAACTGAAGGCAAGTATCATTCACCAATTTAAACAAAAAGACTGCCCAGAAGAGTTGGAGGAGATTCCGAAGTCGTCTGGAGTCCGTGGTTGAAGGCAATGACGATTTTATTGAATAAATTTACTCTTTAGTATTTCAAGATAATTTTGTGTAATTTTGGTAAATATATCTGTTAAAATGAGATGTCAGTGTTATTTTCATTTTTGCGTAATTTAGACGACAATTTACCCATCGCAATATATATATATATATATATATATATATATATATATATATATATATGTGTGTGTGTGTGTGCGTGTGTGTGTGTGTGTGTATTAATCGAGGATTTTATGCTCGTGTACATACAAGAGAGATAAAGTGGAATATGCGCTCTCACATATTACCTTTAGAGATCAAAACAAATAATCACAAATATGTAATTTCACACACACATACACACACATACACACAAACTCAAGTGTTCGGACCAACATTAGGCAAAACTACGTTAGCGAGTGAGAGCGAGATGGGCTGAGAGTGGGAGTGAGAGAGAAAGAAGGTGAGAGAAAAAGAGAGAGAAAGGGAGAAGCTGAGAGAGAGAGACTGGAGAGAACGAAGGAGAGAGAGAGAAAAAATAAACTGAGAGAGACTGGAAAGAGAGAGAGAATCAGAGAGAAAGTGGTTGAAAGAGAGAGAGAAGCTGAGAAAGAGAGACTTGGAGAGAGAGATTGCGGAAATACGTATACACGTAGTTAATTGGCGTTAATGGTAGCATCCTAACTGCCGCCCTAACCGGAAATAGGAATAACCCCTCGCCTATTAAAACGAGTCGAAGGTAGTAGGAGGCAAAGAACAAAGCTAAGGAAGAGGAAGTGTTTTGTTAGTTGGGTACTCAGCCTACCTAATACGTTTTTACATGGCATCAACTGATCGCGCGATCATGTGGAGAGCCACAGGCCAGAGACGAGAGGGCACCGTCCAATTCATTGTTCGAATGCATCAATGTAAACAAGGGGGAAGACAGGCCCATTGATAAGTGACCACAAGGGGGCGCTAGTGTAGCATTGCCCACAAGGGGGTGCTCGTATAGCTTTGTCAATCACGGATCATTAGCCGTGCACTGACCGTAGGGTAAACAAACGGAACCCTAGCAGCAACGACTGTTGCTGTCTTCCTCTGTTATATTTTTTTTTATTGACAATACCGTAAGAGAACAGACTTATTTGTTACACAAAAACATAGACCCCCCCCCCCCAAAAAAAACAAACAAGAAAAAAGACAAAAAAAATAACAACTTCGTATTTAAACTTTCAGCTCGTTTATTCTTTCATATATATACAGATTGTACATAAATGATCTATAAAATTTTAAAAGTTCCTAAGACATGAAAAGAAGTCAAGATAACTCTACAAGGTTTATTGGAAAACGTAAAGAAACAGATAGAGTTTTATTTAAGGACACCAAAACACTTCGAGTTCTGGATAAGATGATAAACTACATCCGGCAGCAATGCCTTTGATTGGGAGATGTTTTGAGGAGCTTGGAACCACCTCTTAATTGTTGTTTCCAGGTTCACCCTGACCTGGGGTGGTAGCATCTGTTAGGGTCCCAGCTATGGGCAAGTAATTAATTACCCAAACCGGGTCAAAACATGAAAATGTAAAAATAGACTCTTATAGTAAAAATACCAGAAATACATTTAAAAAAAAAATTAGCAGCAATAGATTTGACTCTCGACAAAAAACCTCTTTACAAAATTACTTCAATGAAACCGTATCTACAAATTGATTTCTTACAAAAAATTCATATTCTCTTCATACGAACCTCTCCTAAAAATCTTGTCGGCATTAAATAACCCATTGTGATGTTGATATACCGGTAAACAAAATAAACCAAAGCAAAGGAAACCAAAACACTTCAGCATTGTCTCAATTGGTTGCATGCAGCTCATCGAGATGATGTTCAATTTCTGTTTTCTACAAGATACTTCCTATTTATATAAACTTCTTGTGACAGAAACGGATGTTGACACGACTTGGTGATTTTTAAATATTTTTTTATAATTCTGCTGGATTAGTGCCTGATTTGGTCTCGATGAACCAGGATATACATTATGTTTTCCCTTGTCATTTTCATTAAAAGTCAGTGATCAATAAACACTTTTAACATCTACCTGAAAAGACAATCGAAAGTGAATTAAGAAAAAAACTATATATAAATTAGAACTTTAATAATATTTCTTAAATATACAAAGAAATACCGTAAGAGAACAGAGTACTTGTAACACAAATCTATATATAAAATTCTGTGACTTCCATTAATTCGTCTGTCCGTCACACCCCCTAAAATAGGCATACATTGATCGATCGAAACCAAATTTTGGGAAGAAGTGCAAACAGGTAAGTGGGGTACAAAGTACAGTTGTTTTTTTTTTTAGGGTGGGTGTGTAGCTTAGTGCAATAAATATACATTAATTTTTTGAAAAATTAAAAGTTTTATTATTTAACATACAAAGTACTCCCACTATTTTAAAAATAATTTAATGATTAAAATAACAAATACTTATTTAATAAAAATCAGTATTCTTTTTGCATATCTTTTCTTTAAGTTTTTACATATAAAAGATTTCAATTTTCAGTTCGCCCTGCGTTTGTGAGAACTATAAAGAAATCACAAGGCCAAGCTCTTCAAAAAGTTGAAAATTGGTCCCAGAAAGAAATATTTAAACATGGTCAGTTGTATATTGCATGCTCAAGAGTAAGAAATCCTAAGAATTTGTTCTTTGCTGTTGAAAGGGAAAAAAGAAATTTTCTTAAAAAATATTGTTTACCATGAAGTCTTATAAAACTAAATTAAATGAAAAATTGTTAAACTGCGAAGGAGGGGATTTTATCAAAATTATTTTCCAAACAAATCAGTTTATTCAAATTTCATCGATTGGTTTGCGAAATTGAACGAAACGTAGAGTGTTGTAAATCTCGACAAAAAATGTTAGCGAAAACTTCAACAATACTAAATAATGTCAGGATTTCAACACGTGTCAGTTTTTCACACATACACGCGAAGAAATCACATTTCTTTTCATCTTAACAAACAACTACAAACAAGTAACTTTAACACAAGAACGTTAACATTCATACATGCTGAGACAAATTTAGTTGTAAAAACACGAAAATAAAAATATTTTATATTTAGAAAGTTTTCTCTCCCTTTTCTTTACTATGGATTGAGTCAAATCCGTAACATTACATAACACATCTCTAGACTATGCTCAATTTTTGTTTCCTACAAGATAATTCCTGTTTCTATAAACTACTTGTGACAAAGACAGATGCTAACACGACCTGGTGTCTGTTTTCCTACTTAAAAAAAATTCTGCTGGGCCTGAGTGTCCGTTTTGGTCTCTATGAACAAGGGCACACATTGACCTTTCTCGTGTGGTCTTGTCATTTTCATTAAAATTCGCAGATCAATAATAAGCAGTCTTAACACCTACCTCAATAGACAAACGAAAATGAATTAAAAAAGAACAAACTATATATAAATGAAAACTTTAATTTCTTAAGCAAACAAAGAAATACTATAAGAGAACAGACGCGTATGTGTCACAAATACATAGAAAATGATCAAACAAAGAAAAGAAAAAGAAAAAGGATAAATAATTCGTATTTAAACATTGCGCTTGTTTATTCTGTCATATACAGGGTTTCCATATATTATCTGTAAAATTATTACTAGGATTCCGTTAATAGTAGAATTCATTTAAAAATAATTTTTAATACTTTTATTTTCATAATTTTTATTAAAATGCATTTATTATAGTTTTTATTTTTTAAATAAATAATAAAATAAATGTTTTGCAGGTAAAGAGGAGTGTGTGAATGACAGGGGAAAACAGTTTGAACATTTGAGGGATTGATATGTTTATTATTAATAGGTTTATTATTGGTATATTATTAACATTGATATGTTTATTATTAATATGTTTATTATTGGTATATTGATATTTTTATTATTGATATGTTTATTATTGGTATATTATTAATATTGATATGTTTATTATTGATATGTGTATTATTGACATGTTTATTAATATGTTTATTATTGGTATATTATTACTGACATGTTTATTATTGGTATTATTGATATGTTTATTATTGATATGTTTATTATTGGTATATTATTATTGATATGTTTATTATTGGTATATTATTATTGATATGTTTATTATTGATATGTTTATTATTGGTATATTATTATTGATATGTTTATTTATATGTTATTGATATGTTTATTATTGATATGTTGTTATAACCAACTGAATACATTTTGTATACACGTTTTGTCTTTCATTACTGTATACTTGTGTCTACCTGCATATCGGAAAATGATATATAAATATATATCAAAATAATTTTCGGAAAATCTATGACGAAGTGGAAAAGTCTTTTGTGTGACGCGTTTAGCCCTTTAGAAATTCATATTCCTAAAATTTATATTTTAAAAAAATTAAATTCTCAACGTCTTCTCTCTTAAAGTACGAAACACGTCAGAAGAAATCTTTTTCACTTTGTTATAGAATTCCCTAAAATACATAAGTACATACAGTCAGGCACACACACACACATTAATATATATTATGAAATGGATTAATTCCGACAATTATTTTAATATATTTCCCGTTTATAAAATTAACATATAAACTGAATATATATATATATATATATATATATATATATATATATATATATATATATATATATATATATATGCACATAATATCTTGACCGTGTTTTTGAAACAAAACTATGAAACATTTTATAAAACATACATATAACAAACTATTTCTCATTCTAACAGTTGAAATATCCTTGAAAATGGCTAAATGTATAGCCGAAAGCGCTCGGATAAAAAGAACATTCGGACAGTTTTTATATAATTTATCATCCGAAAAAAAAACATTATTAGATCGCACGAGAAATTATATAAAAAACTAAATAAAAGCACCTTGTCAGTCGTTTTTAATGAAATGTGCATATATATATATATATATATATATATACCCAAGTGTGGGATTGGTATATACGGAGTAAATTCCAATAAATAATTCCGTCTAAATAGGTAATAATTTTTTTACTTTTAATTTTAATTTCAAATTTTATAAATCTTTTAATATCTATGATAACCTTGCTTAGTTGTAAAATTTTTCGAATTACCATATACTTGTATTTTGATTGGCCACTCTAGCTTATGTAACAGCGTTTACTCCTAGCTAAGGATCGTTAATTAATTTGAAACTTTTAAAACCATTTATTTCACATTCAACATCGTCACTTGATAAGACACCAGTAGTGCTGAAACAAAATGGCTATTTTTGTAGTGATTTTATAACGTATTTATGTTATAATATTTAAATAAATGATTATATATATATATATATATATATATATATATATATATATATATATATATAATATTATTATACTAAATGTTATTTTAGTGAATTCACGTGTTTTATTACATGTCCAGTTCTTCTTTTTTTCTAAACAATGTGAATTACGTCTACCGGCCTGTGTATTCGAGAGACTTAATGAAGAAGTGCTCCCAGGTAGGGTTCGAACCTACATTTTCCTTTGTAGGGGGAAAAGCCATCATCTGTTCAGCCTACCTTAAGCATGCCTTATCTTACGGTGGTTTCCCTACAAAGGTGGACGCAGGTCCGAACCCTACCGGAGAACATATTTTCCTTATTAAGTCTACTCAAATACGTGTATTCACTAAAATAACGTCTATTGCAGAAAGCATTTGTACATATAGACATATAGAAATCAACACTGCAGGGAAATGTCATGTATTACTACTCTTTTCGCGGGCTTGAAGCAACAGAAATGTGAACTATATACATAGTTAACATTTCTGTTGCTTCAAGTTTCTTCATTTCAGAGGTGATTGTCTCGCATTCAATGCCAAGTAGGAGGATTGATATTACGTAAGAGTTCAGTACTCTTTTCTTTGTTTCTAATGATATTTTCCTGTTTCTTAATACTTTTCTTAGCTTTTGGAAGGCATATTTCCCTTTGGAGACTAATAGATTTAAAAAAACGAAAATGTAAATTTTACTCAGAAAATCAGTAAATTTAAAAAATAGAGAACTCCAGAAAACATATTTTTATGTCATTCATATTTGATTAATAATTAAAAAAGAGAGATAAGGCCATGAAATGGGGGATGAGTTTCTGTTTATAATTAAATTATAAGGCAATGCTTCATTTATTAAGAGTAGATTTTACATAATTCTAAAATCTAGGCAGTAACGCCATATTTATTATTTAATCGGTATTTGAATAGCAACCAAAAGCAAGAAGGAAATTTAAATATTTGATATCGATTTTCATCTTTCGAACCGCCAAGTATTCGGTTTTTATTTATTCTATTGTTAACAGATTGTGAATAACCATCGTATTATCGACAAAATTAGTGACAATTTCTTGATGGTTTTGAAACATGAATAAGGTGAAATAATGTTGAAATAGTAAAAACGTAAAAAAAAGACACACGCAAACACAAAGAAAGAAACACAAAAAACAACACTTAACATAAAAACAAAATAAAAATAAACAAAAATCACTCATTGTGAGTTTGTTAATCAGATACACGTTTTATGGATTTACTTTTACTATATATATAATCCTGGGTATGACGATCAACGACACCCGGCAGCAAGGCCTCTGATCGGGAGATTGAAAGTTTTAGGGATCATGGAACCACCTTTTAATTGCTGTTGTTCCCAGGTTCAGCCTGAACGGGGTGGTAGCATCGGTTAGGGTCCCAGCTATGGGAAAATAGTGGCCCTCTCCTCCCCCGAAAAACTATGAAAGTATAAAAATACATTTGTATAGTAAAAACAACAGAAACATATTTCTATATAAAAAAATTACCAACAATTGATATTTATAATAAAATGACCAACAATACATTTTATCAGTAGTTGAAGGCATACAATTACATTCAAAAATATTTGGATTTCGGTATTAAGTAACACATAAATGTTGATATCCTGCGAAACCAAATCAAGCAATCAACCATTTATGGTGTATAAATCTACCATTCGTCGATGCCTTGAATATTGCTGCCACACACTGTCTGGTCCTTCCGCTATATATTTTATTCTTGATAAAATCGAAAGAAGAATCTACTATTGGTCCTGACCTGGCATTTCAGCTTCAGTCCATTTCCCACCACCGCTTCCCTGTGCCTTTTCTATAAATATTTTCATGGTAATTGTTCTGGTGAACGTTTCTCTATAGCACGGATAGTCAACCTACGGCACGCGTGCCATACTTGGCACGTCAAGCAATTTCCAATGGTACGCAGCTGCAAATCCGAACCAATTTCACTTTTAATATATACTAAAGTATATATACTATATATTACTATATAAAATACAGTGTAACTCGGAAATAAGAGACCCTGATATAAGAGAAACCCGGATATAAGAGATATTTTCTCTGGTCCCAAATTAGAGCCTGTGTTAATGTATATATAATAGACCAAACCCGGATATAAGAGCAACCCGGATATAAGATACTTATTCTCCGTTCCCGACAACTCTCTTATATACGGGTTACACTGTAGTAGAACAGGTATATTGACCTTGACTTAAAAATAAAAAAATACGTAAGCTGTTGGCACACTGAATGATTTTAAAACCATAAGTCGGCACATAGTTAGCAAAAGGTTGTCGACCACTGCTTTATGGTACCTAGACTTTAAGAATTTAATCGCAATATTAGATTGGCAGCATTTTACAGTTCAGCTGGGTAGATGTAACCGTAATTTCTATGCTAACAGTTTCTTCTATCGCACTTCTCGCTTGTGGAATACTCTCCCGGCTTCTTGCTCCCCAGTCAACTTTAATTAACAAAAATTTAAACGCCAATCGTTATCTTCTGTCTTCTAAATTCCTGTTCATTTATTGTTCTCTGTCCTTATTAATGTTTTGCTTTTGTCTTATATTCTTTCACACTCACTAACCCCCTGCATCTTTGTGGCTTTATTGCCTTTCTTGCAGTGAAATGACGAAAAAAATGTTATCGATCAGGAGATGTATACGCTCATAGTTTTTAACGCACACAGACACACATATATTTAACACATACATATGTATTTACACACACATATATATCTAACACACAGACACAAGCACATATATATTCAACACACACACATAATTTGAAACTCATATATATATATATATAAGAAAGTAAATATATAAGAAAGTAATTCATTGAGTCTGAAAGAAACCTCAACAGAATGCAGAAAGCACTGGACGGCCGTTTCGTCCTATGTTTGGGACTCATCAGCAGTGCGCATCCACTACCGAGAATTGAAACTCTGACAGTTAAGTTATCAAGCCAACCCTCATACCACCTGCTCCAACGGGCCTCGGTAGCAAATCAGACTCAATATAGCGCCGCTCGCTCACATATTCCGTGGTGGAACTCAACTGAGATTCTCTGTAACGAGCGACACTATATCGAGTCTGATTTGCTACCTCTTCGTCACCGTTGGAACAGTTGGTATGACGTTTGCTTGATAACTTAACTGTCAGGGTTTCAATTCTCGGTAGTGGATGCGCACTGCTGATGAGTCGCAAATATAAGTGAAACGGCCGCCCAGTGCTTTCTGCATTCTGTTGAGGTTTCTCTCAGACTCAAAAAAAAGGCAATTTATATAGTAAAAAAACGAAAATCATTTTTTTTACGCCTCAACTTGCTATTAAGTTGTAAACGTCATCAACTCGGTTTGTTTTCCTTGATTTTAATTCTTAAGCGTTTCGAGCTTCTTTGTACTGTTTTCACTCAAATTAAGGAGTGACCAAGACTGGCAACTGCTAGTCGAAATATTTCCATAAAAATAAATCATTCTTTGGGACTACAAGTTTTTTCTTTTAATTATGCAACTACCAACGGAGACAAGCATCCTGACTTTGATGCCTTAATTTTCTTTTCACCCCCCCCACTCTCATAACAGCTCAGGTGAGTCGAAAGCTTAAACTACAACAGCATAAATGCTGGCTATCCACGTACAACAGCCACTTTTGCGCATTAGAGAGGATGATCAATAAATTTAACAATCATAAAATGTTTATAGTTTTGAAGAAAACATATTTTTAAAAATTCCTGGCTAAATATGACGAATATATTTATATTTTTTAATCATTTCACCGCGAGCAAGGCGATAATGCCACTAAGACGCAAGGAGCTACTTGGAATGAAAGAGAATGAAAAGAATTTAGGAAAAGTTAACCGGGGCCCCACTGCT
>OZ038494.1:25931322-25948822 GCA_964036315.1 Acanthosepion esculentum | reverse complement strand
TTTTTTTTACTTTATTCTTGATTCTTTTTTTTATATTTTCAGGCTACAATTTGAATATAAGTGAAATTTATCCTGGATTACATACACACGCGCACACAAACACGCACATGGACGAGCTGGTTAAAACTTAAAAGAAATATCTTTATAATCTTTAGTAATGAAATGGTTTGTGGTAAAAAAAAAAAAGAAGTTTGTAGCCTAAATTATGGCGTGGAAATATCGAAATATTCCAATAAAAATAAATCATTCGTTGGAACTACATGTTTTTCTTTTAATTAAAATTAAGGTATTATTATTATTATTGTGTGTGGTACAATCTTGCTAGAGAGTAATTTTAAGTGCCTAATTATCAAGTCCCCTTCGGGGGTCTATGAGTAAAAAGGGTTCTGTACAAGTTTTATCTATGCACATTTAGGAGGTTTTGTTTAGATGGCGAGAGTTTTGCGGATAATATTTGCAGTTCCGCACAAAGTAATCTTTTGTAGCTTTGAGATGCTAATGTGTCCAGGAATTTTACTCACATAATTTTCGGTACCATACTTTACCATACCCAATGCTCCTATCGCAACAGGGATAATCATAGTTTTAAGTTTCCACATTTTGTTACTTCAATTTGCAGGTCTGTTAAGATCCGTCTAACGAAGTTTCTGTTGCTATCTGAGTGTCAGGATTCCAAATATGTAACAACACATCTTTTAAATCAAATGTAAAAAAGGTTTTTTCCTGGGGGAAAAGTAGAAGCAGAATATCAGTTAAAATAACATTTATATATTCATTTCAGAAATATACAATGACAATAAAATGTTCAATTTTCCTTGCAGTGAAGTTTGTTTTATAAAGTAATTAAGTGTTCTTAGTGTGTTGTGTGGACAGACTTACCTTATGATAGTCAACCTAATGTGTTTGTGGGTTTCTAGACAAGTCTGCTTAATTGGCAGTTACTGGTTATTGCATGTGTGTACGCACATGTAGATTAAACTCCGAAATTGCTTTGAACCCCGAGAAGCAGTATGCTTCTATTTTTATATCCGTAAGTGAGATCCAAATTCTAATTTCGCAAAAAGGTGTGAACTTTTTGAATAGAAGGTTTTCATTAGCTAGAAAATAATTTCACACTGGCTCGTGAAAATCTTTTTCTCGAATTTGCAGGAGTGATGAAGGGAGTTATTAATATTTTCTAAATCATCCAAAAATAACATGTGGTAGGCCTACAACTACGTCTGCCAAGTATTTTGGCGGTTTTTTTCCTAGTAATGATTGCTTTTTAAACAAACCTTCTAATGGGATTTTATTGGTTGAAAAATAAATAGAAAAGTTGATTCCTACAGGTCTCTATAATTTAACAGTTTTTGAAATTCTTCTTACTATTATTATATCTTTTGATTTCTGTTGTATACTCATTTCCTTCCGGGCCCCAACCAGTGACCTAATCTCAGAATAGGCATAATATTATTTTTCATTGAACATTTTTGTACTTTAGAGCACGTGCATTTTACATTGATAAGACTCTTCGTAAGGTGTGAGCTGTACTTGGGGGAACATGTTTTGTATTTGTTTTAGGCATAGGCTACCAGGGATGCATTCAGTGAGTCTATCAGAACCTTTTCCCAGGGTTCCAACTACAACTGGAATTGTTGATGTCCTCATGTGCCACATTTTTGAGATTTCCATATCAGTGTCCTTGTATTTTGATAGTTTTTTTCAAAGATTTTTAAAGATACATTACAACCCGAAGGGACTGACATGTCAATAAGAAAGGACGTTCTGTTTTTGTGGTCTTTGATCACGATGTCAGGGCGATTAGCTTTGATTGTTCTGTCTGTGTGCATTGTAAAGTCCCATAAAATTGTTACAGGTCCTATCTCTGTAACCAGGTCTGTGCGGCGTTCGTACAAATTTCTTGCAGTTTCCTTCCTTTAAAAGTTGTATATTTTCCAGTGCAAGCATTGACCCACACTGTCATACCGTGTTTTATATTCAGTGGGTACCAATATCATACAGCCTGATGCAAGATGGTCAATTGTTTCTGAATATTTATCACAGAATCTGAATTTTGGAATAACACAGTTTACAGTATGTGTGCTTGGTAATTTTCTTAGCAAGCATTAGTCCTGTGCAACAAAAATAAAACCTTCGGTTCCAGCTTTTAATCATGCACTATGTAACCCCACTGATGGCTACGGGGTTTGTCTACATCAGCTTGTTTCGTACGGGCAGTGTATTGAATATGAAGAGGCTTATCTTGCCATTGTTTCTGTAACGCGTCCGTTGCATTTGCTTTTGCTTTTTTTTTAAAGAATTTTTTCCGCTGCATTAGGTGTGTTATGGTTTACTTTCCATTTTGAATTTGTTGGCTTCCTTTATTACTGAATGCAGTTTCTTACTTCTTTCATGTTCTTTGACAGGGATCATCATCCAGTTTTCTGTAGTTTCCAAGTATCTTTGAAGGCCGATTGTTGTAGTTTTGTATGTTCTAGTTGAACTAGTCCTCTACCTCCTTCGGATTTGGGCACATAACGACGATCAACATCAGCTTTGGGATGATGCATACGATCGCAAATGAGAAGCTTTCTCGTTTTGGCGCCCATTCGCTTAATGTCAGCTATGGTCCAATTAAGGATGTATCGCACCACATGTACAGTCAAGGTATTTATGACAGATATTCTGTTTTTTGAATTCAACTCGGTATTCACACTAACCGTACATGTCTGTAAGATTCTTTTCTTACTTTCTCCTTCATTTCGGTATACTGTATTCTATCTCATTCGCTAATTCCTAGGTATCTATAGGCTTCTTGTTCCAGTTTTCTAATCATTGAGACAAAATCTAGATCTATTGAGTGTGTTTCTGCATTCTCCCTTTGTTGAAGTTCATTTTAGCACATTTATCTAATCCGAAATCCATAACTATGTTGTCAGTGAAACATTTTCCAGTATTGAGAGAACCCTTCAACTCATTGTCGCTTTTAGCAAAGAGTTTGAGATCATCCATGTAGTGTAGGTGATTAAATACTTTATTGTTTACTCGGTATCCATAGCTATTATTGTTTCGTTAACGCGAAAGGAGGATAAAGGATAGACAAAACAGAAGGTGTGACAGGAAAGATTCCTTGCTGGATATTCAGGGGGTTCAAAATGGCAGTGACTTTGGCGTGATTTAGGTATAATGTCGTTTTCCACAATCCCATGCTATATTTAAGGACATTTACTATCACCGAGGAGATTTTGTACATTTCCAAAGGCTTAAGGATCCAAAAGTGTGGCACACTATCAAAGGCTTTACGGTAATCTATCCAAGCTGTGCTAAAATTCCTACCTCTTTTCTTGCAATTTTTCAGGATGATTTTGTTTATCAATAGTTGATCTTTCTGATCATATGAACCTCTCCGACATCCTTTCTATTCCAAGGGAAGAATGTTGTTTTCATCGAGAAAAGAGTAAGTACAGTTCACCAGGACAGACGGGATCGATTTATATGTGGTGGACAGACATGTTATTGGCCTATAATTTTTCGGATAATCTGTTTCACCCTTTTCGGTAGAAGATATGTAATAACTTCAGTGATCTATTCTGGGACTTCATTGGGATTATTAATTAGCATTGGTAAAGTTTGTGTAAGGTTTTTATGGATTGATGGCGAATGATAAACCCAATTCTTCTTCTTCTTCTTCTTCTTCTTATTATTATTATTTCCTTTGATTTCTGTTGTATACACATTTACATTTGGGTCCCAACCAGAGACCTAAGGTCAGAAATGGCCTCAAGACATTTTCCACTGATCATTTTATATATAAAAAAACAAAAAATTAAAAAAAAGCTAATAACACACACATTTTACATAGATATTATTATTAATATTATTATTATTTGTATATGTTATGGTTCCTGCCTTGTATCCTGTTGATCTGGATCCAAACTATGGTCCTTAGGCCCTATAAGTGAATTGTCATTTAATTGATAGCACTTTTCTTAGTATGTGGGATATTCCTCGTAGGGCAAACTTCTGGGTAACTTGTATGTTGATGTTACCTGGGACACTGGTAGTAAAATTGTCCATTCCTTTTCTCACGAGACCCAGAACTCTGATTACTATTAGTACAGTCTCAGTCTTAATTCCCTACACCCTGTTTATCTCAATCTTCAGGTCCTTGTATTTAGACAATTTCTCGCTAATTTTTCTGGAGGTGTTTCTCTCAGATGGTACTGCTATGTCAATAATCATACACTTCCTGAATTTCTTGTCTTTCATGATAATACCAGATCCGTTGGCTTTTATTTCCCTGTCAGTTTGAATTGGCATGTCCCTGAGGATAGTTACATCGTCATTTTGGGTAACTGTGTCTGGTTGGTGTTCATACCACCGCTCAGTGGTTTCAATTTTGTACTTCTTGCATATCTTTCAGTGCACATATTTATTATTATTATTATTATTATTATTATTATTATTATTATTATTATTATTATTATTATTTTCTTTGATATCTGGTGTTTACACATTTCTTTCCGGGTCCCGCCCAGGGACCTAAGGTTAGAAATGGCATCATGACACATTCCATTGCAAAAAAAAAAAAAAAATTACATAGATAAAACCCTTCGTAAAGTGTGGGCTGTACTTGTCAGAACAATGTTTTGTATCTCTTTGAGGCATGGACTTCCAGGGATCCCTTCAATCAGCCTACTGGAATCTTTTCCAACCAGTCCAAGGGCTCCAACTACAACAGGGATTGTTGATGTTCCCATGTGCCACATTTTTGAGATTTCTATTTCAAGGTCCTTGTATTTTGACAGTTTTTGACAGTTATTATTATTATTATTATTATTATTATTATTATTATTATTATTTCTTCCTTGGGTTTCTGTTGTCCCAAACAGAGACCTAAAGTTAGAAATGGCTTCACGACATTTTCCACAGATTTTCTTCTTCTTCTTCTTCTTCTTCTTCTTCTTCTTCTTCTTCTTATTATTATTATTATTATTTTTTTTTTTTTCAAAAATTAAATCAAATGTGGCTAAACGCTGTAAATCGCCTGTCAGCGATGTGTAATGATTTTATTAATATGCCTTCAAGAATGTGGGGTTAGAAATAACAATTATTTTTGGTTATGGATTGTTGCTTAAGTTGCATGCAAACGGCTTCTAAAATCTTTAGCCTTTTTCTGCAATTAGATTTATGCAGTATTCAAGAGTTATTAAAATAAGATGTCTAATATTGCAATCTTCACACATACAGACACCCGCACGCACACACAGATTTTGAGAACAAGTTCAATACATGATATAAATATTGATTTCAATTATACATTTTATCCACACTGAAACTAAGAGGACAATTTTTGCCTATGAATTTTTAGTTCAACTGAAATTAAATTAATACATATTTACGTATCTCATATCATAATATGCATCATTTTCTACCTGTATACTCACAATTTCATCCAAAGCAAGGCAATGAAGCCCCTAAGTCGCAATGGAAAGAGCATGTAACAATATAAGAAAAAGGAGAAAGAACGGGAATTAAGAAGATAGATGATAATGATTGACATTGCATTTAAATTTTTAAAGATCAAAGTTGACTGGGAAGCGAGGAGCCGGAAGAGAGTTCCACCATTTTCTTTAATGAATATGAATGATCATGTATTAGCGTATCTATCTATCTCTCCCCCCCCCTCTCTCACTCTTTCTCTCCCTCTCCACGTATTTTAAATCATCTTAGTGGATAAAGAAAGAAGAAATTGTTATTGAGTTTTTAACAGACTTAGTTACCATGGAAACAATACTTACATAAAGCTACACAACCACTTTTGCTCTCCTCTCTTTCACTTCTGATATTTATTCTCTCTTCCACCTCCTCCTTTCATATTCTCTTCTGATATTTCTTCTCTTATCTCTCCTCCACCTTCCATATTCTCTTCTGATATTTCTTCTCTTATCTCTCCTCCACCTTCCATATTCTCTTCTGATATTTATTCTCTTCTCTCCTCCTCCTTCCATTTTCTCTTCTGATATTTCTTCTCTTATCTCCTCCTCCTTCCATATTCTCTTCTGATATTTCTTCTCTTCTCTCCTCCTGCTTCCATTTTCTCTTCTGATATTTCTTCTCTTCTCTCCTCCTTCCATATTCTCTTCTGATATTTATTCTCTTCTCTCCTCCTCCTTCCATATTCTCTTCTGATATTTATTCTCTTCTCTCCTTCTCCTTCCATATTCTCTTCTGATATTTATTCTCTTCTCTCCTTCTCCTTCCATATTCTCTTCTGATATTTATTCTCTTCTCTCCTCCTCCTTCCATATTCTCTTCTGATATTTCTTCTCTTATCTCTCCTCCACCTTCCATATTCTCTTCTGATATTTCTTCTCTTCTCTCCTCCTCCTTCCATATTCTCTTCTGATATTTATTCTCTTCTCTCCTCCTCCTTCCATTTTCTCTTCTGATATTTCTTCTCTTATCTCTCCTCCACCTTCCATATTCTCTTCTGATATTTCTTCTCTTCTCTCCTCCTCCTTCCATATTCTCTTCTGATATTTATTCTCTTCTCTCCTCCTCCTTCCATATTCTCTTCTGATATTTCTTCTCTTCTCTCCTCCACCTTCCATATTCTCTTCTGATATTTATTCTCTTCTCTCCTCCTCCTTTCATATTCTCTTCTGATATTTATTCTCTTCTCTCCTCCTCCTTTCATATTCTCTTCTGATATTTATTCTCTTCTCTCCTCTACCTTCCATATTCTCTTCTGATATTTCTTCTCTTCTCTCCTCCTCCTTCCATTTTCTCTTCTGATATTTCTTCTCTTCTCTCCTCCTCCTTCCATATTCTCTTCTGATATTTATTCTCTTCTCTCCTCCTCCTTCCATATTCTCTTCTGATATTTATTCTCTTCTCTCCTTCTCCTTCCATATTCTCTTCTGATATTTATTCTCTTCTCTCCTTCTCCTTCCATATTCTCTTCTGATATTTATTCTCTTCTCTCCTCCTCCTTCCATATTCTCTTCTGATATTTCTTCTCTTATCTCTCCTCCACCTTCCATATTCTCTTCTGATATTTCTTCTCTTCTCTCCTCCTCCTTCCATATTCTCTTCTGATATTTATTCTCTTCTCTCCTCCTCCTTCCATTTTCTCTTCTGATATTTCTTCTCTTATCTCTCCTCCACCTTCCATATTCTCTTCTGATATTTCTTCTCTTCTCTCCTCCTCCTTCCATATTCTCTTCTGATATTTATTCTCTTCTCTCCTCCTCCTTCCATATTCTCTTCTGATATTTCTTCTCTTCTCTCCTCCACCTTCCATATTCTCTTCTGATATTTATTCTCTTCTCTCCTCCTCCTTTCATATTCTCTTCTGATATTTATTCTCTTCTCTCCTCCTCCTTTCATATTCTCTTCTGATATTTATTCTCTTCTCTCCTCTACCTTCCATATTCTCTTCTGATATTTCTTCTCTTCTCTCCTCCTCCTTCCATTTTCTCTTCTGATATTTCTTCTCTTCTCTCCTCCTCCTTCCATATTCTCTTCTGATATTTATTCTCTTCTCTCCTCCTACTTCCATTTTCTCTTCTGATATTTATTCTCTTCTCTCCTCCTCCTTCCATTTTCTCTTCTGATATTTATTCTCTTCTCTCCTCTACCTTCCATATTCTCTTCTGATATTTATTCTCTTCTCTCCTCCTCCTTCCATATTCTCTTCTGATATTTATTCTCTTCTCTCCTCCTCCTTCCATTTTCTCTTCTGATATTTATTCTCTTCTCTCCTCTACCTTCCATATTCTCTTCTGATATTTATTCTCTTCTCTCCTCCTCCTTCCATATTCTCTTCTGATATTTATTCTCTTCTCTCCTCCTCCTTCCATATTCTCTTCTGATATTTATTCTCTTCTCTCCTCCTCCTTCCATATTCTCTTCTGATATTTATTCTCTTCTCTCCTCCTCCTTCCATTTTCTCTTCTGATATTTATTCTCTTCCCTCCTCTACCTTCCATATTCTCTTCTGATATTTATTCTCTTCTCTCCTCCTCCTTCCATATTCTCTTCTGATATTTATTCTCTTCTCTCCTCCTCCTTCCATATTCTCTTCTGATATTTATTCTCTTCTCTCCTCCTCCTTCCATTTTCTCTTCTGATATTTATTCTCTTCTCTCCTCTACCTTCCATATTCTCTTCTGATATTTATTCTCTTCTCTCCTCCTCCTTCCATATTCTCTTCTGATATTTATTCTCTTCTCTCCTCCTGCTTCCATTTTCTCTTCTGATATTTATTCTCTTCTCTCCTCCTCCTTCCATATTCTCTTCTGATATTTATTCTCTTCTCTCCTCCTCCTTCCATATTCTCTTCTGATATTTATTCTCTTCTCTCCTCCGCCTTCCATATTCTCTTCTGATATTTCTTCTCTTCTCTCCTCCTCCTTCCATATTCTCTTCTGATATTTATTCTCTTCTCTCCTCCTCCTTCCATATTCTCTTCTGATATTTCTTCTCTTCTCTCCTCCTCCTTCCATATTCTCTTCTGATATTTATTCTCTTCTCTCCTCTACCTTCCATATTCTCTTCTGATATTTCTTCTCTTCTCTCCTCCTCCTTCCATATTCTCTTCTGATATTTCTTCTCTTCTCTCCTCCTCCTTCCATATTCTCTTCTGATATTTATTCTCTTCTCTCCTCCTCCTTCCATATTCTCTTCTGATATTTCTTCTCTTCTCTCCTCCTCCTTCCATATTCTCTTCTGATATTTCTTCTCTTCTCTCCTCCTCCTTCCATATTCTCTTCTGATATTTATTCTCTTCTCTCCTCCTCCTTCCATTTTCTCTTCTGATATTTATTCTCTTCTCTCCTACTCCTTCCATATTCTCTTCTGATATTTATTCTCTTCTCTCCTCCTCCTTCCATATGCTCTTCCTCCTCCTACGTCCATATTCTTTTTTGACATTTCTTCTCTTGTCCCTCCTCCCCATTCTTTTATATTTTATCTTTGCTCCTCCTTCCATATTCTATTGTAATATTTCATCTCTCCTCTACCTTTCATATTCTCTTTCATATTTCATCTCTGCTCCTCCTACCATATTCTTTTTGATATTTCTTCTTTGCTCTTTCTCCTCCTTCCATATATTTATTCTCTTATCCCACCACCTCTTCCTTCTATATTCTCTTCTCATATGTCTTCTCTCCTCCTCTTCCTTCCATATTCGCTTTTCATATTTAATCTCTCCTTCTTCTCCTTCCATATTATCTTCTAATATTTCTTCCCGTGTCCTCCTCCTCCTTCCATATTATCTTCTAATATTTCTTCCCGTGTCCTCCTCCTCCTCCTCCTTCCATATTTTCTTTTGATATTTCGCCTCCGTTTCCATGTTCGTGATTTCTTACTCTATCTTATCCTCTTAAAACCATGGTCGGCTGAAGATCTAAATCTCTCATGAAGCCTCATTCTACCAAATATATGATCTCGTTTCGACCGATTTTGTAGAGTCAATAATATAATCAACATCCAAATATTAACAATGGGAAAATAGTCCTAGCAGCTGTTGTAGTATAAAAGAAACAGTCAAGATACAATTACTGGTAGTGGCCACAGGTAATGTAGCATCAGCTTTTACCAAAATATAAAATTACTTACAGAGACTAAAGTACATATAGAAGGCAGTAGCTACCAAACATCAGTCGATGACTGCTACTGTTAGTACAGCCACTGCTACTAGTACTTGGAGGATTGGTTCAGTTATAAGAGTAGCGGACTGAAATCATGGATATTCAATATTGTAGAAAAGAGAATAAACGGTAACAATTTAGGTAAAGGATGTTTAAATATCCATTGAGTTATAAATTTTATTGGGATTTCGATTTGAAAACAGAAACTTTGGTGGATTTGGTAAAAACAATGAATCGTTTGGAAATCGTTCTTGCAGTTATTTTAATAACTAACATTCTCCTGGCCCTTGGAATATGAATCATTTCTGAGCCAAACAAATAAAAAAAAAAATAAAAAAGCTACGTAATTCATTTTGGGATGAATCCATGACAAAATCCCAGTGGGCGAAAATCCTAGTGGATAAAATCCCAACGGATAAAAACCCATTTGACAAAATGCCAGCCTCTTATCCTCAAAGTCAACAACATCCCAGTCTCATAATAGATTAATTAAAAAGAATAAGTGTAAAGGCCAGTCGCCTGTTATTATATTATATTATATTATATTATATTATATTAAGATAACATATATACATATATTCGTTGTCAAGCACCGTTTCAAGTGATCATTCATAATTATGTATGCATGAATAGAGTATACATTTGTGAGCATGAAGTATAAGTGTATATAGTGGAAATTGTGATTATTGACTCAATTTGACATTGGAGTATATACATACATACATACATACATATATATATATATATATATATATATATATATATATATATATATATATATATATATGTGTGTATATATATATATATATATATATATATTCAAAGAAGTTTGGTTAAAACGAACAGTTGAAATGATTAAAATTCACAGAAACACATATACATACTCACAGAAAACTTAACCCCCCGAAGACGGCCTGAGATGACATTGAAAGTACTTGGGAAAATAAAAACTATTCGAAAGAAAAGTTTGGTATTTTTCTTAATCAATTTTATAAGTCTACCAAAAAATTAATTCGCGAACTTGAAAGCATCACAACGAAAACTAATCGACATGATATGTCTAAATTATTTAACCAAACATGTTTGAATGAAAATATGCTGTCTATATATATATATATATATATATATATATATATATATATATATATATATATATATATATATATAACGTAAATCATTCAAACGAAAAACAAATACTGAAGCTAATTATACGGCGAGAATCACTCTCACAAACAATATTTACTAATAAAATACAATCAACTTATATATATATAACATAATTTTCTGCGGGTTACAGAATTTTATTATAGCAATAAAAAAGGTAAGACTTATATTACGTTTCAGTTTTCATGATTAAAAAGAAAAGTAAAATATGAAGCCGACCGGTTTCTGTGTTAGGTAGGACTAAACGTGATTTCAATTTAAATTGTATTCCGCCTTTATTAATATTACATATCGTTTTTATGTTTTGTTTTTTTGCAATATATAAACCCTCAATCCAGATCTGCTGAGTGAGGGCGAAACTGGTCGGCTGTGTTTGTTTTATTTTTCACTTTTCTGAGTGAATATGTTGGATATTATTATTAATGTCTCAGTTTGACATTAATATTTGAATTGAAAGTTCCTTAAATTTTCAATGTTAAAATAGTTTCTTTTTATACATGAGACTGGGTTTTTGTCCACTGAGATTTTGTCCTGTTACTGTTTTTGGGATACTGTTACGGCATCTTTATTTTGAAACTTTGGTAGAGTTGTAAGTACTACGATATGAAATAAATATTTTTTTTTTACAAAATTGTTTTTCTTATTACTCAAGGGCACTTTTATTACTTTTAAATCTAAGGTTTCATTTCATAACATTTAAATGTCTACCCTTTAAAAATTTTGCTAAGTGTGCTGATATTTTTTAGTTACTCTTAGGTTTGCCGTTGCTTAAAAAGGTTGAGAAACACTGATCTATACTATGATATATACAGTTGAGAAAAATATGAAAAAAATATTATTTCTAGTCGCTGTGCCGATTGTATAATTCCATCGAAACCTTTTTTCTTATTATTGATTTACATGAAGTTAGTTTCTCTATCGTTCAGCATCTTTTCAAAAGAGTCTAAATAGTTTGAACCAACCAGCGTCTAATTTTAACGTTAAAACTATACCAGCAACTGTCAGAAGCAGTGAGTCGTCCATTATAATAATAATAATAATAATGAATAAAACGCTGCCCACAACTCCTCTCGGGTTGGGATCGGTTGTAGAATTTCTAAGAATAAAAAATTCTGAACTAAAATCATGTTAACTAATTGAAACACAATGACAAAAACTAAAATATTATTTTCCTTGCTTTGCTTCTTGCAAAGACAAATAGATATAAGTTTGTCATATTGATATAACTAGCAGTATAACCCGTCTTCGACCGGGTGTTTCATTACTTTTTTGCCATTCAGTTGGAGCAGTTCAAGTTTAAAGTCAGCCTACCTGAAAATCGATATTAGTAACAACAGTTGGGTGTAACTGAGGCACATCCCCGAATAGGGGGTTGACAATTTGAATGGTGAGGATGGCTCTGAAAAGGGCAGTTTTTGCGTTCTTAATCTTGCAAGAAAGGAACTTCTTTCATGGACCGTCATAATAATAATATACGATAAGTTTTATTTATAATATAATTTTTTTTTAATAATTCTAATAATCTATTACGTTAGATTTCAACTCTCAAAAATGATTGTAAGCTGTTTTTTTTTTTACAGACATTAAATTTTGCCTTTGATTTTTGCGCAACGTGTAAAAAATCAGGTTTTTCGATTTTTCACTTGCAAGGTTTTAATTTTTCCACCCAATTTGGACCCACAACGGGCACTGAAGGATTATCTGTCAAATAAAAAAATAAAATTCATCGAAATCGGATGAAAACTATGGAAACGCATAAACAACCTCCGAACGATCACACACACACACACACACACACACACACACACACACACACACACACACACACACACACACACACACACACACACACACACATTTTGAGAATTATAGATTTCAGCTCATGAAACTATTTAGAAGTTGTAACATGTAGAAAATTAAAATCCCTGCTTTATAAAAATTTCTAAGATTTGAACATTCTGAACTAAAATCCAACCTTTAAGATGAAAACTTTAAAATATTGCCTGGACAATTGTATGGCATTCAGAATCTTTGGTTTAGTGGAAAAAGCAAAATTAGCTAATATGAGCAAAGCCCGAGCATTTTGGGGCCCCAAGGTTAATGAAATTAAGGTTCCCAACTCAGACTGAGCCACCCTCTAACTCGACCGCACCCGTCTTGAATGTTTTACTCGTGATATATTTTAGCGGCATTTAGATAACTTGAAGTAAACATATTGCAAATTCTTTAAATAAACTAGGATTGCTATCATTTGTTTGTCGATAAAAATATTATTTTAGAAATACCTCAATTTTATTATTTATTGTAAACCAAATTAGCACGTATTTCAAAACAACCATATTAAAAAAAACCCCAGATTTTTAACAATGCAATAATCAAAATAAATATGTTTGACACGCTAATATATTTTCAGTTTATGAGACCATTTAGAAGTTATAACATTTAGAAAATTAAAATCATTGCTTTATAAAAGCGTAAGGGATTCTAGACTGAAGCCTATTCTAGCCTGAAGGATAATTCTACCCTGGGCCCTAGACTGCAGCCTAAACTAATAATCCGGACATGGACCCTATCTATATTAGCCTAAAGGATAATCCGGTCCTAGATATGAGCAATGTCCCCTTTACATCAAGATTTCAGTAAAAACAAATCATTTTAATGCATATTTCTCCAGTTATTAAAGAAGCGGATCCCAGGATACATCCCCACCCGCTTGCAACCGTAGTTTTCATCAAGTACTCCTCCATTAAGAATTATTATCTAGCAACTTAGGCTTTACTCACGTCGACAGTCTTAATTATTGAAGCAATTTATGAAAGGAAATTATTTTCTTATTTACAGTAAAACAAATGAATAAAAATTTTAAAAAAATATTTCAATCGATCATATAGATTTACATTTCAGCTCATGAACAATGAGATAACCAACCAACCAACCAAACGGTTAAATTTTAAATTTTTACGCCAAGAACCAAATGCTTATCGGAAGCAGAAGCAAAATACAGTTTTATATTGTGAAGAAAAAAATGTTTTAAAGTAATAAATAGATTGATCGACAGTAAAATGAGCTTTTATTTTCTTTAAAAATATTCTTTTTATATATGTTTTGTATGTATTTTATATTAAACTAGTCATATATATGGGGAAATGAGTGTTTGTACAGAAAGATAAACGTATTTTTGAGGCGTTATTCATACATTAATGTGAATTAATATCTATCTCTCTCTCTCTCTCTCTCTCTCTCTCTCTCTCTCTCTCTCTCTCTCTCTCTATATATATATATATATATATATATATATATATATATTTAAAGACATTTATATTATGTTTAACGTTCTTTTTATAGATACATGTATTTAAGCAAATGCTCTGTTTTATAATAAACAGTATTAAATAACATTTACCGGCCTGAATGTCCGAGAAATTTTCATAGAAAATTTTCGCTCTCCGACAGGAATCGAACCTGTATCCTATACGGAACCATCATTTCGCGTGATGTGCCTTAACCTTTCGGCCACAGAGCAGCGTCGATTTTACTATCTTTAAACTTAAATCTTCCATGAATCTCTTCTATTCATATCTGCTCTAGCGTATCAAATGTAAACAAATGACGTCATATATTTTAGAATTGGACATAGCCCGACAATTTATTTAAAGACATTTATATTATATATAATATAAATGTCTTTAAATAAATTGTCGGGCTATGTCCAATTCTAAAATATATATATATATATACATACATACAGTAAATGGTAAATTGTTGCCATTTTATATTTTTAATTTCGTGCATGATCGTTGTTTTTGATTTTGTCGACTGCATAGTATCGTAAGGTCAGTTGGGCACCATCTGTGAGAAGAAAAAAAAAACACCATGAGACAATTCACTCCGACAGAAATTTGAAAACAGCATTCTGTACTGCTTGGCATTCGTGCTGGAAGCTCCAGTACGAACCTTTCTGTTTGTTTGGGTGTCAATCTGTGGACAGTGCAGAGGATCCAGAAAGGGTTGGATGAGTCTACTGTTGATTGTGAAGGTGTTTGAGTGATCACTAGTGATGGCGACGCTATGCCTCCATCACAGACCCTAAGACTCAACACGGAGGCCTCCATCAAGTGCCTTGAGGAGGTAGTACTGGCCTGGGTCAAAATGATGGCTGCTGGAAGACCCATGCCATACAAATCAGCCGGAGAACCCAGTCATGACTCTCAGATAATTTCTGCGAGCTTATCACCCCTTAAATCTAGCCAACTAACTGAAACCCGCTTGATTATTATGTGTGGAGCGCAGTTAGGCGAGAGGCTAACAAACTCCTTGTAACACCAAAGATGGATTGAAAGCTGTTATTATAGCAGCATTCACCAATTTAAACGAGGAAGAATTGCAGGAGATTTCGAAGTCGTCTGAAAGCCTTGGTGGAAGGCAATGGCGATTTTACTGAATAAATTTACTCTTTAGTATTTCAAGATAATTTTGTGTAATTTTGGTAAATATTTCTGTTAAAATGAGATGTCATTTGATTAATGTGTAATGTAGACGACAATTTATCCATCGCATCCTCTCTGTGTCTGTGTGTATGTGTGTATGTGTGTGTGCGTGTATATATATATATATATATATATATATATATATATATATATATATATATATTATTTCATTCAACGTTATCTTTCAAGAAATAATGTCGAATAAAAAACTATATATATATATATATATATATATATATATATATATATATATTTCTTATTTATTGAAACATTATTTTTTAAGAAACAATGTCGAATAAAAACATTTAATGTCTATATCTATCTATCTATCTATCTATTTATGTGTATATATATATATATATATATATATATATATATATATATTAATATTAATAAATGTTTAATATCAGTTGATTAAGTTGTCAGGAATTTTTAGATGAAACGTTTTTTATTAATTTTCGACACATTTAATTTTTTTTTAATCATTTTGGTTTTGATCACGTTCACTGTCGCTTTATTGCAGTATTGTTACCTGATAATGCTGGTGCTGGTCCGTTTTGGGAAATTTTAGAAAATTGCTATTTACTGGAAATAAATGACTATAAAGACGCTGACGGCGATTTTTCATGGGCGCCGCCATTTTGGTTTTGATCGGATGCACTGCTGTATAAACTAAGCCAAACGACACACCCAACACACAATATAAAGAAATACATCACAAAGTAAGTTATATTACACGCTTTTAGATGTCTGAACTACATTGGAAATAGCACTAGTTAATTAATAGGACAAAGGATATTCAACGGTGTCTGGAAAACGTATATTTAAGTCGACAACAGACAATACAGACATATAAGAACGTCCACAACGGGGGGAATGTTATTCGCAAAGTTTTTCTTCTTAATCGAATTCACTCAAAGCGAGACGGTAAAACACTAAGACACAAGGTGTCATGGGGTGTGGAAGAATTAGAAAAGAAAAACATTACTAAAGAGCGGGAAAAAAAGGAAGAGTGATCAGGACAGCAGATAGCGATTGACACTGCATTTATATTTGTGAAGAATAAAATTGACTGGAAAGCATGGAGCCGAAAGAGAGTTACACAAGTATAAACTAGGCCAAACGAGTGAGAAAAGAAACTGTTAGTATAGAACTCATGTCTACATCCAGCCAGCTCAACTATAAATTGGTGAGATCTTCAAATTTAAAAAGTTTAGATACCATAGCGAAGAGCAATATTTATTCGTATGATAATACAAAATGTGGTACAAGGTCAAAAAGGGGAATGGGGAAAAGGACAGTCTTCTTCTGTCTTAACGTTAAACTTATACGCTAGCCACAATCACTGATCCAAATATACTACAGTATACCTTACACCAAAACAACGCATTCTTACTTAACATTCTTACTTCATCCACCATAATACCTCAGATACTCCATGAAGTCCTAACCAGTCCCCATATGTACAATTCATGTGTCTGTGTGTGGAGGGGAGGGAGAGAGGGGGGAATAAATCAATTTAAAATCGATAATGAAAAGAAGAATATAAAAAGTCGAATAGGAGATAAAAGGAAAATAAAGGAAAACGAACAAAAGAAGGGGAAAACAAAGAAAGAATAAAACGAAAGCAAAAACATAGAAACAGAGAAAATAAAACAAGTAAAGGAAGTGAACTGCCAAAAAAGAAAGAAAGAAAGAAAGAAGAAAAGAAAGAAAGAAAGAAGAAAAGAAAGAAAGAAAGAAAGAAAGAAAAAACACAAGATAACAAAGATAATGGAAGTAAGATAACAGACAAAAGGAAAGTAAAAAAAAGAAAGAAAGAAAGAAAGAAAGTTGAGCGCAATGTGTATTTACAATATTAAAAAAAAAAAAAATTATGTTAGTAATAACCCCCCCCCACCCGCCCCGACAATCCACAGCGAAGAGCTCATTCGAACAATTGCCATGAAAATATTTATAGAAAATTCACAGGACAGTAAATTTGGTATAGCGTTATTCCCCAGAGTAATCTCCATCGATATCCAGAACCTTTTGCCAACGTGCCTCCAGCTGCGCAGTGCTCTGGGAGTAAAAATCAGGGGTCTTGGACATAAAGAAGCCGGAGAGAGTTCCACAAGCAAAAAGTGTGAGAAAAGAAACTGTTCGCACAGAACTTACAGTTACATCTAGCCAACTCAACTCCAAATTGATGAGATCTCGACGCCTGTCTACTAC
>OZ038494.1:25868822-25923822 GCA_964036315.1 Acanthosepion esculentum | reverse complement strand
GTGACTTATCTGGTTTGTCGACTTTTCATATCGAAAAGCTCTTCAGGGCCAGCTATTTGATAAATCTATTGTCATTATCAGATCCAAAAATTATGTTCTTTATGAGCAAACAAACATTGATTCTAACTTTCAAATTTGAAATTCTAAACACGGCATAGTTTCGTTAGTAACGTCACAAGATTTAAATTTATTATATATATATATATATATATATGTGTGTGTGTGTGTGTGTGTGTGTGTGTGTGTGTACGTATTATTCCTCACCAGTAGCGTGACTCAGAGTTTCATGCACAACGCAATCTTGAGTAGAGACTGACCGTTACATAATTTAATTTTTAATAAAAGTATCTGGTTAACGCAATTCTGACGCAGTCCATATATTATATGAGGATTACTATTTTTTAAAGCTGTTGTATTACAACGAACACTATTTTATTAATACCAGCACTCATTCCGCTTTTTCACTCCGATATGAAAATACCGTTTAAAATAACAACCCCTGAAGACTGGAAATTTTACCAAGAAACTTCGAAGTCGGGATAAAATTGATATTTAAAAATTAAGTAATCTTTTCACATAATATTATTAACGTTCTATTTTTAATATTATCCTAATATTTTTAATATTGAATTCTATATTTAAAAATATCTTCTGTTTCTTAAATGTAAATCTTATATATATATATATATATATATATATATATATATATATATATATATATACAGGGTGTCCATAAAGTTCGTGTGCACTTTAAAAAATTTATATCTTTATTTGTATTTGCGATAGAAATATTCTGTAAAAAAATGTTATAAAGTTTAATGTACCTAGTTTTAAGTATAGCTAAAATAACTAATGTGATTTCAGGCATTACTGTAAATCAGTTGGCAAATGTTTTCCGTGAACTGCAAAATCGTATTACCCTTTGTATTGCTAATGATGGAGGACATGTGGAAACTTAAATAAAATTTCAATAAAACCTTAAAAAATATAGATTTACTTCTTTCTAATCCTTTTTACAAATTATTTCTATCGCAAATACAAATAAAGTTATACATTTTTTAAAGTGTACACAAACTTTATGGACACCCTATATATATATATATATATATATAATTTCGTCATTGTTGAAAATTTCTCAGACAATCATTGGGAACACTATTTACATTATTCGGACTATTGTCCTCATCTTTGTCGCCATATTTATTACGTTGTACGCTTCGGTCTTCTTCAGGTGGTTGGAATGTCGAACTGAACCTTTTATTTCGCTCACTGGGGTAGACTGTTCTAGTTCCACGTGCCATGTTTAATGGATGTCAGTAATCAGTTATCTCCTGTCAATTCCCCTCTCCAAGTTCTCTACTGCCTTAACCGGGTATTGAACTCCTGTCACTGGATCTAACTAACGCCTTTATCCACTGTGCCATGTGTCCTTGAGGGCATCTGTTTATGAATTTCTGGGTATTATAAACCTAATGTATTCAGCAATCATTTTTACCAGTGCTCATTGGGAAGTTGTGCAAATCACGTAAACAACAATAAGTCAAATTAGCTTTAAACAATTTTTGTCAAATTATAAACAATTATTTTATGAGTAAAAAAGCATGTGTTCAATTTTAACGTAGTTTCAACAAGTTTTATTAAAGCAGTCTGCAGTTGAAATTGAAAAAATAGAAAATCAATTTTTACTTCAATAACAAGGTAATAAAATGATCACCTATAATAGAACAAATAACAAACATATATGATAAGTCTTTGAAATATTTACATCTTTTTCTCAATAATAACTAGCAATCTATTATCCATTGATATTTTTTTTGTTTTATACTTCAGCAGGTTCAATTTCCAACATGGTCGTTTTAATTGTTTCTCATAGACCTGCTTTTCCGTGATATTGTTTGCCAACTTCATATAATTTTATCATCACAACTGACCGTAGATTTTCGATCGGATTCAGATCGGGAATAGATGGTAACCATTCCATAATCTTATCTCATGTAAACCTTTCACGTTCGAAAAACTCACGGATGACACGTTAGATACATGAGAAAGAGCATTGCCGTGGATAAATACACACTTCACGTTGAAACTGTGATGAAGGAAAGTTTTCTTGTCTATGAAATGGCAGCAGTCAGCACTATTCAGTTTAACTCCTGGACCGACTTTGAATGATTCAATAATGGTTTTCTCAACAATTCCAACCCATAACATTAAAATGCCGCTTCCTTGTTGCCTTCTTTTAGCCACAGGCACATCCGCATCGGACAAAATCCATTCTTTGTCCCATCCATCAGGTACATCGAGTATCACCCGAGATTAGTCCGTGGAAATTACTTTAGAAAAGTCAATTTGCATTTATTTCTTCGCCCAATTTTGAGGCTTTAAAATATTTGATACACTGAGAGGAGTTTGCGTAAATTTCTTGAAAGATCACAATTTGCGAAGTATTCTACACTTTTTGTCCTTCTTGACTCCCTCAGTTCCAGCTTGTTCAAAGATCCATACATTGGTCAAAAGTGGTTGTTTCACTATAACTCGATTTCGTTTCGTTCCCTTAGAGGAGACGAGTTCTTAAAACCGTTTCCTTTTGATTCTAGTTCTCAACTTAGTTATATTTTCAACAGCCATCTTTTATCATTCGATGGTCTCTGCAAAACTTCTTTGCTATCTTCAATGGGAACATTCTCTCACTCTGTAACTTTATTTTCTGCTTTTCAGTATTACTCATGTTTCACCATATACAGAGTGCGATGGATAAATTGTCGTTTAAATGCCGCCAAAATTTTAATTTTATTTAATGTTTATTCAGCATTTGTTAGATCCTTTCCATTACTCATGTTTCAACATATATTAGAGAAAGAAAAATAGATTTTATTAGATTTCAGAGACCTTAAACTAATATTGGTTTAAATTGTATAATCGCAATTATCTCGAAATATAACCATTTCAGAGACCTTAAACTAATATTGGTTTAAATTGTATAATTGCAATTATCTCGAAATATAACCATTAAAAGTGACTATAAATTTCGTTAGAGATTTTAACAAGGCTGGAAATGGACTAGTTTATGGTTGACAAATATTGATTGTGAACATTTTAGGTTATTGAAGTTTATGTTACTAGAATTTGTTTTGCAACACTCTGACAGGTGTTGAAATCGTCACAGTATTTAGTACTTATGAAGTTATCGTTTCCTCTGCTCATCTGAAACTCTCCCCACTGCGTTCATATTTACGGTGCTATTACTATGCATTATATTTCGCTAGAATTAAATATATAAATAAACTTAAAGTAAAGATATGTAAAAAGCAATGTTGCATTTTTATTAAATAAATATTTGTTACTTTAATCGTTAAATTGCTTTTAAAATAGTGGGAGTATTTTGCATGCCAAATAATAAAATTCAGAATTATTTCTTCTGAATTCCAGCATGTTCAAAGATCCATACATTGGTCAAAAGTGGTTGTTTCACTATAACTCGCTTCGTTTATATATATATATATATATATATATATATATATATATATATATATATATATATATATATATGTTTAGTTTTTTTAATTTGTAGTGATTATTTTTATATATGTAAGTATATTATTTTTATACATACATTTACATACATATACGGATCGCAGGTTTTAGAATAAATTACATAACTACCTAAATATTTAACTAATATATTATACACATATGCAGATATGCACAGCATACATACATGTAAAACCACACTCTCTCACTCTTTCTCTCTTTCTCACACACACATACACATATATATAACAATCGGATGTCTAGACACACTAATGTGCTGTGATACAGCGAAACAGGCTTGCATGTGGATGACTATATATATATATTTATGTATATATATATATATATATATATATATATATATATATATATATATATATATATATATATATCATTGAAATATATTTACTCGATTTTGAAAATAGAAACCGTTGCAATACTCAGAATTAAATAATTTAAAAATCAATTCATTTATTTTTTATTTTATATTATTGGTTGTAATTTAGCAGAAGTTCTGCTAAACCACGAAAAATTCTTGTAATTTTCACGTATTTTCTCAGCAGTAATATACATACATACATACATATATATATATACATACATATATATATATATATATATATATATATATATATATATATATATATATATATATATATATATATATAAGACATTTTTAAGTTTATACATTCTCTAATATATATATACAGACAGACAAGTATATACAGATGCATAATGGAATTTTTTATACATATATGTATATGGATGTCAGTGCAATATTAAAAAATGTAGTTTTCTCATATCGTTTGGATGTGTTGGCGTTCTCTTGTAATCCAGCCACATGGAGGTTTATTCGAGCGAACTGTTTGAAAGGTTAGTGATGTTTTTGGTGTGCGTTAGTGGGCGTCTGCACTAAACCCATCATATTTCACACTGTCTCAATATATATATATATATATATTGACTGCATATTTTTATTTAAACATGTCTGATTAAATAATTTAATCTGAAATTAAAAATCAACAAACTAATCGTTGCCAATAATTCAGAACAAGACAATTTACACTTTCCCAAAATAATTGGTTATTATAAACCTGGTTAAAGTTATGGAACCATAAAAAAACACAAGCCAAACATTCCTCTCCGGCATTTTTTATCCCAAATCCCCACTCCTGTTTATCATTTAACCAAAATCATTAACCAAGTCATTACACCATACATCGACAGTGAATACCGCATCAAATCAACACTTGAATTAATCCCAATCCTAAAGCCACAAAAACCTGATAATGAAACTGTAGCCTCACTTGATGTTGAAAATCTATTTACCAATGTCCTATTTAGAGAAACGGGTGACATAAGCAATATATACAATAATCCATCTCTCCCTCCAATAAAAATTAGACCCAACATATTACGGAAACTACTTTTAACTACCGATCTCTTATAAATTTTAATATAAATCAAATACTTCCTCAAATAATACGTCCTCAAATAACCCTAAACATATCAAAGTTAAATATCATAATCAGATGTATTTTAAATATAAATAAGATGGAAAATGCTAAAAACG
This sequence comes from Acanthosepion esculentum, assembly GCA_964036315.1. NCBI lineage: Eukaryota > Metazoa > Mollusca > Cephalopoda > Sepiida > Sepiidae > Acanthosepion > Acanthosepion esculentum. Next base: position 25,918,721 of record OZ038494.1, on the reverse strand, counting down.
CATAAATACCAATATGTCCCCCACAAATTCCAGTAAAAAATACAATTAATTATATACTACACCAAATTTAATGCAACCAGTCATCCATAATAACTCCTCCATACCAATTGCTGTATTGCAGAAAACCAACACTATATATCAATTTAAATGTCCTTTGGGAGATTGCATTTCCGACAAAAAAGCTAATGTGTATGTTGATCGTTCTACAATAACGCTATCAACATGGCTCACTCTACATATGAATGATTCATCCTCCATTGCACAACATCTGCACAGACATTCCTGTCCACATTCCCAATTTAGAAGTATATTAGCTGTCAATACACGTATACTTCACCAAGAACGTAATATGCAGAAACTACAAATTCACGAAGCCATCTTTATTAAAAAAAATATAACCACATTTAACAAAATTAATTATGAATATAGTACAAATGTTCTGAATGCATGCAGTATATAGTTCTTTAGAAATATCTACGTTAAAACTAAACGTTTTTTTTAGACAAGCAAACCATAACCTGCCAGAATAACTCAATTTTTAAGTAATTTATCTCACCTACATTATAATCTTTACAATAAGGAAAAATGTCAAAAATCACCGTTTGTGCGCATGACCGGAATTGTTAACCATTTAATAACAAAGACAAAAATTTACTTCTGACGCACAACTAATTGTTCTAGCTATCATAACCCTGAAGATGATATTATGAATATATCGAAAGTACTCGGAAAAATAAAATGAATAAATACAACCATTGTACCTTCCTTCCATTCTTAATCATGAAACAACAAAGCTTATACGTGATTACCAAAGGATTTTATTAACAAATAAACAAACATAATAAGTCTAAATTGTGATTGACGTTAACACTTCCAATATTTTTAAACAATTAGAGAAGAGCGAGATTTAAATAAAAGCCAAATTGTTTGATAATGTTCAACAGTATTCCGATGTCTGTCTTTTTCAAGTTATCTTTAATAATTGCATACAAGTTTAAAATATAAAAATTGTACAAAAATTATAAGTCTTTGGTGTAATAATAATAATAATAATAATAATAATAATAATAATAATAATAATAATAATAATATTAATAAATATACCAAATACAGAAACAATGGCAAAATAAGCCTTTTCATGGTCCATATTCTGCCTGTACGAAATAAGCTGATGTAGACAAAACCCGTACCCGTCAGTGCTTACGTAGTGCAGAGTTAAAACTCTGAAACCAAAAGTTTTATTCTTTCTGTACAGAACCAATGCTTACTGACTAGACATTACCAAGCACATATATTAAACAATTGTGTTGACCCCAAATGCAGATTCTGTGATAAATATCCAGAAACAATTGACCATTTTGTGTCAGGTTGCACAGTGTTAACATCGACTAAATATAAAACTCGGCGTGATAAAGTGGGCCAATATCTTCACTGGAAAATATGCAACATTTACGAGAAGGAAACTGCAAGAAACTGGTATGTACATCAACCAGACCCAGTTACAGTGATAGGACCTGTAACAATTTTATGAGACTTTACAATACATACAGACAGAACAATGAAAGCTAGTCACCCAGACATTGTGATCAAAGGCCAAGTGAATAGAATGTGTTTCTTATTGATATGACAGTCTCTGCAGATTGTAATGTATCATTGGAGATCATCAAAAAATTATCGAAATACAAAGATCTTGAAATGGAAATCTCAAAAATGTGGCACACGAGGACATCAATAATTCCAGTTGGAGCCCTCGGTTTTATTGGAAAAGGTTCTGATAGACTTATTGAAGGGGTTCCTGATAGACGATGCTTTAAATAAATACAAAAAAAAATACTCCCCAGTACAGCTTACACATTGCGAAGAGTTTTATCTATGTGAAATGTGTGTGATCTTATTTTTTTTTTGTTTTACAAAAATGATCAGGGAAATATGTCATGAAGCCATTTCTGACCTTAGGCTTCCGGTTGGGAACAAGAAAGAAATGAGTATAGATCAAAAATCAAAGGAATAATAATAATAATAATAATAATAATAATAATAATAATAATAATAATAATAATAATAATAATAATAATAGGTCCAACAATAAATCCACAAAATTCTCACCTTAATTGATAAGAACCATTTATTTCACACAAATACTTTCCAATAAACTACTTCCATGTCAATGCACTTAATTCAGTAGTCAATATTAGCATCGATCAAACATAATATACAATAAAATATCGGATCGAAATTCAGCTAATAACTTTTTGCCAGTCGATAAAATTATTGATCCGCCATCTTATATGTGCACGTTTTTCATTCAGTGTGCTTCATTGTATATTTTATGTCACTTGAAAAGGAAATGCCTGAGTGATGCAGTCTTTTGAACAAAAAAGGATATTCTTGCAAGCTTACATTCTCAGCTATTTTGTTACTAATGAGATAGAAGATGAACTTGCGTTGATGATAATGAAAGGTAGTTGTGCTCCAGTTTTGAGATCGCCTTTCTCAGGCGATAAAATGTAATTTTAACTTTAGCTTTTAAATCTTTTCTGTATCCCATTCTTTCTTTATGTCTTGGGCTTATATTTGCTAAATAATGGAAGCAAAAGTATATAAATAAAATGAAGAAAAACAAATCGAAAAAATGTGTCAAATTCGATGATTGGCTGACGTTAATTCTGTCTGATCGGATCCATCTGTTTTTGGCTGATCGACTTTCTTCAACGTTCGATTGGAGAAAAGTCGGTCAGGACGCTGTGAGTTGCTAAAGAAATTATGGCGTATCGAACTTTCAGTCTGACTTTTCAAGCTGTGCGTTAATAGTTCATGCGATGTGATTGTGCATTTACTGTTTAAGAAATGACGTATTCACTTATTTGTTGTCATAACGTGCATAGGTCTTTGCCTGTTTGCATTTGTGATCAATGTATGTGCATCCGTGTGCTGCTTGTAAGTTGGTATGCATTAAGTTGAATGCATTCGTAATTGGATTGAAGAATTAGTCTAAGACCATAGTTGAGGAATTGTTTATGTCTTTATGCATACACACTTATTCGACAGTACATACCAGTGTAGCCGAGAGAGAGAGAGAGAGAGAGAGAGAGGGGGAGAGAGGGGAGAGTGAGAGTGATGAGAATGAAAGAAGGAGAAACGATGATATGAGATAGAAAGAGGGGAGAGATGGGGATGTCGATAGGAGTGAGAAGGAATGCGTGATGATAGAGAGGGAAAGGATGTTAAGAAACGGTGATAAGTGAGGGGGGAAAAGGGTGATGAGAGAAAAAAGTTAAGGGTGATGAAAGAGTGAGAGAGAGAGAGGGAATGAGAGGAAGGGTTATGAGAGCGAGAAGAAAAGAGTTATAATAGAGAGAGAGAGAGAGAGAGAGAGAGAGAGAGAGAGAGAGAGAGGAAGAATGATAAGAGATAAAGAAAGGGTTATGAGTGATAGAGGGAAAAGGGTGATGAGAGAGAGAGAAGGGAAGGAAAGAGCGATAAGAATGAGAAGGAAAGGGTGATAAGGCAGAGTTGGGGAAAGGGTGATGAGCGGGAGAAGAATGATAAGAGTGAAAGAAAGAGTGATAAGGGATAGAGCGAAAGTGTGATTAGAGAAATAGAGAAGGAAAGGCTGATAATAGAGAGAGAGAGAGAGAGAGAGAGAGAGAAGTAAAGGGTTATAAGAGGGAGAAGAAAAGGTGATATGTGAGAGATGGGGAAATGGTGATGAGAGACGGCGAAAATGATAAGAGAGAAGGAAAGGGGTGTGAGGGATAGAGCGAAAGGGTGACGAGAGAGATTGGGAAGGGAAATAAGAGAAAGAGAAGAATAAGAGAGAAGTAAAGTGTGAAAAGAGAGGAAAGGAAAGGCTGACAAGAGAGAGTTGGGGAAAGGGCGATGGGGAGAAGAATGATAAGAGAAAAGGAAAAGGTGAGAATAGAGAGAAAAGGAAAGGGTGATGAGAGAGATTGAGAAAAGGTGTTAAGAATGGGAAAAGAATAACAGAGAAGTAAAGTGTGATAAGAGGGAGAAGAAAAGGCTGATAAGAGAGAGAGAGAGAGAGGGGGAGAGAGGGAGAGAGAGAAGGAAAGGGTTATAAGAGAGAGTTAGGGAAAGATGATAACAGAGGGAAAGAACGAAAAGGTGATAAGATGAAGAAGCAAATTAGATAAGTAATAGAGCAAAAGGGTGATGTGAGAGAGAAGGAAAGGTTGATAAGAGTGAGACAGGGAAAGAGTGATAAATGAAGAGTTAGAAGAATAAGAGAGAAGGAAAGTGTGACGAGTGAGAGAGAAAAGATGATGAGAGAGAGAGAGGGAGAGAGAGAAAAGGAAAGGGTGATAGTAGGGAGAAGGAGAAAGGGTGATACGAGAGGAGGAAGAATGTTAAGAGAGTAGGAAAGGGTGATGAGTGATAGATTGAAAGGGTAATGAGAGAGAGAGAAGGAAAGGGTGATGAGAGAGAGAGAGAGAGAGAGAAGGAAAGGTTATAAGTGAGGAGGAAGAATGATAAGAAGGAAATGTGATAAGTGAAAAAAGTAAAGACTGAAAAAAAGAGTTTGGGAAACGGTCATGAGAGAGGAGGAAGAATGATAAGTGAGAAGGAAAGGGTGATAAGAGTGAGAAGGAAAGGGTGATAAGAGAGAGAAGGAAAGGGTGATAAGAGTGAGAAGGAAAGGATGATAAGAGAGAGAAGGAAAGGGTGATAAGAGAGAGAAGGAAAGGATGATAAGAGAGAGAAGGAAAGGATGATAAGAGAGAGAAGGAAAGGGTGATAAGAGAGAGAAGGAAAGGGTGATAAGAGTGAGAAGGAAAGGGTGGTAAGAGAGAGAAGGAAAGGGTGATAAGAGAGAGAAGGAAAGGGTGATAAGAGAGAGAAGGAAAGGGTGATAAGAGAGAGAAGGAAAGATAAGATAGAGGTGGGGAAAGAGTGATGAGAGAGGAGGTAGAATGATAAGTGAGAAGGAAAGGGTGATAAGAGAGAGAAGGAAAGGGTGATAAGAGAGAGAAGGAAAGGGTGATAAGAGTGAGAAGGAAAGGATGATAATAGAGAGAAGGAAAGGGTGATAAGAGAGAGAAGGAAAGGATGATAAGAGAGAGAAGGAAAGGATGATAAGAGAGAGAAGGAAAGGGTGATAAGAGAGAGAAGGAAAGGGTGATAAGAGTGAGAAGGAAAGGGTGGTAAGAGAGAGAAGGAAAGGATGATAAGAGAGAGAAGGAAAGGGTGATAAGAGAGAGAAGGAAAGGGTGATAAGAGAGAGAAGGAAAGATAAGATAGAGGTGGGGAAAGAGTGATGAGAGAGGAGGAAGAATGATAAGTGAGAAGAAAAGGGTGATAAGAGTGAGAAGGAAAGTTTGATAAGAGAGAGAAGGAAAGGGTGATAAGAGAGAGAAGGAAAGGGTGATAAGAGAGAGAAGGAAAGGGTGATAAGAGAGAGAAGGAAAGGGTGACAAGAGAGAGAAGGAAAGGGTGATAAGAGAGAGAAGGAAAGGGTGATAAGAGAGAGAAGGAAAGGGTGATAAGAGTGAGAAGGAAAGGATGATAAGAGAGAGAAGGAAAGGGTGATAAGAGAGAGAAGGAAAGGGTGGTAAGAGAGAGAAGGAAAGGGTGGTAAGAGAGAGAAGGAAAGGGTGATAAGAGAGAGGAGGAAAGGATGATAAGAGAGAGAAGGAAAGGGTGATAAGAGAGAAAAGGAAAGATAAGATAGAGGTGGGGAAAGAGTGATGAGAGAGGAGGAAGAATGATAAGTGAGAAGAAAAGGGTGATAAGAGTGAGAAGGAAAGTTTGATAAGAGAGAGAAGGAAAGGGTGATAAGAGAGAGAAGGAAAGGGTGATAAGAGAGAGAAGGAAAGGGTGATAAGAGTGAGAAGGAAAGGATGATAAGAGAGAGAAGGAAAGGGTGATAAGAGAGAGAAGGAAAGGGTGATAAGAGAGAGAAGGAAAGGGTGGTAAGAGAGAGAAGGAAAGGGTGGTAAGAGAGAGAAGGAAAGGGTGGTAAGAGAGAGGAGGAAAGGATGATAAGAGAGAGAAGGAAAGGGTGATAAGAGAGAAAAGGAAAGGATGATAAGAGAGAGAAGGAAAGGTTGATAAGAGTGAGAAGGAAAGGGTGATAAGAGAGAGAAGGAAAGGGTGATAAGAGAGAGAAGAAAAGGGTGATAAGAGAGAGAAGGAAAGGATGATAAGAGAGAGAAGGAAAGGGTGATAAGAGAGAGAAGGAAAGGGTGATAAGAGAGAGAAGGAAAGGGTGATAAGAGAGAGAAGGAAAGGATGATAAGAGAGAGAAGGAAAGGGTGATAAGAGTGAGAAGGAAAGGGTGATAAGAGAGAGAAGGAAAGATAAGATAGAGGTGGGGAAAGAGTGATGAGAGAGGAGGAAGAATGATAAGTGAGAAGAAAAGGGTGATAAGAGTGAGAAGGAAAGTTTGATAAGAGAGAGAAGGAAAGGGTGATAAGAGAGAGAAGGAAAGGGTGGTAAGAGAGAGAAGGAAAGGGTGGTAAGAGAGAGAAGGAAAGGGTGGTAAGAGAGAGGAGGAAAGGATGATAAGAGAGAGAAGGAAAGGGTGATAAGAGAGAAAAGGAAAGGATGATAAGAGAGAGAAGGAAAGGTTGATAAGAGTGAGAAGGAAAGGGTGATAAGAGAGAGAAGGAAAGGGTGATAAGAGAGAGAAGAAAAGGGTGATAAGAGAGAGAAGGAAAGGGTGATAAGAGAGAGAAGGAAAGGGTGATAAGAGAGAGAAGGAAAGGGTGATAAGAGAGAGAAGGAAAGGGTGATAAGAGAGAGAAGGAAAGGGTGATAAGAGAGAGAAGGAAAGGATGATAAGAGAGAGAAGGAAAGGGTGATAAGAGAGAGAAGGAAAGGGTGATAAGAGAGAGAAGGAAAGGGTGATAAGAGAGAGAAGGAAAGGATGATAAGAGAGAGAAGGAAAGGGTGATAAGAGAGAGAAGGAAAGGGTGATAAGAGTGAGAAGGAAAGGGTGATAAGAGAGAGAAGGAAAGGGTGATAAGAGAGAGAAGGAAAGGATGATAAGAGAGAGAAGGAAAGGGTGATAAGAGAGAGAAGGAAAGGGTGATAAGAGAGAGAAGGAAAGGGTGATAAGAGAGAGAAGGAAAGGGTGATAAGAGAGAGAAGGAAAGGGTGATAAGAGTGAGAAGGAAAGGATGATAAGAGAGAGAAGGAAAGGATGATAAGAGAGAGAAGGAAAGGATGATAAGAGTGAGAAGGAAAGGGTGATAAGAGAGAGAAGGAAAGGGTGATAAGAGAGAGAAGGAAAGGGTGGTAAGAGAGAGAAGGAAAGGGTGATAAGAGTGAGAAGGAAAGGGTGGTAAGAGAGAGAAGGAAAGGGTGATAAGAAAGAGAAGGAAAGGGTGATAAGAGAGAGAAGGAAAGGGTGATAAGAGAGAGAAGGAAAGGATGATAAGAGAGAGAAGGAAAGGGTGATAAGAGTGAGAAGGAAAGGGTGATAAGAGAGAGAAGGAAAGGGTGATAAGAGAGAGAAGGAAAGGGTGATAAGAGAGAGAAGGAAAGATAAGATAGAGGTGGGGAAAGAGTGATGAGAGAGGAGGAAGAATGAGAAGCGAGAAGGAAAGGGTGATAACAGTGAGAAGGAAAGGATGATAAGAGAGAGAAGGAAAGGGTGATAAGAGAGAGAAGGAAAGGGTGATAAGAGTGAGAAGGAAAGGGTGATAAGAGAGAGAAGGAAAGGGTGATAAGAGAGAGAAGGAAAGATAAGATAGAGGTGGGGAAAGAGTGATGAGAGAGGAGGAAGAATGAGAAGTGAGAAGGAAAGGGTGATAAGAGTGAGAAGGAAAGTATGATAAGAGAGAGAAGGAAAGATAAAATAGAGGAGGGGAAAGAGTGATGAGAGAGGAGGAAGAATGAGAAGTGAGAAGGAAATAATGATGAGAGAGAAGGAAAGAGCGATAAGAGAGAGAGAGAGAGAGAGAAGGAAAGGGTGATATAAGAGATGAGCACAGGAGTGCACAAGCGTACCATTTTTGGTCAGTATGAGTGACTCAATTTCGTAGACGCCTTTTGTTTTTTTCTGTATATTCGTGCGTGCTTCTGAGTAAAAGCGTGTAATGCTAATTGAACGTGATTCTTTTCTTTCATGTTCTTATCAGTGTGTGTGCGAACGCGAATTCCATTTATGCTTGTACAGAAAGCAGTTTTTCTAGCAATTACTACAAACATCTATTTACTTATATATATATATATATATATATATATATATATATATATATATATATATATATATAGGGAAATTTGTATGACAAAGTGTAAATTTTTTTTTACTTTTGATAGGTTTCGTCCTTCAGGATGTCATCGGAGTAAATTTGTTATGTTGGTACGAATACCCATGAACACGAACGAGGGTTACTGGGGATTTCAGAAATTTTTAAGAAATTTTAAAACTTTAAAAAAGTATCTATTCGAATTCATTTGGAATCTTTTTCTTTTTCTTTCCATCACTTTTGTTAGCAGGTATCCCACACTGTGATATTAGAAGATCTGCCGGAAATCGTAAGAGCCAGGGCGAAAATTTACCGTAAGTGACCTTGTGATCAAGGAACTCTCTCTAGACATTTACGCTGTAGTGAAATTTTTTCTCCTTTGATAAGAGTAGTATTTTTTATGTCAAAATTGTGGTCAGTCTCGTTACTGTGAGCAACCAACGCATTTGATGTGTTATTTTGTAAAATGTCCCTTTAGAATTCATATAATCTTTTATTTAAATTCTTTGAGATTTCCCCAATGTAGTTTTGTGACAATTATTACAGGCGGTGGAGTAAGCTCCTACTTCAGGTTGTAGCTTATTGTTTTGTTTAGTATCGACTGTCTTTTATTGTTTTGGATGTACTAGTAACGACTTTTATATTGAGTTTAGATAGATTCTTTTCGATTGTGGATGTGATAGAGTTAGTTGGTAGGATAATATATGTTTTTGATTCGTGGGCTTTTCAGGAGGGACTATTTTTTGTTTTGGAATATTTTATGAGCGTTTTGTTTCGCATTGAATATAAAATAATTGAATATAATATCTATCTATCTATCTATCTATCTATATTTAGTTTACGAAAAACTAGGTAATCCGCATGGGTAGACCCAAGGAGGATAAAATCCAGTGAGCTCAATGTAAATCAGAGCTAATAATTTAAATAAAAATAAAAACAGACCACTTTAAGGTTCCATGTAATAAATTATTTCACCACAGCCCTTTTAAAGGGCCACGGATCATCAGACTTTACTTCCAAAGGTTGAAACGAAAAATGAAAAGAAATTTACACATTTTTGACGGGCAGTACTAAGCATATGTAAATTAACGAAGTGAGGAAGAGACATGATTGAGTTAGATGTAAAATTTCTATTCTGTCAAATTTAAATTGTTTGAGGAATTCAAGACATTGACACATTAAATCGGTTAACTTAACGGAAGTTATATATTGATATGGAATATATATATATATATATATATATATATATATATATATATATATATATATACAGTTTGAAAGAGTTGGTATTTCTTTTTTCTTTATTAAAAAATGAAGACGAAAGAAAAAGAAAAAAAGAAGTAAAATATAGAACCGATAAGCACCCACCCCACAAAAAAAGAAGGAGCCCTCCTCCTTAATCCCAACTCTATTGCATCTAGTGGCATATCCTAGAATTCTTATTTTTGGTGAAAACTCCCCGCTAACAAGAACTTGCCGGTCGTAAAATGGGCGGATACAATAAGTTTGGTCTGAAATGTAATGTTTTTTTTTTAATTTAATATTTTTTCTCTTGATTCTCTGCAATGTTTCCTGACTTTGTTTGAACGTTTATTTACGTTTATATATATATAACCTTTCAACCTTTGGAAGTAAAGTCTGATGATCCGCGGTCCTTTAAAAGGGCTGTGGTGAAATAATTTATTACATGGAACCTTAAAGTGGTATGTTTTTATTTAAATTATTAGCTCTGATTTACATATGTGTGTGTGTGTGTGTGTGTGTGTGTGTGTGTGTGTGTGTGTGTGTGTGTGTGTGTGTGTGTATACGTTCGTATTGATAACGTGTTTGTTAACGTAATAATGTTAATTGACTGGATTCGCAGCATTTAATGAAGTCTTTTTCTTTTTGGAGGTTACTGAATTATAAGAACGCAGTTTGAAAGAGTTGGTATTATTTTGTTTTTATTTTTATTAACTCCCCGGTGAACAGCTATGTATATATGTTTGTGCTGGGTCATCTGTGGACCCCAGTTCGACTCTCCAAATAAGTTATCTGAAAGCTGATTCTTTGAAATAATTTTTCTGGAAGTCAAACCCGGGATTGTTTTCTGTTTTGTTTTTTAATAGAAGTAGATAGGCTCTCCTATCCCCCGGTTCACACTTCTCTCCCTTCTCTTGAACATCCCTTGTTTCCTATTTAGGAAGGGGTTCCCTATTCCTTTCCTTTTCTCTGGCCTTAATTGCGGTGCTGTCATGAATTGTCTGTAATATGCGTGGATGAAGGTTACGTCTCTTCATGGTGAGGTTACCGGGTTAGCACTTATCTGGCTGCTGTTTCCCACTGGTAGTTAGGAGCCCGAACTCTTGCGCAGTATTTTGAGAGGCTGCTCTGATCAACAGTTGCATAATACTGAGTTCTTGCAGTGCGATGTCGCGTATGGAAGGATGTCCCTGAAATCACCTCAGGTGGGCCAACCCGAGGCCACACTATGTTGCAGTGTGCGCCAGTTCCCTTTCTGTTACATTAGACGACCGACTGCTACTACTATCCTAGACATTTCCTTACCAAACTAACACATCATGACAATAAACAACCAAAGATATAAATCTAAATCAGTTCAACAAAAAACACCTAAACTCTTTAACATTTCTTTCTCCGACATTCGTGGCATTCGTACCAACTTCTGCAGTGTGGAATCATTCCTCTTCGAAAGTTTCTGGACATCCTAGTACACTGCAAAACTAATCTTAACCCTTCAATCCCTTCCTCTGATTTCTCGATTCCTCGCAACCTTCCTTTCCTTAGAAAGGACTCTAATGTTCACATGCATGGCTTGGGTATTTATGTCCACGAACATCTCCCGTTGGCTAGGGAACTCTCACTTGAATCTCCAGATCGTTCTTACATGTGTCTCCGCCCTTCTCTACCTAACTCAGTCAACTATTTTTTCTTTCTCTACCGTTCCACTTCCTCTCAAGACTTGCGTGCTAGACAGGATTTCCGATAATATAGCCACTAGTTTGCCAATATATTCGTGTTAGGTGAATTTAATGCCCACCATACCAGGTAGCTTAAACACTCTGTCACTGACCTCGCTGGCATCCATATCCTTAACTTCTCAATCACTCAATCTCTCATGCAAGTGGTTGACTTCCCCACGCTTTTTCCCAGTAACCCTGACGCACACGCACAGATCTCTTTTTTTTTCTATCTCTATCCCTAACTTTTGTCGTACTACGCAGTTCTGCCCTCTTGGCAACTCTGATCATGAGGTAGTAGTCTACAAACATCTCCGTCAGCTCCCCCATCAACCAAAAACCTCCTACCAACAAAATATATTTGTGTTATTAACGAGCGGATTGGAATGAAGTTTTTAATCATCCTGTTCAAAAATGCGCACCTGAGGTCTCCTCCTGGTTGAAAGCCGACAACGATGCTTTCATTCCAGCAAGGAAATACCAAGTTAAACTACGTTCATCTCATTGCTATAGCCCACTGGAATCACTTCTTCAGGCTGTACCAGAGCAAAACGTCTGACTACAACAGACGTCTCTCTGTCTCTGATCGTAACGAGTACAATCGTATCCTCAATGAAGCGAAGTTATTGTTTGCAGATAGAATGAACCAACGTATAGCATCTCAGTAGTTCTGTTCTAAAGACTATTGGCGGTTTTTTATAATGTTCTTAAGTCTAATTTCATCTTGTTGGTAATTATCATTACTGATTTTTAAACAACCTGAAAGTAGTCTATATGTAAAAAAAAGGCTAAAAATAATGGAAACTGTATTAATAAAAACAAAAAATCAACACTCAGTAATATCAACTATTAACATGGACACAATATGTTGACTGTGTTTTGAAAAGAAGATATTCTATAATGTTAAATACATACATACAATAATCTATTTCCAGTTAACAGTTAATATATATATCATCCTTGAAAATGGGTAAATGTATAGCCAAAAGAGCTCGGAAAAATAAAATAATTGGACAGTTTTTGTACAATTTATCTATTGAAAATAAAAAAATTATAAGGTCATATGAGAAATTATATAAAAAACTTAACCAAATCACCTTGTCTGTCATATGTAATGAAGCTTGCATATATTTTAAGACATTTTTATGTTTATACATTCTTTTTATAGATACAAATATTTAAGTAACCGATTTGGCCACAACGGAGTATTCGGTTAGCAAGGACGATTTTATTGTCTAAACTTCCATGATTCTCTCACGTACATTCATACCTGCTCATGGTGTACCCAAATGTAAACAAATGACGTCACACTGTGGCCAAATCGGTTAAAGGCACGTCAGGCTAAAGTGTGTGTTGAACAACAGCAAATCCTCAATCCCTCCTCTATTTAATCAATTCGAATTTATGACATTTACAACTGATAAAGTTGAATGATTTGCTCGTAAATTCTCTTCCAACTCGACACTTGACTCATTTAGAGTACCTACACCTGATTGCCCCATAGAACTGAGGCAGAAAATAGCTTATAAATTTTAATGCCTCCAAAACTAAACTGCTCCCATTTAACCACCATAGAGAAACTTTCCTGTCCACCATCAACATGGCTGATACTGGTAGCAGATGTACCAAACCAGATGGGACAACAATATTCAATGGCTGGATGAATGGTAGACTAAATAATGTGTAAGATAGATTCTGGCGGAAGAAATTGTCTAGCATTCATATTAAATAAATTATTTAATAATATTAAATCAATAATTAAATAAATTTTAAATTCATGTTTCATTCACCTATTCATTCTCTCACTTTTCTCTCTCTCTCTCTCGCTCTCTTTAACTCGCTCTTTCTATCTTTCCTTTTTGATTAGGTTTCTTTATTTCTTTGTATAACGATAGAAAGGAAAAAAAGAAAAGAAAAGAAAGAAACGATATAAATAATGACTTTTATCTGTCTATAAAATCTAAAAATGGTTGATTAAGCCACTCACTGAATTTGAGAAGTGGAATATCTTCACCTCCACAATTACCATTTCCAGCTCGTCTACGAGTTCGTTTTCCATCTTGGTACTCAATCGACTTAATTCGTTCAATCTTCAACTTTAACGGCCACCTACACAAGGTTTAATACGCATACAGCAACATTAGAGGGCAAGGTCAACTCCGAGAAGTTTCAGCGAAGGTTCCTCTCTCTCACAATGGCTTGCTAAATGAACAAGCAAAACATTGCACTGTTACAAGTGCGCTGATATATGCATAATTATATAAGGATATTTATTTAACTAAGCTTAGAGAGACAAGGTGGAGTAATGGATAGCGGCTCGGATTGAGGAAGCGGAGTACATTCCAGTCAAATTCATTACATTAATTTACGTGCTACTACCCTTGTGAAAGGTATGAATCCTCTTCTTCTCCCCCTCCAGCTACGGGTAAATAGCAGGACAAACCGGGTTCTATAGCCTTGGATGGCAACTGGTCTACTGCAGAAAGAAATGGCAACCTACTGCGGGAAAAATCTGTCTCGTCAGTCATGTATCGAAAGATACATGATTCCCTACGCATGTATCACGCATGGCACGTAACTGACTGATTGACTTTCCAGTCGAATCCATTACATTCACTTACGTGCTAATACCCTTGGGAAAGGTATGAATCCTCTTCTCCCCTTAGATTTGGGTAAATAGCAGGACAGACCGGGTTCTATAGCATTGGATGGCAATTGGTCTACCGCAGAAAGAAATGGCAACCTACTGCGGGAAAAATCTGCCTCGTCAGTCATGTATCGAAAGATACATGATCGCGATCACGCATGGCACATAACTGACTGAAGCTTCGCTTCCAAAGGAGCTATTCCCTCAGGCACTAGTCATAATTGTTCTAAGGAGACAAGCTGGTTAATAACTAAACCTTGTCGATGTGTACACGTCCCCAATATGAAGTTTGTCTTTTGCTGAAAACCATGAATTTTGTCTTTCTTTCGGCCAGGTGTAATGGTTAGCAAGCTTGTCTCGCTAGATCTGTTACGAGTGAGTAGCAAGTTCGATCCTCACTGGGTATTCCATAATTTAGACCCTGTGCCACAACTAAGCTACAATTAGGGGCACTTCGACGTGGTGTAATGGTTAGCAAGTTTGACTCGCTAGATCAATTGCGACTAAGTCGTGAGTCGATGTTGTTCTATAGAAGAATGCTGAAGATACCATGGACCGAATATGAGAGCAACGGCGAAGATTTGGAAAAAATGGAAACAAAAAGGAAAATTAAACTTAACACCAGGAAGAGACAGCAGAAATGTCTAGGACGCTTATTGAGGAAAGAGGGTTTGGAAAATCTGATACTCACAGGAAAAACTGAAGGCAAGAGGGACAAATGAAAACATGGTGAACTTGAGTAAATGGATGGCGGAACAGAGCTTAGGAGAAATGACAAAGGTTATTAAGAGCTATAAGGGACTTCGTGGAGAGCCATAATCGCCTACGTACTTAGGGATACGGCATATAAAGTAGTGAGTTCGATGTTTAATGGGGGCTCCAAACATTTGTCATTGTGTCACATCTAAGCTACACTGAAGAAAATCATATTGGTCACTTCGATGGAGTGATTTCTTTCCTCACATCTACGCTACGTTTAGAAAATAATTTTGGACTTTTCAACGTGGTCTAATATTTAGCAAGCCTGTCTCACTATATCAATTGCGACTGAATAGTGAGTTTGATCTTCACTGGCGCCATATCTAAGCTACACTTAGAAAATCACCATAGTCCTTTCTTCTTGCTTTCCTTTATTATTCTGTCGTTAAATATTGGCCATTTGGCATCTTTTCTGTTAATTCACCCCCAAATATTAACTCACCCCAAGATAAAAAGAATGTATATTCACACCAAAATTCAGAAATGTCTTAAAATTTGTTAAAAAATGCATTCATTATTATTTTTTGTCTTGCGTTTCCAACGAACGCACACAAATAAGAGTCTATCATCTATAAATCAACCATCCGTCCTTGCATGGAATATTGCTGTCATGTAAGGTCTGGTGCTACCGATGTACGTATCGAGGTCCATGACAAAATCCAGAGACGAATATCGAAGATATTAGGTTCTAGTATGGCATCTAGTCTACAATCGCTATCCCACAGACGTGCTGTGGCCTCTCTCTGTCTCTTCTACAAATATTTTCACGGTAACTGTTCCGAAGAGCTACATTCGCTGATTCCCGGACTACATGAATTTAAACGAGTTACCAGGCTGGCATCTCGGTCCCACCCTTTCACTGTTAAAACGGTTAAACAGCTTCTTTTCTCGCACTTCCCGTCTGTGGAACTCCCTTCCCCTTACTTGCTTCCTCGATCACTATAATCTTCAAATATTGAAGTGTAATGTCAATCGACATCTGACACGCTGGGCTTGTTCCCCGTCCTTCTCTGAATCCTTTCCTTTGTAACCCCTTGCGTGCTAGTGGCACTCCTGCCTTGCTTGGGGCGAATTGCCTTAAAAAATGTTGCGATGAGTCCTGAACATGGACTTATTCTTCAATTTGGCGTTCTGCCAGGTACTTTGGATTGTTTTCGTGTGAGCTGATGTTTTTGGATCAATTAAATTCATAGCGGGATTTACAGTCAGATGAATATAATTGGGATTATCCTTCAAAGTTGTATATCCTCTCCAACAATCTGAAGAATATTTACTCGATGTAAGAAGCGAAAACGCCACTCTCCTTGGCGTTGCATTCTTATAGTAACTCCAGCAACTTTATAGCAAGCTCAACAAATTTTGATTTAAAATTTGTAATTTCAAAAGAGTGCCAAAAATTTAATAAAAATAAACCCTGACTTAAAATTTATAATTTCTTGGGGTGAATTAATATTTGTGATAAGTACACAATCTCCTACAGAGAGTGAGAAGAAGGGACTATGTATAAACTACAAGAAGACAGAATGCATGGTCATCAGTAAAATGCGATTTGCAGGTTGGGAACACTAGAATCAAGTAGACGCGGAAGTTTAAATATTTGGGAAACGTTTTGACAGAGGACGGTAAGTACGACACTGAGATCTGTAGACGTATTGGGATGGCCAATGGCGCATTCCAAAAGCTGGGCAGAGTATTGCGAGACGGGAGGATTTCTTTGGTAACAAAGAAAAGAATACTGAGCTGTTATGTAACATCTGTCCTTCTTTACGGCAGCGAATGTTGGACGATTTCCCGAAAGATGAAAAAGAGACTCGAGGTGACGGAGATGTGGTTCTACAGAAGGATGCTAAGGATACCATGGACCGAGCATGTGAGCAATGATGAAGTCTTAGAGAGGATGCAAACAAGGAGGAGGTTTATACTTAACATCAGGAAGAGGCAGCTGAAGTTTCTGGAACACATAATGAGGAAGAAGGGCCTGGAGAATCTGATACTCACGAGTCGAATAGAGGGAAAGAGAGAGAAAAGGAAACAACGTATGGCATACCTAGCAGGCTTGAGCAGGTGGATGACAGAACGTGATCTGGGGGAGATGGCAGAGGGAACTTGTTAAGAGCTGCCAGGGATAGAGGGATGTGAAGAGCCATGATCGCCTACACCCTGAAGGGACATGGCATATAAGAAAATAACTTGACATTATGTGGGATGAATTAACAGAAAAAAAATCTAAGCTTCATAAATAACAAGGAAGAAAGCAAGTGTAATCAACTGCGAATGAAAGAACCCCCCCCCCCAAAAAAAAAACAAAAACGGAAGAATGCAGAATAATCAACCATTATTTAAAGCCGAATCATATTTTGGATTCTAAGAACAATATTTTGTTTTTATGTGAAAAAGCATTACACCATTTATAGCATTAACAATTTTTTGAGAAAAGTTTTACTATTTAACCCATAGCTGGATTCATACCTTTCCCAAGGATATGTGCGAGTAAGTGAATGTAACGAAGCCGACTTGAATTCGAACTCGTCTTACCGATTTCTTATTCAGAGCCGCTATCCATTAAACCACCCGCACATCCACCACAATGCAAAGATGCAGAGGAAGAGTGATAATTGTTCTGCATGGTAATTTTTTTTTTTTTTGCTCGAACAAAATGTATGATGATAGATTGAACAGTAAACAAGAACGGATAGTGTCAAGCTAGATTAATGTAGATACCGAAGTCGACACGAATAAGCTCGAATGAAAAGACGAATGTCTACCAAATAACTATCTGTGAATTCCTTTTTCTGTCTGTCTTAGAAGAAGAAAAAAAAGACAATAAAAATAAGCACTTTCGTCTTATGTTACGTGTCCAATCCGAATTTTTAACGCTGCTTATTTTTTTCTGACTTTCGTAATTTGATGCACCATAAAGAAAAGTTCATAGAACATCGAAAAGAAATAATAAAGTTCTTACAATTGATCTAATTACTAGCATAGATTCTTCTTCTTCATCATCAGCATTTTTTTCTTCTTCATTATCTTTTTCTTCTTCTTCATCTTCTTCTTCATCATCATCATCTTTTTCTTCTTCTTCATCTTCTTCATCATCATCATCTTTTTCTTCTTCTTCATTATCTTTTTCTTCTTCTTCATCATCATCATCTTTTTCTTCTTCTTCATCTTCTTCATCATCATCATCTTTTTCTTCTTCTTCATCATCATCATCTTTTTCTTCTTCTTCATCTTCTTCATCATCATCATCTTTTTCTTCTTCTTCATTATCTTTTTCTTCTTCTTCATCATCATCATCTTTTTCTTCTTCTTCATCTTCTTCATCATCATCATCTTTTTCTTCTTCTTCATTATCTTTTTCTTCTTCTTCATCATCATCATCTTTTTCTTCTTCTTCATCTTCTTCATCATCATCATCTTTTTCTTCTTCTTCAT
This sequence comes from Acanthosepion esculentum, assembly GCA_964036315.1. Classification (NCBI taxonomy): domain Eukaryota; kingdom Metazoa; phylum Mollusca; class Cephalopoda; order Sepiida; family Sepiidae; genus Acanthosepion; species Acanthosepion esculentum. The sequence continues at coordinate 25,900,707 of OZ038494.1, read as the reverse complement.
TATCTTTTTCTTCTTCTTCATCATCATCATCTTTTTCTTCTTCTTCATCTTCTTCATCATCATCATCTTTTTCTTCTTCTTCATTATCTTTTTCTTCTTCTTCATCATCATCATCTTTTTCTTCTTCTTCATCTTCTTCATCATCATCATCTTTTTCTTCTTCTTCATTATCTTTTTCTTCTTCTTCATCATCATCATCTTTTTCTTCTTCTTCATCATCATCATCTTTTTCTTCTTCTTCATCTTCTTCATCATCATCATCTTTTTCTTCTTCTTCATCTTCTTCATCATCATCATCTTTTTCTTCTTCTTCATCATCATCATCTTTTTCTTCTTCTTCATCTTCTTCATCATCATCATCTTTTTCTTCTTCTTCATCTTCTTCATCATCATCATCTTTTTCTTCTTCTTCATTATCTTTTTCTTCTTCTTCATCATCATCATCTTTTTCTTCTTCTTCATCTTCTTCATCATCATCATCTTTTTCTTCTTCTTCATTATCTTTTTCTTCTTCTTCATCATCATCATCTTTTTCTTCTTCTTCATCATCATCATCTTTTTCTTCTTCTTCATTATCTTTTTCTTCTTCATCATCATCATCTTTTTCTTCTTCTTCATCTTCTTCATCATCATCATCTTTTTCTTCTTCTTCATCATCATCATCTTTTTCTTCTTCTTCATCTTCTTCATCATCATCATCTTTTTCTTCTTCTTCATCTTCTTCATCATCATCATCTTTTTCTTCTTCTTCATCTTCTTCATCATCATCATCTTTTTCTTCTTCTTCATCTTCTTCATCATCAGCATCTTTTTCTTCTTCTCCATTATCTTTTTCTTCTTCTTCATCTTCTTCTTCTTCATCTTCTTCTTCTTCATCTTCTTCTTCATCATCATCTTCATTTTCTTTACCTCTTCTTTTTCTTCGTGACCTGACTCTTCAGGACGTGGACGATCATGGCTCTCCACAACTTCCTATCCTTTGTAGCACTTAGCAAACTTTGTCATTCGCTCTCCCAGTTCTGACACCCATTTACACAAGCTCCTTATCTAGATTACTCGCTGTTTCCTTTTGTTCCTCTTGCCATCAGTATGCCTAGGAAGTGTCAAATTTTCCAAGTCTATTTTCCTCATTGTGTGTCCTAGAAATTTCAACTGTCGCTGATTCTAAGTATATTTGTCACATAACAAAAACACTCATACCAAAACAAACACACATACTCACACCCCAAAACATAAAACACACATCCAAAGACAGATCTGCAATGTGATCGGTCCTGACTTGGCATATCGACTCCAGTCACTTGGGCACCTCGAGGCGGTGTAATGGTTAGCAAGCTTGTCTCGCTAGAACAATTACGTCTGAGTAGTGAGTTCGATCCTCACTGGGCGCCCCTTACTTTCGGCCTTGTGCCACATCCAAGCGTAGCTTGGAAAATCACTATCGACTCCAGTCACTTTCTCACAGATGTGATGAGTCTTCCCTTTGTCTTTTCTACAAATATTTTCGTGTCAACTGCTCCTATGATCTATTTTCGCTGGTTCCCCGACTGCATGAATTTAAGCGTGCCACTAGGTTGGCATCTCGGTCCCACCCTTTTACTGTCGAAACAGTTAAATGTAACCAACTTTTCTACTTCAACAGCTTCTTCTCTCGTACTTCCCGACAGTGGAATTCCATTTCTCTTACTTGCTTCCCTGATAACTACAATCTTCAATTTAAATGTAATGTCAATCGACATCTTTTGATGCCTCGGTCCCCGTTATTCTTTTTATCCTTTTCCCAACCCCCCTATCCTCAGTCTTTTCTCTTACTTTCACTCTCTGTAACCCCTTGCGTACTAGTGGCACTCCCACCTTGCTTGGGGGTGAATCGCTTATATAAAAAAAACAAAAAACAAAAAAACCCCAGAAACACACATAAACAAAAAACATACAAAAAACACAAAACATACACGCACAAACAAAACAAACACACACACACACACACACACACACACACACACACACACACACACACACACACACACACACACACTCTAAAACACAACAACTTACACAAAGACACATGCACCTCCACCCCAAAATGCAGCACAACTCACACACACATCAGAACACAGGAAAACAACCACCCACCTTCGCGTGAAAAGACATACACATACCCCCCCACACAAACAGACAAATAAAATCGGGCTTGGAATTTCAACCTGCAGACGGTACCTCCTGTTGAGACAATTGCCGATAGAACCAGGCAATATCTAGACGCTCCGACAAACGGCTCTCCATTAATCTCCTTTCTGCCTTTCATCAGAATGGCTGATGCTAACCTCCAGAAGAGTGACTCCTTGCGCCTCCTCTAATTAACGTTTGCTTCTGACATGAAGTGGAAAGATTATGTTGGAAAGTCTGCTATTCGGAAAGTTGGTTCCCTGTGTCGTACTAGAGAGTTGTTCTCGCCGGAATTTATCTTAGATATTTATAAGTCTCCCATTCGTTCATCCTTCGAATATTGCTACCATGTATGATTTGGTGTTCCTGCTACATATTTAGAGATTCTTGATAAAATCCAAAGAAGAAAATGCAATGTTATTGGTCCTGATCTGTCATCGCAGCTTCAGTGACTTTCCCACTGCCGTAAACTAGCTTCCTTGTGCCTTTTTCTATAAATATTTCCATGGTAATTGTTCTGATGAACTTTCCTCTATAGTAAATAGACTTTAATTTAAGCGCAGATGGCGGCAAGGTCTCATGCTAACAGTTACTTTTCCCGCACTTCTCGCCTGTGGAACTCTCTTCCGGCTTCTTGCATTTCAGTTAAGTTTGATATCTTCTGTCTTCCGAATTCCTATTCTTTTATTGTTCTCTCTCCTTAATAGTGTTTTTCTTTTTCTTATATTCTTTCACACTCAGTAACCCCTTGTGCATTACTGGCTTCAATGCCTTGCTTGGGGTGAGATGATTAGAAAAAAAAATGCGCTTTCTGGGTACTCCGAGCTTAAAATTGAACTCGAATATATGGAACACCGCTAAAGATGCTGAAAATTTTTTTTTTACAATAATGTTCACACTGTGCAAAGCCCAAGAGCCACTCGAGGTAGAGGGTTAAAAATTAGACGGCACAGTTTATATGAATGTGTGGGGGAAGAAAACTGTTAATCATAGACTTGAATACGTTAAGATTGTAGTGATTGGGAAAGCATCCACTTGGGAGTCGATTTCATAAAGCAATGGTTTGTTGGAAAAATGCTCGAGTGTAACTTTCCTTTCACCAATGGAATATGCAGGAAATAAGCTACAATGTGAGTTGAATGGGGGGAGTCTTAGCTGTGAAGGTTAGAACTGATGAAACTAAGGAATGTTATCTGCCTGATCACTTTCCATGAACATAGCTATAGAGCAGTAAGAAGCTTGCGACGTTTCGTCTGTGAGAAAAGGGTTGTAGAGTGAAAAATAATTCATCACCCATAAGGACGCGGAGACGCTTTCAGATTCTATTAAGACTTGAAAGGGAAGATTGGGTAGCTCCTGCTCATATATGACAGCAGTACTCCATTTTCAGTCTTGTGAAGGTAAAGGATAGCGGGAGTCAGGTACTTACTTGAGAGCTACAGGGAAACGACAACTTTTTCCTTCATTTTTAGCAATGGCTCGTATGTACGAGTTCAACTTGACGTCTGGGTTGAGCTTAAGTTCCAATATGCGGTCAAGGCAGCGTTCTTTCTTGGGGGAACACCCACCTTATCGTTATAGGCGAAAATTCAGGGTACGCTCGGTGATGATGGGGTGTCACTAATTTGGTTCTGTTGGTTACTTGTAACGCTCCAGAAAGCAGCTGTTTTTTTTTCTGCCATTCTCTATCTTTACAAGAGTCAGATCAGACCAAAGAATAGCGTATTGCTGCCGAATTTGGGTTGGAACTGACCAGTCCTCACATTCCAGCCATGGCAGAGTTTGAAAACGTTTACGCGGCCGTATGGGTGATGAACTATTTTCCATCCTACTGCTCGTTTCTCCCAAACAAAAACTTGCTGCTAGCCTCTCTGTCCTCTATCGCTGTTTTCATGGTAAATGTTCAGAAGTGTTACATTTCCTTAATTTCAAATGTCCAGAGAGTCACAGCTAGTACCACCATGCCACGTATACACGGTCGACGCATAGAAATTTCCTTCGCATTCTATTGATAAAGATGAAATCCTACTCAGGCAGCTTCTTCTCCAGAAGTGTTACGTTGTAGAACAGAGTCCCGAGAGAATGCTTTCTCCATCACTACGATCTTAACCTATTCCACGTACAACCGTTATCTATCCTACGTATCCTCATATTATGCACTTCTTTACGCCCTTGCAACTATTTAGCAACCTTATAATTTGAGTAATGGTGAACAATGAAAGATTTTTTCAGACAAATATCTGACAATATTCACAAAATAAAAAAGACAAAGTTGCATTTGCTTTTTTCTTGATATTATGAGAAATAAATACGATGTGAGTTCTGAAAAGTTCTCGACTTGACTATTTCTACGTGCCGTGTTCTTTCAGGACGTTGACGATCATGGCTCTCCATAATTTCCTATCATTTGTAGCTCTTTTGCGCTTTTATTATCTCAAGTGAGTGTTCATGAATTTTTGTTGATTAGGAAATGTGTTATATATTTGAATATTATCTGTTACTTCATTACACGTGACACGTATCTAACCAATACAAAATAACCAAACTCAACATACCATTAATTTGAGTCTCTTTGCTTTTTATCCTATTTTATCTCTTCTTTCTTGATCTCTGTCGAAGTTTTAATGAAGTGAAACATGTTAGATTAAGATCTGTTTCCTACTTGTTCTTTATCCTATCATGTATGTGTGTGTGATTAATTATTTTAAGGGTTATCAAAACTTTTTGGTTTGTTTAAAACTGAAACATATTTTGTATTGTAAGAAAAAATTTCTTTATTTTTGTGAGCGGATATTACATTAGAATTCTTTTGGTAATAAATTTTTTTTCCCCAGATACAAGTTTTAGTATTTAACCCATAGCAGGGGGTAGCAGATTGATTCATATTTTTCCCAGTGGTATTTGCGCATAAGTAAGTATAGCAAACTTGACTGGTACTTGAACTAGGTTCTACAATTTCTCAATCCGCGCTGCTATCTATACGCCACCACTCATCTACACTGTAACGATATTATTTTTAAAATTAGATTTTCTCCAATATTAACTGAATTTTTATTTTAGTTGAACTGAAATTACTAAAACAATACAGTTAAAGTAAAAATCAAGTGTCCATGTGTTTAACATGAATCATAATTTTTTCACACTAATGTAGATTTAATTGAAATAAAAAGATTCTTCTGAAGATACTGATTCATGTGTGAAACATTAAAACACAAGTTTTCCATAGTCTTGTGTCTCTTCAAGACGTAGCCGATCCTTGCTCTCCACATTTTCCTGTCTTTTGTAGCTATTAATACATTTTGTGCTTTTCTTATCTCTAGTAAACTGTTATGGTAATTTACCCACACACGCATGGACTCTCCCAACTATAAATAGGAGCAGGTACTGCCTTTTGTAGAGGGAAATTTCCAGCAGTCAGCTCTGACAGTCGGGCCGAACATTCTTGCTGTAATATTCCCGTTTGTATTACTGTTTCTGTTAATATATTTGTTTAACTCAATTCCTCTCTTTGTGTCTTTATTTCTGGCCCTAACAAGGCCACAATATAAACCTTGTTCCGTCATACATTCACTCAAACGGGATAGGTAGGTCGTGCGTTGCTTCCCCCAGTCTATCTTGCCTTCCATTTGTCATCTGGGTATCAGCTTTTCCAAGCCCTCTTTCACCATTATGTGCCTTAGAAATTTCAACTGTCTCTTCCTGATGTTAGGTATAAATACCTTTTTTATTCCATTTTTACCTTTCGATGTTGGTAAAACTTTCATGATATATTTATATGAGATGCCTATTCTATGTTTTGTGTAACTTCAGGTCGTTGACGATCATGGCTCTCCACAATTTCCTGTCTGTTGTAGCTCTTGATAAATGTTATGCCTTTCTTACTTCAAGTGGGTGTTCATGTATTTTACTGAAGGTGCTGATTCATCTATGAAACATTTAAAGTTTACCAAAGTGATTGTAATATGCAGATTCCTCTCTCTTCAAGACATAAGCAATCCTTGCTCTCCACAATTTCCTGTTCCTTGTAGCTTTTAATAAATGTTGTATTTTTGTTATCTCTCCGAAACCCTGCGCCACTATCCATTTACTCAAGATCACTAGGTAGGTTATATGTTGTTTTTCTATGTCCCCCTTGCCTTCAATCTTTCCTGTGAGCATCAAATTTTGTTTCAATACAGAAAAAATAAAAGAAATAAACGTCTATATTTTTGTATACTTATTCTGTTTTTATATATTCAACATGCACCTTCATCTAAAAACCCCACAAAACCCACAAGCTTTTTAACCTCCACAGTAATTATAGGGCTCATATTGGTAAAATTTTCAAGATTATATATATATATATATATATATATATATATATATATATATATATGAGAAATACCTTATGTAAGTTTCAGCTCTTAATACTTCTGTGTGTCGTGTCCATTCAGGACGTAGGCGATCATAACTCTCCACATTTTCCGTCCTTTGTAGCTCTTAATAAATTTGATCTTTTAGTTATTTCTCCTAAACTCTGTTCCACCATCCATTTACTCAAGCTCATTTTTCGTCTTCTATGTGCCGTGTCTCTTCAGGATATTGGCGATCATGGCTCTCCACAATTTCCTATCTTTAGTTGCTCTTAATAAACTTTGTTTTTTGTTATTTCTCTTAAACGCTGTTCCGCCATCCATTTACTCAAGCGCATTCTTCGTTTTCTATGTGCCGTGTCTCTTCAGGACGTTGCCGATCATGGCTCTCCACAATTTCCTCTCCTTTGTAGCAATTAATAAATTTTGTCTTTTTGTTATTTCTCCTAAACCCTATTCCGCTATCCATTTACTCAAGCTCATTCTTCGTCTTCTATGTGCCGTGTTCCTTCAGGACGTTCGCAATCATGGCTCTCCACAATTTCCTGTCCTTTGTAGCTCTTAATAAATTTTGTCTTTTGGCTCCGCTATCCATTTACTCAAGTTCATTCTTTGTCTTCTATGTGTCGTGTCCCTTCAGGACGTAGGCTTTCATAGCTCTCCACAATATCCTCTCCTTTGTAGGTCTTAATAAATTTTGTGCATTTCCTATCTCTACTAAAACTTGTTCCGCCATCCATTTACTCAAGCTCGCTAGGTAGGTCATGCGTTGTTTTCCGCTGTCCCTCTTACCTTCAAACTGTCCTGTGTGTATCAGATTTTCCGAGCCCTGTTTGTCCTAGAAATTTCAACTGTCTCTTCTTGATATTAATATTAGTGTCCCTTTTTTATTCTGTTTTCGTCGTCGCCCATTCGGTCTATGTCATTCTCAGCATCCTTCTGTAGAATCCCATTTCTGTTGCTTCAAGTCTTTTCTTCTGGGAGGAGATTATCCAGCACTCCCTGCCATATAGGAGGATTGATATTTAATAAAGGTTTAGTAATTGTCTTTTCTTTGTTTCTAACAAAAAACCTTCCTTTTCTTTGCTTAACTTTTGGAAGGCATCTTCTACTATCTCAATGAGGCTTCAAATTTCTGTGTCGCGCTTTCCGCCCTCTGTTAAAAAAACTTCCCAGATATTTAAATTGTTGTACTTGTTTCGTTTGGGCATCTTCAATTTGTAATTTGCATGTTGGGATGTTCCATTTGCTGATAAACATACATTCTATCTTCTAGCAATTGATGTTTAGTACTTTTTTTCTCGGCTTCTTTCATTATCTTCTGTAGGAGTTCTTGTCGTTTCCTTTGTGTCTGCTACCAACACTGGGTCATCTGTATATCTTATATTGTTAAGATTTTTGCCGGAGACGAAAAGTTAAGTAGCCTATATTCCCCTCAAACACCAGATTCTCTTTAGCTGGTAGAAGACATTGTGAAGACCAGGGTTATTGAAGAAAATCCCATACTCTGGAATCGCATGCTGATTAGCATAAGTCCGTACTGCCGGCTAAACTTCTCACCGTGTCTTTTTCTTCCCCACTTAGCGCCATTCACGCCTGTTGAAAAGAACTCTCTTCTTTCAATAAACAACTGGCAGAAATTAACTTTTTCTATTCTTTATGTATTGTCTCCCAATCGTGTTGCAATAAATATTTTTGTTATTTGTTAACGGAAAATTATTTGATTCTAAAAGTTGCTGATCCTTCTAGTAACTCGTACCAGATACCCTAACCGTCAGAAGAAGTTCCGGCCAAATTGTGTCAGCTGCCTTCTGTGGATCTTTCGAGCACAGCGTGGGCACAGAAGGACCCGCCGTGCAACTTACATAGTAGCCCCCCTCCATATTCTCCCTGTATTTCACTCAAGCAGCTTCTTCCCGCGAACCACTGCCCTATGGAACAGACTCCCTAGAGGATGTTTCCCCGATCACTACAATCTTAACCTGTTCAAGTCTTGAGTCAACCGTTATCTTCCCGCACTATAAATATAAACCATCCTTATCGTAACCCTTGAGTAGCTCCCGGGCCTGTACAGAGTGAACCTTACTGTAAAAAAAAAAAAGAAAAAAAAGAACAACTAGTCGGAAACACATGTGGAAGTCCTGGAACTAAGACCACACCCAGTGCTGCGACTAAGATAGGACCACATGGTGGCACTTCTCTCAGAATCACCTCACTTTATAAATTGAATAATCCGGCGAGAAGACACATCCTTGCCTTACACCCCTTTCTATTTTTGTATATTTACTGAATTCATTTTCTATCCGTATGCGGAGATTTGTTGCCAGTATATTCTGGGTTATTCTAATATTCTTTTATTCTATTATCCTAATATTCTTTTATTCTATTATTATAATATTCTTCCCAAATATGTCAAGATTACCTATCAATTTCAACAGTTCTTTGTGACGTACTTTATGAAACGCTTTCGAACTTACACAGATATGACCGACTCATATAAATAGGATCATAGAACCAGAATTTTTTCTTCCTTGGTAAGGCCGAGAACTTTTCAGCACCTCATCTTAAACTAAGGGACGTGTGAAAACCAAAATGAAAGAAAAAAGAAAGAAAGAATGAAATCAATGTGGTTATTAAATAAAAAAGAGTGCAATTTTGGCTTCTTATCTGCAAGGAAAAATATCTACACCATACAAATTTTATTTTGGATGATATTACATAGTAAAATATAACATATCTATAACGTAAAAATGTAATTATAGTATTAAATTTGGTTTCTTTTATTCTAGCGATAAACAGCATGTACATCGGCTAAAATGTCTGCATCGTACAAATTTTAATTTGGGATGATATCTACGTAGTAAAAGTTAATAACATATATATATATATATATATATATATATATATATAACAGAGAAAATGTAATTAAAATATGAAAAAAAAATTCTATTAATAATATTCTAACGATAAATGGCACGTACATTGGCTAAAAACGCTAAATAACTTTTCTTGTTGTAGATCGCAATATAAAGTATAGATTTCAAACCAAAGTAGATTCCTGACATGTAGATTCCTGACATGTAGATATCAAGCCAAAGTAGTACCTAAAAGTGTTATGAATAAGTTCGTCATGATAGAAAGAAGTAAAAGTTTCGAATAAGAGAAGAAAAATAAATAAATCTATGATTAAATTTATTGCAAGTAAACGAATGAAAGATAATAGTGAGTGACTAACAAGATGAAAAATATTCGAAGCGGAAAATGATCATTTAAAAAAAAAATTTCAAGGCGATAATGTCCCTAAGATGCAAAGTGTTACAAGGTGTGAAAAAGAATGAGAAACCTTTAGTGAGGAGGAAAGACAACAAAAGATAATGACGATTGGCGTTGCATTTAAGGAAGACAGATGATAGTGGTTGGCATTGCATTTAATTTTTTTAAAGATTGTAGGCGACGGAGAAGAAAGAAACTGGAAGAAACTTCCACAGGAGAATAATGCAAGAAAAGAAACTATTATAATGGAACATACAGTTGCATCTAGCTAGTTCAGCAGTAAAACAGTGAGACCTAATTGCCAATCTAGTAGCATGCTTAAACTTATAAAATCGAGGCACTAACAGCTCATCAGAACGATTGCTCTCCCCAGAACAATATTTATAGAAAAGACAAAAGGAGAGCCAAGTCACAATGGTGCGAAAGTGACTGAAGTCGACATACCAGGTCAGGATTGATTACATAAGATTCTTCTTTAAATGCTGTCAATAATCTCGACATATACCGAGTGTAAAACAAAATTATCCAAATCATGTAACAGTAAAAATTGTGCAAGTGTTAGATTAAGACTTGAATCGTTGTCTCGTAGAAATGTTTAATGATACTTTACTGAAATTCTCCGAGGTTTTATAACACTATTGGCCTCTACTTTAAGCATTAAGAATGTATATATACTCTCTAAGCTTAACAGAAGAATCGTGATGAAATCGATCATAAACGAAAATGACATAATCGTAGCTAAGGATCGGAAGCTCATGAAAAATTGAAATGAAGTTCAAATATATATATATATATATATATATATATATATATATATATATATATATATATATAATTCCATGATTATTTTCCAACATCTTCAAGATGATCTTTGGCCTCTCTAACCTTCTAACTTTCTATCCTGGAGTAATAACTTGCCTCACACGTCTCACATACGATTTCATTTCCAAATCATTTTTCATTGCTCTTTGGACTGTTATAGCTGATACTCCTCTCTCACGTGCCAAATGTCTTATGAATTGAGTTGGATCTTTTCTAATTGATCTCTTTAACTCTAAATTGAAACGATGGTCCCTCTCCCTGTTGTGACCTCGAGATCCAGTTTTCCTCTCTACAGCTTCCTCTTTTTTAAATTTATTCACCGTTCTCTTGATGGTTCTTCAATGGACTTTGGATGGAAGCCAGAGTATGAATGTCGGTACCATTACTGAAGGCATGAATTATCTTTTTCCCCTCACCATTGCTCAGTTGGGAAGAGAGTGGGACTGACACAAAACAATTTTAACCTGCTCTCTTTTTAGCTGAATAACTCAAAAGGTTTTTCAGCGATTCTTATGATAAATGGTGTCAAGATGGGCAAAAACCTGGAAAAAAGAACCTCAATTAGTTCAGTTGTTTTATTTAGATATTAAACATTTTGTGTGATGGATAATTATGCTGTTACACGATTTGGACAATTTTGCTGTTACACTCGGTATATATAACAGGAGCACCAGACCAGATATGGCAGCAGTATTCAATTCGCGGACGAATGGTAGATTTATAAATGTGCAAAATGGATTCTGATGAGAAGAACTGTCTGGTACGACTCTGTGAAAAAAAAAAAGAAAAGTTAAATAAGAGAAAATATCGACTTTTAAAGTTAAAACAAACTGTTTGAAAATAGTTTTTGGCTTTTTAAAGAATAGAGATTGTTACTTGAATTTATTAATTTCGGTCTTTATCATTTTGTCTTCATTGAAATCGTTCATTATCGAGGTTTTAGTCATGAATGAAAGAATATACGAATGAAAGAATATACGAATATACGAATGAAAGAATATAAGAAGAATGAGATAACCGAACATCATGACAAACCCAACAGTGAACACTTGGGAAAGAGAAAGAAGAAGAAAGTAAAAAGGTAGATTAATATGAAAAGAAAGGAAGAAGGAGAAGAAAAGAGAAAAATAAATAAATAAAAAAAAGGGAAGAAAAGAAATAAAAGGAAAGAGAGGGATAGAGAAAATAAATATTGTTCATGCGTCTTCATAAACTGTTTGTAAGAATAAAAGTCCACTCTCAGGCAAGCCTACCGATATATTGACCGAGAATCAACCAATGAAAATGCTTAGAGAGAGGGAGAGAGAGAGAGAGAGAGAGAGTGAGAGAGAGAGAGAAAGAGAAAGAGATATGAGAAATAGAAAAGAACTAGAAAAAGTGAAAAAAGAAAAGGAAAAAGAAAAACAGAAATAGAGAGAAAGAAGAAGTAGAAGAAAGAGAGAGAGAGAGAGAGAGAACAAAAACAGAGAGAGAAAGAAAAAGTGAGCGTGTGAGTGTGAGAGAGAGAATGACAGAGAACTGACATGTAAGAAAAAGCGGATGAGAAAGAGAAACGTACAAATATAAAATGATAGAGAGAAAAGAGAAAGAAAAATAGAGAGAGAGAGAGGGGGGATAGAGAGAAAGAAAGAGAGAAAATAAGCGTGAATGAGAAAAAGTGTAATAAAGGAAGAAACAAAGCGAAAAGAGGAGATAGAAAAGAAATAGTGTGTAAAAGAGAAGAGACAGTGAAAGAGAAAATGACAGAGAAAGAGAGAGAGAGAGAGAGAGAGAGAGAGAGAGAGAGAAAGAAGATGAGACATTGATAATGAAAGAGAAAATCAAGAAGAAAGAGAATAAGAGACGAATTTAAGGCGAAAATGAAACGATTATCATCTTTGAATATAAGAACTGCAGAAGAATGAAGATATTTTGCGAACTAAACACTTAAAGAACTGCGTTAATTTACTGAAAGTTGTAAGAAAATCAATATTTCTTTTGAGAGAGAGAGAGAGGGGGGGAGAGAGAAGGGGAGAGAGAGGGAGAGAAATGGAGGAAGGGAATGATAAGCAGAGAGAGAGGGAGACAGAGGGGATCATTTAAATAAAAAGAAAACGTAAAAGAAAGCAATAAGAAAATCAATATTTCTTTTGAGAGATAGACAGAGAGGGGAAGAGAGTGAGGATAGAGAGGGAGAGAGAGGGTGGAGGATAGAGTAAGAGCGAAATAGGGAGGGAGGGAGGATAGGGCGAAAGAGGGAGAGAGTGGTAGAGAGAGGAGAGTCAGTTAAATAAGAAGAAAGCGTAAAAGGAAGCTATAAGAAAATCAATATTTCTTTTGAGAGAGGGAGAGAGATGTGGAACAGGGAGAGATAGGAAGAGATAGGGTTCAGTTAAATGAATAGAAAACGAGAAAGAAAACTATAGGAAAATCAATATTTCTTTTGAGAGAGAGAGAGAGAGAGAGGGGGAGAGAGAAGGAGAATGTAAGATGGAAGAAGAGAGAGAGTGGGGGTCAGCTACATAAAAAGAAAACGTAGAAGAAAACTATAGGAAAATCAATATCTCTATTGAGGGAGTGATAGTGGGAGAGGTAGAGGTAGAGAGAGGGGGTGCTCAGTTAAATAAAAAGAAAAAGAGAAAGAAAGCTACTGGAAAATCAATATTTCTTTTGAAAAAGAGAGAGAGAGGAGAAGAGAGAGAGAGGAGAAGAGAGAGAGAGGAGAAGAGAGAGAGAGGAGAAGAGAGAGAGAGGAGAAGAGAGAGAGAGGAGAAGAGAGAGAGAGGAGAGAGAGAGAGGAGAGAGAGAGAGGAGAAGAGAGAGAGAGGAGAGAGAGAGGAGAAGAGAGAGAGAGGAGAGAGAGAGAGGAGAAGGAGGAGAGAGAGGAGAAGGAGGAGAGAGAGGAGAAGGAGGAGAGAGAGAGGGGAGGAGAGAGAGGGGAGGAGAGAGAGAGGGGAGGAGAGAGAGAGAGAGAGGAGGAGGAGAGAGAGGGGGGTTGTTCAGTTAAATAAAAAGAAACGAAAATGAAAAAGATCGGGAAAAAGTCGATAGGAAAATACTCAAAGAGATCCTCAGATTGATTTTTATAAACTGGGACAGATAAATGGTTAAGAGTGGAGGAAAGTCGATCAATAGATCGATCGATATGAATTGTCTGATTGGCACACACACACTCACACGCGCACGCGCACAGTTCGAGATATCTAAGTAAACAAGAAGAAAAAGACAACATGGTTTGTATGGCAAATAATTTACTTGTGTGTGGATATGTGTTTTATCCACAGGGAAAAAAGACAAGAAGAAAATCAATTTAAAAGAATGCGAAGGAAAGAACACTGATAGTAAGAAAGAACGAATGTTTTAGCACTAAAATTGCATAATGAATAGGAAAAATAAAGGGAGACAAAAAGTAAATGTATTGATGAGGTGTGTGTGTGTGTGTGTGTGTGTGTGTGTGTGTGTGTGTGTGTGTGTGTGTGTGTTTGAAGATACAAATTTTAAAAAAGTAAGAAAAATTTGTGTAGGGAGAAACTAGTATAAAGGTGAGAAAAGTGATTTTATTTACCTGACCACATTACGGAGGTATCATGTGGCACAACGTCATTGTTTTAAAATGTGGGCTGTCCGGACACAGACATATAGACCAAAAACAAAAATTGTCCAGTCACCGCGACCACTATGACGTTGGTGTTGTTATTACATCGATTTTACCTCTTTTAAGAAAATGTGACTGCTGGGTTGGAATTCCCGAAGTCGGGCATTTTCTCCATTGGGAAGAGAATGGTATTTATGTGTAGTTGAAAGAAAAGAAACAGAGATTGATTATCGGATTTTTTGTTTACAGTTTATCAACCCTTTTGGGTTATTTAACCCCTTTCACGTCAATTATTTTGGGGAAAATGTTTCACTTTCAGACGAATTTTTAAAAATTTTTTAATATAGTAACTAAGTAACTACAGCACCTTGAAGTACCCTAGCGGTGACTAACACCTCTCCCGGACGTATGAGTTGACAATTGCACTCGTTTCAAGATGAGAAGGGCATAAAAAAATAAAGATCGATGTATAAACACATTTGTGGCTGGTTCTTGAACGTTATGTTTTAAACGTGCTTATTCGTCCGTTTCTGAAAAAGACACTTTCGGTTAAAACGTATATAGACGTTTACGCTGGGGAAGGGGTTAAAGCCATAATTTGGACTGAGAGAAATAGCTGGGAGCGGGGAGAGAAGAGACAGATATTTATATCTTTCCAAAGGATATTTGCGCCTAAGTGAATATTAATGAACCCGATTAGAATTAGAACTCCGCTATCAATGGATATGCTTAATTCTGCTTATATCATGAAAAATGAAATGCTGATATCATAAAAATCAAGAAATTTAGAAATGTATGCTTATTGACATAGCAGTACCATCTGAGAGAAACGCCCACATGAAAATTATCGAAAAATTGTCTAAATACAAGGACCTGGAGATCGATATTAACAGGATGTGGTGAATGAATACTGAAACTGTACCAATAATAATCGGATCTCTGGGCTTCGTAAGAAAAGGATTGGACAATTTTACTAACAGTGTCCCAGGTAACATCAACATACAAGTTGCCTAGTGGATCGCCCTACTAAGAACTTCTCATATACTAAGAAATGTGCTATCAATTAAATGACAATTCTCCTATACGGCATAAAACCATAGTTTGGACCCGGCTCTAAAGGATACAAAGCAGGAAACATTTACACTAATAATAATAATAATAATAATAATAATAATAATAATAATAATAATAATAATGATATAAGCTTACACATTACGAAGAGCTTTGGTAATCAACATTCAAGTTGCCCAGAAGATCGCCCTATGAGGAACATCCCATATACTAAGAAAAGTGCCATCAATTAAATGACAATTCTCCTATAAGGCCCCAAAAAATAGTTTGAATCCAGGAAACATACATAAATAATAATAATAATAATAATAATAATAATAATAATAATAATTCTCCCAATCCTAAATGTATATTTTTTAATCGCGTTCACCCCAAGTAAGGCAGTAAAGCCACTAAGACATAAGGGGTTAGTGGTTGTCGAAGTATTAGAAAAATAAACTTTACTAAGGGGCGAGAACAAAGGTGAGTAATCAGGAAATAGTAGATAACGAATGTCATTGCAATTAAATTTTTGCAGATTAAAGTTGCCTGTGAAACATGGAGCCGGAAGGGTGTTCCACAAGCGAGAGGCGCGAGAAAAGAAACTGTTAGCACAAAACTTACGGTTAAATTCAGCCAACTTAACTGTAAATTGAGGCCTCGTTACCAGTCTAGTACTGTGCTTAAATTCAAAAAGGTCTAGGTACCACAGAAAAGACCTTATTCGAACAATTAGCATGAAAGTATTTATAGAAAAATCATAGGGAATCTGTTTCGGCTTTAAAGGGTTGGTAAACCGTAAAAACAAACCAGTCAATCAATCTTTCTTTTAGCTAGTAATAATTAAAGTAACATTAAAACCATGTATCTTTTGGTTTCCCCTTTATCTGTGAGGAAATTGTCCGTCCTTCACGAACATATATGTGAATTGATTTGGCATGGTGGTTCATTTTTTAGTTTCTAACGAAAATTTCCTGTTTTCTAATAATTTGTTTAGCTTTTGGAAGGCATCTTTCGCTTTTCCAATGCGCCTTTAAGAAAAAAAAAATAACAGAAAAAACTTATCGGTTTCATGTAAAATCAGATTGTCCTTGATTGACAGAAAATATCTATTTTTTTATTATTTATTCCATTAACTTTATTTTCATCAACTGAAAAATACTTTTTATGAGAGTATAATCCTTGCCGATATGGCAAAGCGTGTGCCTTTTCATGACGAAAAGTAAAAAAAGGAAAAAAGAAGAAAAAAAAGACGCGTGAAAATGTCCCTTCAACTCGTCGACACTGCCAATTTCTTTCAGTGTGATTCGACATCACAGCATCTTGTCAGAGGATCTGTTTGTTAATGTCAGCTGCCTTCACTCACAGGGACTCGATCTTTCATCGTAAGGCCAGCGAGGGATTTTCCGCCAGCCGATAGATTACTTCAACCCGTCGGCTTCGGGTCAGTCATGATGGGAACCACCATCGACCTGAGGAGACAACATGGCGACTTCGCGGTTATTTGCTGCGATGGCTCGTTTGCTTTTATAGGTTTGCGTACTTGAAGTTTTTTTTTCTTTCTTGTTTGTTTGTTCCGCACGGTTTTGTGTATTTTATTTGTTTTCAGATTGTTGATTCTTTTACGTGTTGGAATGTTTGTCGTAGAGTTTTATTTTTATTTTTCATCATATTTCTTTGTAATGCATCCAAAACACGGCATTTCCGGCCGATTCCTAATACAGGGAGTTTATAACGTCCGTGTGAAATTTTAAATGTTTATAGTTTGGCAGCTATACACGATATGGATAATAATCTGTAAAAAATATTTACAAGTTTGATATGTCTACTTTTTTTCTTGTTATTCGAATAATTGAGGTCGTAATACGCTAAAACGCAGTAAGGCATTTTTAAATATTATTATTATTATTATTATACACGGGTGGTCTAAATACTAATATTGTCGTAACTATACATTATAGAATTAAAGAACAAAAAAGAGGCTTGCGGTCGCATCACGTTGGAACATTGGTTCCGAATTTAAGCAACGTAGAGCCTGGTCAATACCTAGATGGGTGACCGATTTAAGAATACTAGGTGTTGGAATTGTTAGTCAGAGAGCCGAGTTACAATTCATTCATTATAATCACTTACGCGCAAATTAGTTAGTGTAACTTGTATCGCTAGGCCATTATTATCTATAAAAAATTCTAGCAATCTAAAAATATTTTCTGGCTTTAAATAACCAGCAAAGAGTTGATAAGCCATTAAAAACGAATCAAGCGTCATTGATCTAAATTTATATATATATATATATATATATATATATATATATATATATATATATATATATATATTATCCCTTTAAAATCTGTTTGAGTTCCTCTTGTCTCTTGTGGACGGACAGGACCACCTATTAAACTTTGGAGTCGGTATGCTGTATGTAACATCAATCAGCTAAATCGCAAACCTTTACTCATATTAATAATATATATATATATATATATATGTCTCTGTGTGTGTGTGTGTGTAAGTGTGTGTGTGTATGTGTGTATGTGTGTGTGATAAAAATATACATACACGCACGAAAAATTTTACGTACGTATAAATATATTTTTTCGCAGGTGTCATAAATACACAGCTCAATGTTATGAGAGAGAGCTATAAGTATATATTATTGAATATACATAATATCCAACGTCGATAACACTACTCGGAGTTTCATGTAGTTGCTGCAATCTTCAGGTGCAAATACAATCTGACAGTTATTTCAAGTTCTCGTGGTGAGGATTCAAAATTTTGTGCTAAAACTTGTTTATTTAATTATTGCTGCCTAAAATATTAGAATTAATTAATAATAATTTATATCTTCCAAATTCATAAGCTCGAAAGGTGAATAAATAAAAAAATTAAATAAAAAATATTTTAATTATCAAATTAAATATTTTAAAAATTAAAATTAAAATTTGGATTCAAAGGTAAACAAAATATCAAGTGTTTATCTCTCAGGTTTGACAAAAATATCAAAGTAATATCAAATAACCAACTTAATGCTTGGGATGGAAATATAATATAAGGATGCAAATAAAAATAAAATAAAATTAATGTTGGCGCTATCTAACTAATGTGTTTGGAACCAAGCCTTGTACTTATAAGCTGAAATTATATAAACACACATTATAAATAAATAAAGTACTATAATATTAGTTTATATATATATAAGAAATATTATTAATGATGGTTTCTGAGATATATATATATATATTCTTGTACCGTTAGTGCAATTTACTTTTAATGAAAGAAAAAAAGAATGAAAAAAAAGAAGAACGAAGAAAGACAGGAAGAAAGTGGCCAAAGATAAAAAAAAAACGAAAGTAAAAGGAAAAAGAAAAAGAAAGAGACAGAAACAATGAGAAAGAAAAACACAGAAAATACAGAAAGAAAGAAGAGTAAAAAGCAAAGAAAGAAAATAAAAAAACGAAAGAATAAGAAAGAATGGGAAAAGGAAAGAAAGATAAACATGGAGAAAGCAAAATGACAAGAAAAAGGAAAAGAAAGAGTAAGAAAGAAAGAGAAAGAGAAAGCACAGAAAAGAGAAAGAAGGGCAAAGAGTGAAAGGAAGGAAGAAAGAAACAGACAAAGAGTAAGAGAAAGTAAAAAGAAAAAGAAAGAAAAAGTGGAAAGAGAAAGAGAAAAAGTAAAGAAAAGAAAAGAAAGAGAAAGAAAAAGAAAGGAAAAGAGAACGAAAAGAACTAAGAAAGAAAAAGAAAGAAAATTAGAAAAAAGAAAGGGAAAGAGAAAATGAAAGAGAAAGTAAAATGAAAAAGTAAAAGTAAGTGAATGAGAGAGAAATAAAGAAAGAAAGAAAAAAGAAAGGGAAAGAAAAATAATGAAAAAGAAACGCTAAAGACTCTTGTGCACCTGTTATACAAGGCGCGATGGGTAAATAGTCACCATTTTATATTTTTAATTTCGGACACCCGCGTTGTTTGTTTTTGATATTTTTCGACTGCACAATATAGTAGGGTCAGTTGGGCACCATCTGAGAAAAAGAGCACCATGACGCAATTCACTCCGCCAGAAATTTGGAAACGGCTTTCTGTACTGCTTGGCACTCGCGCCGAAAACTCGTATACAAACATTTCAGAGTGTTTGGGTGTCAATCTGAGGACAGTGCAGAGGATTCGGAAAGAGTTGGATGAGTCTAATGGTGATTACGAAGATGTTTGGAGCTATCGATAGTGATGGCGACATTATGCTTCCATTCATCTTCCCACAGGGCCTCAGGCTCAACCCGGTTATTTCAGTGTTATTTTCATTTTTTGCGTAATTTAGACGACAATTTATCCATTGCACCCTATATATAAAAATATCAGATCTAAACCGGTGAAAGTATGAAATGCCCTGCTACTACCTCATAAATAATGGACTGTCCCGTTTTCATCACGAGGAAAGACAGAAAGACACATCAGAGAGGCTGTTTGATTTTACTGCGATAAAAAATAAAAAAGAAAGAATGAAGAAAGCAAGCAAGAATGAAATAAATAAATAAATGAAACAAAATTCAAAGAGTATACGATATAATTCATTAAGCCTCTGCCTTGAGTGACTCTTGGGCTTTTTATTGGTTGAAGTTTAGTAAACAAATATTTAAGAAATAAAGTAAATAATGCTGAACTGCTATGTAATATCAATTCTTCCCTATGGTAGTCAATGCCGGACTGTTTCCTCACAGATGAAGAGCAGACTTAAGGTAAGAGAGATGTGGTTGTAGTGAAAGATACCGAGAGTACCATCGACGGAACATGTGTACAACGAGGAAGTTTTCAAGAAAATGGGAAGGAAAAGGATACACCAACTTAGAACCCGAAAGAAAAAATCGAAATTTCGGGATACAAAATTAAGAAAGCCAATTTGAAGAATTTGACACACCCAAGACATATTGCAGGTAAGCGATGCAGAGAAAAACAGTGTCGGCTGCACCTTTCTTTCTTTCTTTCTTTATCTCTTTCTTTCTTTCTTTCTTTATCTCTTTCTTTCTTTCTTTATCTCTTTCTTTCTTATAATAATAATAATAATAATAATAATTTTGTTTCTTTCTATCTTTCTAATTATAATTTTCTTTCTTTCTGATTATAATTTTCTTTCTTTCTTTCTTTCTCATTACCATTCTTTCTAATTATCATTTACTTTCTTCCTTCTTATCTGTCTTTCTTTCTAATTATCATTTTCTTTCCTTCTTTCTTTCTTTCTTATTACCATTCCATCTTTCTTGGTTATAATTTTCTTTCTTTTTCATTACCATTCTATCTTTCTTTCTAATTATCATTTACTTCCTTTCTTTCTTTCTTTCTTATTAGCATTCCATCTCTCTTTCTAATTATGAATTTCATGCTAATTATCTTTTTCTTTCTTTCTTTCATTCTCTTTCTTTCTTTCTTTTTACCATTGAATCTTTTTTCTAATTATCGTTTACTTTTTCTTTTATCTTTCTTTTTTCTAATTATCATTTTCTTTCTTTCTTATTACCATTCTTTTAATTCCTCTAATTATGAATTTCTTTTTAATTATTATTTCCTTCCTTCCTTCCTTCCTTCCTTCCTTTTTCCTTATTCTTAAATTCTCTCCAGATCCTAACGCATTTCCTACTAATGTTGACACGTGCAAATGTTTATTGTATACGTGCTGAGATCTAAACCCACGCAAGAGTGCTACTTAATTCACGAAGAGATGTTAGCGCATATAGGTGCAGACACTAGGTGCAAGTTCTCAAGTGCATATTCAAACCAGTTTGAGGAGTTGAGAGCGAGTACGGAGCCGAATAAACACTAATGTTATTTGGTGTACTTGAGCCGGTTTGAGTGTTTGTTTTCTCTCTTTGCTTAAGTTTCTTTGTTGAAGAAATGTTCAAATTTACAAGTTCTTCAGTGCGTGTGTATTTACTACGTTCGTTTGTGCCTGCTACGTGAGTCTAGGTTTTCTACGTATGCGTGTGCGCATGCTCTATCGTCTCTTTGTGAATGTTGTGTATCGACATTGATTTGTGAAATCCTTCTCGCTTTTTTCCTTAACATGTCTCGCTTGAACGCCTTTCGCCTTAGTTGTTTCTTTTGAATAAGTCACTCGGGTTTCTTTCTTGTGGTTCCACGGCATCGTTTTGGCACGTTCCACATTTTATTTGATGCGGGAAACCGTAGAGTCCTTTAGAAATGGGAGGATCCTTCGATCCCTCTGTTATTCAGAGAAAACCGGAAGGCTTAAAAATAAAAAAATAAAAATAAGGAAAGAAAAACTCTAAAAATATAAAGACAGGATTAAGTAAAAAAAAAAAATGATTATAAAAGAATAAAAAAAAACATTTAAGATAGATAAACAAAGCCTCGTTATATAAAATATTCATAGCTGATTCGACAGAAATCGGAATAGAAATTTATGGTTGATTTTTCAGACAAGATTACGTATTAAGCTAAGATGCAGAGAAACAAAGCCTAATTATATAAAGTAATCATAATTCAGTGGAAAAAAAACACTGAATCATGTTATCTTAGGTTCAATTTTAATAGAGGAAACATCCTAAGCTAACATATCGTGATACAAAAGCTACTGATATAAAATAATCATAACTCCTTGGGTAAAACTGATTTGAAAGCCATACTGTCTTAGGTTCAATTTTCATAGAAGAAATTACTCTAAGTCAATATATCGTAATACAAAGGCTACTTACATAAAATATCCATAACTCCTTGGGTAAAACTGATTTGAAAGTTCTGCTGTCTCAGATTTAATTTTTATAGAGGAAAACATCCTAAAGCAATATATCGTGATACAAAGGTTACTTATATAAAATAAACATAACTCTTTGGTAAAACAGTTTTGAAAGCTCTGCTGGCTTAGGTTCAATTTACATAGAAAGATCTTCCTAAGCCAATATATTGTGATGCAAAAATACTCATTAAAAAAACAACAACAAATTCTTTGGGTAAAACTGATTTGAAAGTTATACTGTCTTAGATTCAATTTCTAATGAAGGAAACACCCTAAGCCAATATACCGTAATACAAAGGTTACTTACATAAAATATCCATAACTCCTTGGGTAAAACTGATTTGAAAGCTCTGCTATCTCAGATTCAATTTTCATAGAGAAAATATCCTCTACAATATATTGTGATACAAAGGCTACTTATATAAATGTCCATAACTCCTTGGTTAAAAATAATTTGAAAGCCATACTGTTTAAATGTTCAGTTTTCATCCAAGACTACAGACTAACAATGACCCACTATGTAAAATAGCCATAACCGAGTTGGTAGAACAACGAATAAAAAGCCATGATATGCCTACTGAATTACTAACAACGGGAAAGATCTTTTCTCGTTTGCCTTCGTTTCCACGAAGAATCTTTGGAAAAGTTTAATAAACATGCCTGCAAAATAGATATTTTTTCTCTTGACACCACTATTACTGTATTCTACACCTTTTACTTCTATGTCTACTAAACTTTACCAAATTACTACCTAAATTTCTGGGATAAGGCTTTATTATTATTTACACTATTTATATTCGGATTATCGTCTGTCCAATCATCTACATGCAAAAAAGTCTAAAAATAATGGAAGCCTTATTAATAAAAACAAAAATACAAAAACACTCAATAATATCAACTATGAACATGGACACAATATATTGGCCGTGTTTTGAAAATGAAAACAGTATATAAATACATACATACAACAATCTATTTCTTCTTAACAGTTAATATATTTTAACCTTGAAAATGGGTAACTGTATAGCTGAAAGCGCTCAGATAAAAAGAATAATTGGACAGTTTTTATATAATTTATCATTCAAAAAGAAAAAAATTATTAGATCACATGAGAAATTGTATAAAAACTAAATCAAAGCACCTTGTCTGTCGTATTCAATGAAAAGCACGCACGCACACACACACACACACATATACATATACATATATATACATATATATATATATATATAAATATATATATATTAGAATAAATCCTAACGAGCCCGGCAAACCTACCTAGGTTTCACCTAAACGGATCTTCAGGGTAAACTGGCTCTACGTTTTCATTGTCTTTATACTATTTTGGTATTTTTTTCTTTGGACTAAGGACTTAAGACACATGACGATTTTTTTAGCCTTGTTCTGATGTTTTTAGTTCTTTCCTTTTTTTACTTCCATTTTTTTCCTCAGGTACCAATTTGCCTTCAGGTATCTACAAGGTGAGTCATCCGAGATTTTTCACGCGAGTAATATTGTTTATATATATATATATATATATATATATATATAATGTAAATAGTGTACATAATACATCATTTCAGAAATATAGACATATCCACAAATCATTCGTTTTTTGCGTTATTAAGTTTAACGTTTACGGTAGACGCTGTAAAATGTAAAATCCAAAAGTACGTTTACAATCTTTGGAGGCGCAGCATCTCATAACAAATGTTTAAAATATCCCCCGCTTGCTTCTCCACACGCATGCACGCGTCGTTTCATTGATTGGCGGTGTCGAATGGTTTCGCAGACCCCCATGACACGTTGATGAAGCGTCTCTTCATTATTAATATGTGTTGAATAAAAACTGTTTTAGATGGCTCCACAAATAAAGATCCATTGGATATAGGTCGGGAATGTGAAGGCCATGGAATCGGGCCTCCCATACCTGTCCCTCTTTCATGGTAGATATCAGCTAGTGCATTGCGAACAATATGACTAAAATTTACTGGAGTCCCATACACGTCTTTGTATTAGCAGGAGTACATCCTCTAGCATGTCTGGAAGTGTCTTCGAAATAAAGCCCCTATAGACAGCTCCTGTAAGCCGTGCTGGGAGAACATATTGACCTACCAGACAGTCACATACAATTCCAGCCCACACATTAATCATAAACTGATGTTGGTGTCTAGCCTGTATTATACCAAACAGTGACTATTACTGCTGCTGATGCAAGACACTTCGTTAAGACGAATCGAGTTCTCTAGTCACTAGCGTGTTTATCTAAAAATAAATACGTCTAAATTCACCTTCATCCCTGCCGTGCGCCAATGGTAGAAGCTCTGACTGATACCAAATCACTCCGATTTCTAGCCACACTGATGAGCTGTGAAACAGCGAAACAGTCTGCGAATGACAATATATATATATATATATATATATATATATATATATATATATATATATTGATGAAATTAGAAAAACAAATCATGCATCAACATTATTCATTTGTTAAGGCCATAATACAGTTTTCGTGCATACGTGATTCAAGTCGATAGATCGTAACTGATTTTACCGCTAATCGGCCGCAATAGAACAACGGACTGGTAGTTAAAAGGTCGGAGGTTACATCGCAACAGAATGAAAGATTAATTATCTTGCTCAGTGGGAGGGAGAGAATGTTTGATTTTCGGTGGGAAAACTAAACCTACAACTTTTGGGAAAATGTCTCGGGTAAGAAGAAAGGAAATAATAAAAAAAAATAAAGACTATAATAGATAAATGAAAACGAGATTGTTGTCATACAAGAGAAAATGCGTTTGCTTCAAGATAAAGTACGTGTCTGGTAATTTTGACAGTAAATTATGGTAGAGAGCCAAATAGCGGACAAAGAGACGATAGCAAATAGCTGAGGGTTAGGATTAGCTGCGTGACCATCGTGCAAGATGTAGTAGTTTTCTTGGCAACAGAGACAAATGGCGGGAAAAAGAACAAGGGGAAGAGTGGATAACTGATATGCCATGGAAAATATGGAAAATCTTTGCGATCCTTCGAGGTAACGATTTAGTTAATACCAGTAAAGATATAAATCGTCGGGCAGGGCCGAGGAAACATGACTGAAAAAGAACAAGAAAAAACATGGCTGAAAAAGAACAAGAAAAAATAGAAAATAGGGTGGTACAAAGGGTAAAAATGAAATAAAATAAAATAAAAGTATGCAAGATTAGTTGTTGGTTGATTTTGTTTAGCGACATATCAACCTCTAAATATTTTGAACGCAATTGTATGTCTTCAACTACATATATTTTGTAGCCAATTTTATACTTTCAGGGTAAAGGTATGTTGTTTTTATAAATATATAGTTTGTAGATCATAAATTATTGCTAATTTTACTATGAATAGGTATTGTTGATAATTTTATTATAAATAGGTATTGTTGATAATTTTAATATAAATAGATATTGTTGATAATTTTATTATAAATAGGTATTGTTGATAATTTTATTATAAATAGATATTGTTGATAATTTTATTATAAATAGGTATTGTTGATAATTTTATTATAAATAGATATTGTTGATAATTTTATTATAAATAGGTATTGTTGATAATTTTATTATAAATAGATATTGTTGATAATTTTATTATAAATAGGTATTGTTGATAATTTTATTATAAATAGATATTGTTGATTGGTTGATTTTGTCTATCGGCCACTATGCCGAAATGCAAACATTTTGTACGTAATTTTATGCTTTCAACAACAGATATTTTGTACATAATTTTATACTTTCAAGGCAAAGGTATATTACTTGCTGGTTTCCTCTGCCTTGCTTGCCTTCAGTGTGTCCTGTGTGTGTCAGATTTTCCAAGTCCCCCTTCTTCACATAGCCCTTGGAATTTCGACAGCCTCTTTCTGATTCTAAGTATAAACGTCCATTTTTGTTTCCATTTGCACAAATTGGTGAGTTGGTTACTCTCTGTTTTCCTCTGTACTGCTTGCCTTCCCTGTGTCCTGTGAGTCTCAGATTTCTTAAGCCCTCTTTCCTCTTAGACAATAGAAATATAAATTGTCTCTTTCTGATTCTATGTATAGCTGTCCCGTTTTGTTTCAATTTTCCTTAAATCTTACACGTTCTAACACGCTCTAACCCTGGTATTCTCACCATCCTTCTGTAGAACAACGTCTCGGTTGCTTCACGTCTCCTTTTCATCTGTGGGGAAAGTATCCAGCATTTATTGCGATATAGGAGGATTGATATTGCATATTAGTTCAGCACTCTTTTCTTTGTTTATAACGTTATTTGCTTGTTTCTTTATTCTCTGCTATGCTTTTGAAAGGCATCTTTGCTATTTTCAATCCACTATCTGATTTCGGTTTTACTTTTTCAATCATTTGCTAAAATACTTCCCAGATATTTAATTTTCTATACTTATTTGATTTTGACATTTAAAAATCGTAGCTCGAGTATGGGGTGTTCCACTTGCCGACAGCCATACCTTCTGTCTTCTTGGAATTCTTGGTTTGTTTATTTTCTCGCGTTTCTTTCTGCTTCTGCCATTAAAACAGTGTCCCCTGTATGTCTTATGTTGTTATGATTGTGTCCGCCAATAACAAACCCTGGCAGGACTTCTACTGCTCTGGGGATTGCCTCACCGTGTATGTTGAGCAAATCCTTTGCGAATACGCATCCTGTGTTATTCCACTTTCTCTTTTTCTTATACTTACTGAAATCACGCGTATAAATTTCGACATTTTCCGCGTTTAAGAGAGAACATCTGCGCGCGGAAGAGAGGGACTATACCAGACGATAGAAGCTGGTAGATATTCATAATTTATCAGTGGCAGGTCGCATACACCAGTCAGGATACGATATCCAGTATCTTGGCTTTGTGATATTTTAGTAGCATGTGTTAGTGCTTGAATTGGTCCGGAGAGGTCGGTTCTCTTTACATTTGGTTGATACACAAACTAGTTTATTTCAGCAGCAATTGACAGTACCTGAAAGAGGAGGTTGACAATAGTAAGCTTGCGGAAATTATTGTAAGGTGGTCAATTGCATCTTGTACGAATTAATGCGAGATATTTAAAAGTATCGGCAATCTTGTATCTTCTTGCCCGCAATAAGACGGAGTGTCAAAAGGACGGTTTTTCCTATGACGCCGCTATTATTTTAACTACCTTCACTCCTCATTTTCCGCCGCGACAACGCAAAATCGCATGTTGCAAACGACACTTTGCAGAAGCTTAAAGAGTTGAAAATGGGACCCCACGCTCCAGCACCCACCGTACTCTCCTGACATGACTCCTTCGGATTTTCATTTGAATCGGTCTCTACACAACAATTTAAGTGGCAAAAAATTGAGTCAGTCGAAAACGACCTGACAATCTTCTTCAACAGAAAACACGAAGTTTCTACGAAAATGACATCAACGAGCTAGTAGAACAATGGGAGACAGTTATTAAAAGCAATGGAAACTAATGACTTGACGAAAAAATCTTCTTATTTTGTGAGTATGCTTTTTAATCGGGCATAAGCATTTGCTTGTCTAATATTTTTAAATTATCTGAATTCACCGAAAGTGTCTTTCACTGGTGATGTAAATACAGGGTACGATGAGTAAATTAGGGATTCTTATTCGTGTGCGTTAGTTAAATTGTAAAGGAGGTTTAATTTCGCTCGATGAAAAAAATGCAGCTAACTTTGACTATTATAATGTCTATTTTTTTGCACCCATATGACACTTCACCACAGAGAAACTTCCCTGTCCGCCATTGGCATGTCTGATGCTCGAGTCCAAGAGAGCGTCCTACTGCGCCTTCTTGATCTCACGTTTTCAACTGACTTGAAGTGAAACAGTTATATTGCATCAATAGCTGCATATACAGTAAAGTTGGTTGTCATGCCAGAAGGGTTTCTCGTCATCATTTCATCTTGCACATTTACAAATCTACCATTCGTCCGAGCATTGTTTCTATATTTGGTCTCTGCTCCTGCTGTTCACTTTCGAGGTTCTTCACAAAATCTAAAGAAGGATCTGTAATGTAATTGATACTGACTTGGCGTCTCAACTTCAGTCACTTTCTCACAGACGTCACACAGCTTCCCTTTGTCTTTTCTACAAATATTTTCATAGCAGCCGCACTGACGAGCTATTTTCGCCGATGCCTTAGCTACATGAATTTAAGCGTGCTACTAGATTGACATCCCACCATTTTACTGTTGAAATATTTAAATGTAAGCGCCACTTTTATTCCAACAGTTTCTTTTCTCGCACTTCCCGACAGTGGAATTTCCTTTCTCTTACTTGCTTCCCTGATAACTACAATCTTCAAAAAATTTAAATGTAAGGTTAATCGCCATCTCAATCCCACCTATACCTAGTCTTTTCTCTCACTTTCACTCTCTGTAACCCCCAGCGTACTAGTGACACTTCCGCCATGCTTGGAATGAAATGATTAAAAATATATAGATCGTGTTGCTTCTCTTGCAAAGAAGCATAACACTTGAAAGCCAAATATGGTTTATTTCTTTTATATTTTAAGGATCATAGAGCATCTACAAATCATTTGGGAAATTTATGACGACAGTAACGCTAAAAGGAAACTACAAAAAATCCTACAGAAGGTAGCGAATGAAAGCGAGAAGAAAGGACTAAATATAAACTACAAGGAGACAGAATGTATAGTTAGCAGCAAAATCATGAGCCCAAAATGCAAATCGGGTATACTAAAATTGTGATACTGACGCAGTGAGGGGGTTAAAATTAATTCTATGCCCAAAATGAAGCATAAACTGGAAGATCTCGGAGAGAGAGAAAAAGATACTGGGATACATCTTCCCTGGTAATATGGAAGTGAAGAAAGGGCCATCTGGGTTGCCTCACCCCTTAAGAATTGGAATGATGTACCAAGAATTTACTTTTTTATCTATCAAAAATCTGGCATGCAGGTACAGTAAATTGGGAAATGGCTTTATCTCTTTCTTGAGAAATTAGAAAAAAAACATGTCATTGGCGAAAAAAGAAGCAGACGGAAATTATATTTTCGTTAGCGAAAACGAACTGAGAAATGAAAACAGAGAATAATCCTGCTGTGAGGGTTAGGATTATGAAAAAAGATCCGTCATAACAGGCAGGTGATCTGGTTTATGTTTTCGCTAAGACGGCGACCAGCCCAAGAATGGAAAACAGCGTGTCACTTTGAGAATTTAGGTAAATATATTTTTATTGAAGAAAGAAATTGGGAAATAATTTTTATCTATTGCTCGGAAGATAGATAAAAATGAGAAGATGATCTGGTTTGTGTTTTCTCTGGACAAGTGGGTCTAGGAAAAAAGAAAGAGAATTGAAATTGATGGGGAGAATAAACCACGACCTTTCTCCTGCATATTAAAAAAAATTAGATTTGTCACAAAAACAGATATGCCAACCTTGAGAAATGAAATACCGAGAAGGAAGGAGGAAGGGATAGAATTTAGCCTCACCTGTGCGGAGTAGCGGTGCGAGACGTGAAGTGAAGGAAGTTGGAGTTAAGTGAGGAGCAATCCCTGTGACTACTGCCAAGGAAGATGGATAATTCTCCAAATTGATTAAGAAAGTAGAAATAGGGAACAATGAAAACCTTTACTGGAATTCATGAAAATTAGTGAATCACCGAATTCCCCAAACTGACCCCACGCCAGTATTGGGCCGAAGTGCATATAAGCAGGTGACTTTGGGGAGTTCGGAGACTTTGGGCTGAGAATCCGCATCGAGTGCATCTGAAATCCACGTCAGTTCCCACCAGATTTCCTCATTCCAAGACATTGAATCTAGCACCTCCAGATGTTTAGATAAGGCCTATTGTCACTATAGAGATTGATGCGGGAAAGGTTAAAGTTTGTTGTATAAGCCAAGTGAAGATTAAGCCCACGAATCTCTCATTTTTCGTCGTGAAGATATGTTTTCCTTAATATAGCACCTGCCGTGGCAGGTGCTATATTAAGGAAAACTTGCGTACACAGAACAAAATATTAAGCAAAACTTGCGTTCCCACATACTCTCGCCGTTTGTTGTCCACCTTTATATTTATATTTACATACGCTCTTGAATTGGGTGCATAGCGTAAAAATATATCACACACCGCATTCAGTAACCTTCTACAAGCAGTGAACTTTGACCTTTGCTCTGAGTAAATTTTAGTAAAATACGGAATCCCATACAACCCAACATATTGTTAATTATAATTTTATATCATCGGATTTGGTAGTTTATCTACAGGCCGCGCCAGCTTTACGCAAATAGTCGGTGCTATTAGACCGCAAGTAATGATACGAATAAAGCTATTCTGATAAGAAAGCGTCCGGCGCTGGGAGTCGGCACACGATAGATAGGATTGAAATAGTCCCACGGCGTGACCTATTCGAGAAGGGCAGCCATAGCTAAACGAAGTCAGGCTTCACTAACGTGTACTGAGTTGGCCTTGGGACGCAATAAGGGATGCGCATGTGCAACGGGCAGAATGGCTCAAGCTGCCCCTCCATACACACACTCACTCACACACACACACACACACACACACACACATACGCTCATGCGCACACGCACACCCACATACACACAAGTGCGAGCGCGCAAACAAACACGCACACATACTCACACACACGGGCACTCACATGAGCGTACGCATACAGACACACGCACAAAACAGCTGGTACGCAGACACGCACATAGACGCACGCAGATATACACACACCCGCTCATGCACACACACACACACTCAAAGACGCACATACACTCTCATACTCACTTACGCATCCCAACAAACATACACGCATGTTCATGTTCATGCTCATACACACACACACACACACTCACGCACGTGCATATAGACTCGTTCATACGCACACGCACACGTACTGACACTCACACATACACGCACATTCCCGTAGACACAGACACACACACACACACGTGCGGATACACACACACGCTCAGGGACGCGCATACAGAACTCCCCGCCCCAGATTAAAGAGCGATGACATCAATCTAACTCATATGATCAGCTTTAATTTCATTATATGTGCACCTTTAGATTTTCCATTTATATTAACAAAGCATTCTTCAGAGGTTTAGCGTTTGAAGATCTTTTTTTTTCCCAAGAGGACCTCCACTGATCAGGGTTCATTTGATCTTTGTGGAGGGGGGAAATCATTTTTCAGTCTAGGCAAGAATGGCTTATTTGTATTTTTTTTTTGTAGCTGTATCTATCGACGACATTAAAAACATCTTCTAAAAATCCACAGCTAATTTCGGCGATTCTCTCTCTCTTAGGATTTCGGTATTACACAAGTACTTCATTTCTCGGTCACGTAGACTTTTCATTTACATTTTCTGCTTTGTTTTTGTGTATTTTTGTTCAAGCCTATGATGACGGAAACATTTCTAACATTATCAACCTCCTCATCAATTTGAGGATTTTTTTTCAATCCATTTTCTTTACCATTTAACTTTGAATTTCCCTTTCATAGAAATAAGGAATTCTTTCGTAGGATCGATTTTTGAAAAGATTTTTTGTAAAATTTCTACAAGAGTTCAGACAGAAAGCATGTCCATGAAAAAACCATGGTTACTTCAGAATTGATGCTGTATCTGCAAATTATATATATATATATATATATATATATGTATATATATATATATATATATATATATATGTTCGCAAAATTCTGTTAGAAATTAATTTCTGACCATTGACGATACTTTTTCTTGATTTCCAAAGCATTCTATAATAAAATCATTGGCAACTATAATAAATGATGTTCCAATAACTTGGACTGATTTTAAATGTGAATTAAGTTTAAGCGTCTAATGATTCTTTTCTTTTTCTTTCAGATTTAACAACTTAAGTCTTTGGCAATTTCAAACATGGAAAGATTAC
>OZ038494.1:25796322-25863822 GCA_964036315.1 Acanthosepion esculentum | reverse complement strand
AGAAGTCAAAATAAAATAACACTTCAATTGAAATTCTTAATCTGGATGTCAATTTTCATATATTCACGGTAAATATACGTTCAAATTTTAATTTTCCTAGACAGATTTTGCATTAAAAGGTGAGATACGTATTACTTTGATGTAAGATATCAATTCTGACAGTAATCTTCTATATGTACCGTTTCAACTCGGGACGTAGGCGATCGAGGCTCACCAAAATTTTCTGTCGTTTGGAGGTTTTAATGAATTTTGTATTTTTGTTATATCTCGTAAAGCTTGTTCCGCCATCCATTTACTCAAGTTCACTAAACAAATACGTCAAAATTTTCATTCTCTTTAATGATTACATATATAACGAGTAGGATTTATTAAACAAATAAGTCAAAGCTTTCATTCTCTCTAATGATTACATATATAACGAGTAGGATTTATTAAACAAATAAGTCAAAGCTTTCATTCTCTCTAATGATTACATATATAACGAGTAGGATTTATTAAACAAATAAGTCAAAGCTTTCATTCTCTCTAATGATTACATATATAACGAGTATGATTTATTAAACAAATAAGTCAAAGCTTTCATTCTCTCTAATGATTACATATATAACGGGTAGGATTTATTAAACAAATACGTCAAAGCTTTCATTCTCTCTAATGATTACATATATAACGAGTAGGATTTATTAAACAAATAAGTCAAAGCTTTCATTCTCTCTAATGATTACATATATAACGAGTAGGATGTATTAAACAAATAAGTCAAAACTTTCATTCTCTTTAATGATTACATATATAACGAGTAGGATTTATTAAACAAATAAGTCAAAGCTTTCATTCTCTCTAATGATTACATATATAACGAGTATGATTTATTAAACAAATAAGTCAAAGCTTTCATTCTCTCTAATGATTACATATATAACGGGTAGGATTTATTAAACAAATACGTCAAAGCTTTCATTCTCTCTAATGATTACATATATAACGAGTAGGATTTATTAAACAAATAAGTCAAAGCTTTCATTCTCTCTAATGATTACATATATAACGAGTAGGATTTATTAAACAAATACGTCAAAACTTTCATTCTCTCTAATGATTACATATATAACGGGTAGGATTTATTAAACAAATAAGTCAAAGCTTTCATTCTCTCTAATGATTACATATATAACGAGTAGGATTTATTAAACAAATAAGTCAAAGCTTTCATTCTCTCTAATGATTACATATATAACGAGTAGGATTTATTAAACAAATAAGTCAAAGCTTTCATTCTCTCTAATGATTACATATATAACGAGTAGGATTTATTAAACAAATAAGTCAAAGCTTTCATTCTCTCTAATGATTACATATATAACGAGTAGGATTTATTAAACAAATAAGTCAAAGCTTTCATTCTCTCTAATGATTACATATATAACGAGTAGGATTTATTAAACAAATAAGTCAAAGCTTTCATTCTCTCTAATGATTACATATATAACGAGTAGGATTTATTAAACAAATAAGTCAAAGCTTTCATTCTCTCTAATGATTACATATATAACGAGTAGGATGTATTAAACAAATAAGTCAAAACTTTCATTCTCTTTAATGATTACATATATAACGAGTAGGATTTATTAAACAAATAAGTCAAAGCTTTCATTCTCTCTAATGATTACATATATAACGAGTATGATTTATTAAACAAATAAGTCAAAGCTTTCATTCTCTCTAATGATTACATATATAACGGGTAGGATTTATTAAACAAATACGTCAAAGCTTTCATTCTCTCTAATGATTACATATATAACGAGTAGGATTTATTAAACAAATAAGTCAAAGCTTTCATTCTCTCTAATGATTACATATATAACGAGTAGGATTTATTAAACAAATACGTCAAAACTTTCATTCTCTCTAATGATTACATATATAACGGGTAGGATTTATTAAACAAATACGTCAAAGCTTTCATTCTCTTTAATGATTACATATATAACGAGTAGCATTTATTAAACAAATAAGTCAAAGCTTTCATTCTCTCTAATGATTACATATATAACGGGTAGGATTTATTAAACAAATACGTCAAAGCTTTCATTCTCTCTAATGATTACATATATAACGGGTAGGACTTATTAAACAAATACGTCAAAGCTTTCATTCTCTCTAATGATTACATATATAACGAGTAGGATTTATTAAACAAATAAGTCAAAGCTTTCATTCTCTCTAATGATTACATATATAACGAGTATGATTTATTAAACAAATAAGTCAAAGCTTTCATTCTCTCTAATGATTACATATATAACGGGTAGGATTTATTAAACAAATACGTCAAAACTTTCATTCTCTCTAATGATTACATATATAACGGGTAGGATTAATTAAACAAATACGTCAAAACTTTCATTCCCTCTAATGATTACATATATAACGAGTAGGATTAATTAAACAAATACGTCAAAACTTTCATTCTCTCTAATGATTACATATATAACGAGTAGGATTAATTAAACAAATACGTCAAAACTTTCATTCTCTCTAATGATTACATATATAACGAATAGGATTTATTAAACAAATACGTCAAAACTTTCATTTTTTCTAATGATTACATATATAACGAGTAGGATTTATTAAACAATCCCAGTCAAGTATTACAGTTCAATCAATGTCTCCAGTTCACAATGTCGATTCGATTCCACTTTCCAGCCACGTTGTGATATTTTTGATCCTGAAGAACAATTAACAAATCGTAGATCCCAGAAGATTCAGCTGGTCTACCTGCAAGTTCGTTGGGGCAAGAATCGAGCCAAGCAGAAAAATCAAATATGAACAAGTCGATTCGAGTCCAAAGAAAAATTTATGTATATGTATATAAGGAAGAAATCGGTACAAAAAAGAATAATGCTTCTTTTACAAGAAAGTAGTGTATATGAAATAAAGTACAGAAAAAAAAACCCAAAATAACAAAACAAATATGGCAAATAATTCTGAAAGGAGAGAAGTAGTTTTCGGGTTCACTGTTTTTGTTCTTAGTAGTTGCCGTAATTATTTCACTATCAGGATATAAGGAGTGTTCACTGGCAGTATTGCGCCAATATTGCAGATAACTTGAGTTCACTTCCTCCCTTATTACAGCATTCACTTTCACTCTCACTGCCTATCTCTCACTCTCTCTTTCTCTGTTGTCGACTGCTTGTCAACTCACTTCTCCCAGCTCCAATTCCAACCTCGACTTCAACTCCGACTGTTTGTTTTTGCACAAACATTCGCTTAAATAAATTAAATAAGCGCGGTGGTAGCGACAAAAACCCGGGGTGTTGATAAACTTAGAATACAATCTGATTACTGGCCTCTCCCTCTTCATGATTAAATGAACAGTCTCTTCTCAATTGGTATTCCATAGTTCATATAAACACTGTTGTTTTGAGATTTTATATTAATAATTCTGACGAAGCACAGATTCTCTGGGCACAAACAACAGATTATTTTCATCATCTATAAACAAAATTCTATATTACTATAATTATTAATATTTCAAGGGTGACCATTGCTCTCTGCCACAGCACTATACACAGGTAATTTTTTGAAGAGGTTAAAAATCATGCACTATTTTTCTGTAGTGTTTAATATTCAATATAAGTGAGTGAACATGGGAGAGAGAGAGAGAGAGAGAGAGAGAGAGAATGAGAGAACGTGGAAGAGAAAGAGGTTGTCGGAGAGAGTGATTGGACGTGGTAGACAGAGAGTATGTGGGATACAGGGTGTGGATGTGGGAGAGAAAGAGAAGACATGGAAGAGTGGGAGAGACTGGACTAGGGGAGAGAAAGGGAGAAAGTGAACGTGGGAGAAAAAGAGAGAGATAGCACGTTGGAAAAAGGTGAGGACATGGGACAGAGGATTTGAAAAAAGAAGCGGACGTGGGAGTGAAAGTGAAAGAGAGGACGTGGGATAGGGAGAGTGAATGTGATAAAGAGAGAGTGGGGGAGAGAAAGAGGAGGGTTGATAGAGAGAGAGAGAGAGGATGTGGGAGAGAGGAGTGGACGTGATAGAAAAAGAGAAGACCTGGGAGAGAAAGAGGCGCGGGAGAGAAAGAGAATACGTAGGATAAAGGAAGAAAGAGAGAGAGAGAGAACTTTGGAGAGAGAGAGAGAGAGAGAGAGAGAGAGAGAGAGAGAGAGAGAAATGGAGGGCACGAGATAGAGGATTTGGTAAAGAAAAAGTAGAAGTAGAGAGATGATGTGAGAGAGAGGGTGGACGTTGGATGGAAAGAGAGCGAGAGGACGTGGAGATTGAACGTGGGAGAGAAAGAGTAAGAGAGGACGTGGGAGGGAGAGAGTGGATGTGGTAAAGAGATAGAGATGATGTGGGACAAAAAGAAGGTTTGATAGAGAGAGAGAGAGAGAATGTGGGAGAAAGGAGTGGACCTGGGAGAGAAAGAGACGTGGGTGAGAAATAGAATACGTAGAAGAGAGGGAGAGAAAGAGAGAGAGAGAGAGAACTTTGGAAAGAAAAGAGATAAGACGTGGGAGAAAAGGAGGGCATGAGAGAGAGAGAGAGAGAGAGAGAGAGGATTTGATGGAGAAAAAATAGAAGTGGTGAGAAAGATGATGTGGGAGAGAGAGTGGATGTGGGAGAGAAAGAGATTGAACGTGAGAGAGAAAGAGAGAACGTGTTAGGGAGATAGTGTACATGGGAGAGAAAGTGAAAGAGAAGACATGGGAGAGAGAGAGAGAGTGGACGTGGGAGGGAAAGAGATAGAGAGGACGTAGAGAGAAAGAGAGAGATTGAACGTGGGAGAAAAAGAGAGGACATGAGAGGGGGAGAGTGGACGTGGAAGAGAAAGTGAAAGAGAGGACGTGGGCAAGAGAGAGAAAGAGAGTGGACGTCGTATGGAAACAGATAGAGAGGACGTGGGAGAGAGATTGAACGTGGAAGAGAAAGAGAAAGAGAGGACGTGGGAGGGAGAGTGTGGAAGTGGGAGAGAAAATGAGAGGACATGGGCGAGAGAGAGAGAGAGAGAGAGAGAGTGGACGTGATAGGGAAAGAGATAGAGAGTGAATGCGGGGGTGTGAGGAAGAATAAAGGTGAACTGATGAGATCGAAGCAGACACGCGCAAATCTCCTGCTTTGTGCGCGCACGAAAAAGGATCAACTCGACTGACGTCTCGTGCCAGGTTTAATACCTTCCTCTTGGACATACTTGACTAGCTCACCTCATTTAGACGATTACAGTTATTGACGGACACACACAGAAGAAGCAAAGAGTCTGACCTTTGCTGTGGTGTCTTGTGGTCACGCCGAAGTCATTGTGCATACCTAACACGCACACACACACACACACACACAAGCGCATACGCCTCTGGCGATTGCAAATTTAACAAAAAGCAGTCTCTTATTTGCACATGTGTTAACAAACACACAAATATGCACAAACATGTAACTATCACTTACAAACATTCAAACAACGTACCCCAAGGTAATTTATAGAGGTAGGGTCAGAAGTACATCTTGGTTTTAAGATATCATCGCGTATCTATCTGCCCGTATAAAAAAACTGCTATCTTATTGTCCGTATAAAAACACAAAATGTTATCTCATTCTCAGTATAAACAAAATACGATCTCATTGTCCATATAAAAAAGAACTACTTTCTCATTGTCCGTATAAAAAAAAAATTACTATCTCCTTGTCTGTATAAAAAAACAAATTGTTATCTCATTGTCCGTATAAACAAACCGTTATCTCATTGACCGTATAAAAAAACAAAAACAAAAAAAACTGCTTTCTCATTCTCCGTATACCCCACTAAAAAACTGCTATCTCATTGTACGTATAAAAATGACTGCTCTCTGTTGTCGCAATGGTGGCTATTGTAATAATCTTTTTCTACGTGCCGGGTCCCTTCATGACTTGTGCGATCATATCTCTCCATAATTTCTTATCCTATGTAGCTCTTAATAAATTGTCTTTTTACCATCCAACCCACTCCCGTACTGACATCCATTCTCATAATATCGTCGGGTAGGTGGCTTGCTACCTTCTCTTGTCTCTTATCCTGTGAGTGTCAAATTTCCCAAAGCTTCTTTCCTCATTATGTGTCCATAAGTTTCCAGCTGTCTTTTTCTGATTCTAAAGTTTGACTGTTGAAAAGATGCTGGAAAAATGTTCGATTCCCTCTACTTCTAAAGTAATTCTCCGCCCCCACCTGATATTCCTCTGTCTCTACAAGAACCATATAGGACCGAAAATGGAGTACTGCTGGCATATATAGGCAGGCCCTGCCAAGTGTTCCCTTTCCGGTCTAGAAAAAAGTTGTCTCCGAGTTCTTGTGGGTGATGGATTATTTTCCATCCCGCAACCCTTTTCCCAGAGATGAGATGCCGCAAGCCTTTTGCTGCTCTATTGCTATTTCCATGGAAAGTGTTCAGATAAACAACATTCCTTAATTCCACCAGTTCTAACTTTCACGCCATGCCACGCCCATTGTGGCGAACCAATCTTATTCCCTTTCTATTCCATTGGTGAGGTGTAAGTTCCAATCGAGCAGCTTCTTCCTACGAACCGCGACTTTATTGAACTGACTCTGCATTCCCGATCGCTACAATCGTAACCTGTTCAAGTCTAGGGTTAACAGTTATCTTACCCACATATCCAGATAAACCGTGCCTCTGATTCTATAAATCTTTATCTCGAGTGGCTCTTTAGCCTTGTACAGGGTGAAAATTATTGATTTAAAAATGTTCCTCGTTGCTTACAGGCTTCGTCCATGATATTCTTTTGTATAACTTGTTGCGCCAAGTCTCCCCCTGAATTTTGAAGAAATTCTCCCGTATTCACTGATACATAGGATAACCGATATTATGTAGCAGTTGCGCACTCTTTTCTTGGCTTTTAAAGAAATTTTCCTCTTTCTGAATACCTTGCTTGGTTTTTAGAAAGCATATTTTTCGATTCCAATGCGCTTTTGGGTTTCAGTTTCCCATTTTCAGTCATCTGTTAAAACACTTTCCATATATTTAAACTATATATAAAATTCAAATATGTGCCTTCCTCAGAAAACCCTGCCGATTTAATTACTTGGGCATTGTCTCTGGAAAAGTTTAGACAAAACTTTAAATTTTGGATTTCTGGTCCTTCGTGGTTAAATCGGATTCGTTAGCTTGGCCTGAAAGTGGTCTGCATTGCTTCAGTGTGTGCATCATTTCAAATAGCTGAAAATAACTTGTTCCATTTTGTGCAAAAAGTGGATCACAGAGCCTTGATATTTCTCTGACTCCCGATTGGTCAATTAATACTAATATCATGTTTTCAACTACGTCCGAATTGTATCGACCTAGTTTTTAAACTTTTGTACTTAATGGATTTTGCCATTTCCATTTCGTAGTTTGCATTCTGGTCCTTTTTTTCTCTCTTGCTGATAACCATCCATTCTGTGTTCTCACAATTGGTGGTTAATGCTTCCTTCTTGCTTTCTTTTACTACCTTGTTCAGGATATCATATAGTTTTCATTTTGTGACTGTCATCAATGCAGTGCGTATCATAAGGCTTTGGCCACCAATAATAAATCCTGCCCGGCGGGTTTCCAGTTCCCACAAGATAGAGTCGTTTTAGAGGTTGAATAAATCCGGCGAAGGGGCACATCCCTGTCTTGAAATCCTTTCTATTGTTGTGTACCTGATCAATTCATATTCTACCCGTATGCAGGTGGTTTACTCCCAGTATAAGATCTCTTATTATTCTAAAATTCTTTTCAAATCGATCGAGTTTTCCAAGCAGTTCAAATATATCTTTGTATCTTACCTTATCAAATGCGTTTGCGTAAACCTTCTTCGTCAGGTGCGATGCGTAATGCACGCTCGAGGAACCATGTCTCTTCGATTCATGACTGAATAGGCAGAAGAATTTCCGCTGTAGGCAGCCGTTACTTTCTGCGGTAGACTGGTTGCCAACCAAGGCTATAATCAAAGTATCTTCTGCTGTTTAAAATATAGCTGGGGGAGAAGAGATGGATTCATATCTTTCCCAGGAGTATTTGAACTCGACTGGAATTCGAAATCGGCTCTCCGTGTTTTTATTCCGAGCCGTTATTCAGCGCACCAAGCTTACAATACCTGGTATTCTCAAGCGGTCGCTCGTCTAGGTACTGATCAAGCACAACGTTGCTTAACTTCGGTGTTTTGACGAGAAACGGTGTTTCAACGTGATATGGTCGTGAGCTTTGCATAATTTATAAAATATAAATGTACATCGTAATCACGATACGACATACCTTCACAAAGGTAAATTGAAAGTGATAGCCATTAGTGACCAAGGAAGCAAACCCTCATTTTCATGGGGTCATTCCGAGTATTACATCATCAAATACTAATATACGTAGCATTTGTACCAGTTTTCAAACAAAGTATTAATCCGCAGCCACATATTCTTTTCATTCAATTTCCGAACACATACAACTTTCGCTACTGTTCGACTACGAATGACTCATCTAGTT
Source organism: Acanthosepion esculentum (assembly GCA_964036315.1). Classification (NCBI taxonomy): domain Eukaryota; kingdom Metazoa; phylum Mollusca; class Cephalopoda; order Sepiida; family Sepiidae; genus Acanthosepion; species Acanthosepion esculentum. The sequence goes on along the minus strand of OZ038494.1, from coordinate 25,855,324 downwards.
TGCGTCTCAAGAAAGCGGAAGTTGAAACATGCGTGCTGTAAGGAAGTTGAAATATTCCTGCTGTTAGGGTAATAAATCAGACGTTTTGTCTGATTCATTACCCTAAAAGCACGCTGTGATCATTCACAGAATTAAATTGTCACAGCTCGTTAACAATTTTTACAACGACTATTCATCATTTGTCCTTGAACGTGTTAGAAATATAAAGTGCTACTCTCTCTTGTTATGGTCGATAGTAAGCCTCATTCTGTTCGAGTGTATAATGTGGTATCGAAAGAGAAGGCGAAGAAAGGATACATTTTTCTGGTTTCACGCCGTTTAGGTCAAAGAAGTTTGCAATTATATATTTTTTTACATTTTTTTAATAAGACTCTTAACAATGCCAAAATATTCAAGCGTTAACATATACTCATCCTGATGTAGTAGTTGGTAATACGAAATGGTAGCTTCGGAAAAGCTCGGACATGTCCGTCTTCTACCAAAAGGGCTTACCAGAACACTCCTCGATCTCAAGCGAGAGTTTTCTTCTGTACCAGCACCTGGATATACCCTATTCCCAGTGTTGTTGCCACTTGATTCCCAAAAATCCCTCATCCACCCTTTTACTTAGCATTCCCCTTCAGTTAAAGTTGATGCCGCCTACAAGACCGGAATTCAAAATGAACCATCCGCTGGTTTCTTCAAACAGAAACCCTTGATATCGAGATAAAAGTAACTCTTCCCTTTCTACGTGGGTGCCCATAGTATCACACACACACACACACACACATTTGTTTTTATTGTTTTGTTGATGGGTTTAACCGTTTTTTGATTTGATATAGTTGTAATAATAGTAATAATAATAATAATAATAATAATAATAATAATTTTTTTTTTTTTTTTTTTTTTTTCAGTGGAAAGTGTCATGATGCCATTTCTAACCTTAGGTCCCTGGGCGGGACCCGGAAAGAAATGTGTAAACGCCAGATATCAAAGGAAATAAAAATAATAATAATAATAATAATCGTAAAATAATCACACTTCCAAATTCAGATCGTCAAACATTAATAACAATAATATTTTTGAAGCAGGCATTTATAAAATAAATTGCCAAATCTGTTCCTCCCAATATATTGGAGAAACAAGCAGAAATTTAAAAAAAAACCCGCATCTATAAGCACAAAAGAGACCTCACAAAAAACAACTTAACTAATGCACTAGTCATACATAGGAATAAATTCAAGCACAATTTTGATTTTGTTACGTGTTGGTAATTGTAACCAAAACACAGAGCTAAAATAACAAACAAATATTTAATTTATTAGAAAAAACACAAAATAAAATATATACAAGATATACAATTGGCTATACAAAACTGAAAACACAGAGTTACTGGCGAAGTGTTACGAGGGCGAAGGGAGGAGAGTCAAGTGTCTTTACTACGTTAGGTCTAGCGAAGTAATCTAGTTGCTATTACTGGAAATCCACAAATGTGAGTATATGAAGATTAATTTTTAGTTTGGTCAATGAAAATAATCAAAATTCTATTTACCAGATTTGTTCCATGAAATTCTCTTTTGGGTTTTTGTTGGTCGGCAACTTTTTATAGAGATTCTTTCGGCTGGATATAATAATCCTCGAATCAAACTCCGGAGTTGATACTGGCAGCAATTCCTTTCTGACAACCCTTTACCGAAAATCTATTTTATAGGGGCTAGCACCTAATTTGCATATTTCTAGACTTTTCTCGAATCATCTAGATTCTTCTCGAATATACTGGAATGATCTAGAATCTTCCAAACGTTCTATTTCTAATTTCTCTATTTTAAAACTACTTCATGAAAGAAAACTTTTTTGTATCAACAGGTAGGACTCAGTAGAATCCCTTACTATAAATTTTAACCTTATTGTGACTTTCTTTTTATAGAAATGCATCCTCGTAACAATTTTAAAAATGCTACACTCATAAAAAAAAGAAATTAATTCACTCAGAAAGAAAATCCCCGAGAATGCCGCCATTGAAGATTATCCAAAAATTAATCTACGCCCAGGTTTTTCACCTTTCCTCACAGAACTACTACTCTCCCAAACCAACGCACATGACATGTATGTGTGTGTGTGTGTGTGTGTGTGTGTGTGTGTGTGTGTGTGTGTGTGTGTGTGTGTCGTTTAAATTTTACTACATTTGTAGATGCTGACTGTCAAGGGCCGCACGGTCCACCAGGTCGTCTACACCTTTGAGGACTCACGCAGGGCCAACCTGAAGGAGAAACTCCGCGGGAGGAATGGACCGGGAAGCCTCAGCAGCGAAACCAGACCAGACCTTAAGTTGAAGTCGCTGCGGCCGGACTTGCCTGTCCCGTATCGGCCTGGCCGGCCATCAGCGTGCCTGCAGTCGACGTGGACAGCCCACTTCATAAATCTTCGTCAGCGAAGCCAAGTCAAGAAGACATTTGTAGAGTATTAGTATCGGCTATATAGCGTATGTAAATAGTGTGATGATTGCTTAAGACGTGAAACTAGTGTTGATTTCTGTGCCCGCACTTCATTGTACTGGCAGTTTCACACCGTAAGTAATCAACAGTTACTCACATGGTCTATCCCTGATATTCCCAACATCTTTCCGTAGAACGACATCTCAGTTTCCTAAAGTCTTCTCGTCACCTGTGAAGAAATTGGCTAACGTTCGCTGTCATAGTGGACGACTGACATTAACATGGCATCTCAATACCTTTTTATTTGTTTCTAACGAAATTTTCACGTTTTTTTTCTTTAATTCTACAGTAGGACACTGAGAATTCCATGGACGGAGCAAGTAAGCAAAAAGGAAGTCTTGAAGAAAATTGCAACCGAAAGAACACTTCTACTCGAAATCAGGAAAAGGAGGCTGAAGTTCTTTGGTCACATTATGAGGAAAGAGGGCTTGGAAAATGTAACCTTCACAGGGCATATTGAGCACAAGAGAGATAGGAAAACGAGCCGTTTACACGACGAGCTTGTGTGAATGGATGGCAGAACGTAGGTGGGAGAATAGAGAAAAAACAGGATCGAAAGTTGTGTAAGGCATGATCGCCAATTATCCTGAATAGGCGAGGCAGAAGTGTAAAAATAAAGGTTGCTGCCCAAATATTATCTATCCATCTCTCTCTCTCTCTCTCTCTCTCTCTCTCTATATATATATATATATATATATATATATATATATATATATATATTCAGGGTGTATCAAAAATGGTATCCGGTAAATTGCTCGAAATCAATTGCTCGACAGTAAATTGCTGGAAATCAATTTCTCGAAAAATAATTTCTCGAACTATCAATTGCTCGAAAGGCAGTTTGCTCGAAACCTGTGGTTAAAAAAAATAAAACTACATTGTTTCTAATATTTACCATAAGATAAAATAATACAACTTTATTGTTAAGTGAACAGTTAAAATTAAAGAACGAGTACATTTATATAGCAGGTGTTATTTTTTTCTATATTGCTTTTTTGTCATAGTTTAAAATAAAGGGTACATTTTTATTATTACTGTTATTCTTCGTGATTAAAAAAAAATATAACTATTGTTGCTACTATTCACTATATTAGTATGAAATATTATATGCAACACTTCTTAAATATACTTCAACATTGTTTGTTGTGTCATAGTTTGATACAATGTTCTTTAATCGCATTGCACAGTCACGGGACTTTTTTTTGCCCTCAGCTGCACCCACTCCTTCCACGTATTGCTCTATTTCATGCTTAAATAAAGGAGCACGTCTACGGCTGCGCCTATGCGGCCGCCCAATCCACGTGTCTTCAAAATAATCCACTACCCCTTGAAGTTCATCTTCTTTTTCAAATAGAAATTCAAATGTTTCCACAACTTTGGGTACAGGTATAAATGCCAACACAGATAAAAGACGAACTTTAAGAGCAAATTCGAAAGTCCTAGAAGACTGACTGCTAAAGCGAGTGTTGTGGCTCTTTTTATATCCAGCTCAGTTGACGTGTGGTGAGATGGCGCAGTTTACGTGGTGCTTCGAGCTTCGAAATTACTTCGAGCAATTGATAGTTCGAGAAGTTATTTTTCGAGCAATTGATTTCGGGCAATTTACTGTCGAGCAATTTACCTAGATCCATCAAAAATACTTTTACAAAATTTTGGGGCGCGTTCCTCACACCAAAACAAGAACAACAGTCCATATAAACATATATCCGCAATTCATTCTTTTTATAGTTATTAAGTTTGAAGGAAGTTTACAGCAGATGGCGCTGTGTTTCCATTTAGACTAGGTTACATTTGTCATTCGTATACATTTGTGGCTAGATTGTCTTCAACGTTTAGTGTGTGTGGTAGTGAGTCAACTGAGAAGTGTTCCGTATAACAATGACAGGATATTCGTATCGCTTGCAGGCAATGGGACTTTTACAAACGGCCGCGCGAATGGTAATGGACACGAGGCTGCATGGATGTATCACGATTGCGGTTCCAGACCGAAGACAACCGAGTCATTCAACCGTTGCTGTTGTTTATCGTCGCGTTGTTGATACAGGATCCGTGACACCACAAAATATGTCTCGAGGAAATCTGCTAGTACGCCTGACCACGAAGAACACATTTTACAGGCTGACGATCCAGGTATCAGCAGACGTCAAGTGACCCTAGCATGTCGTACATCTCATAGTACCACATGGAGAGTTCTTCAAGAGCAGCTCCTGTGTCCCTATCATTTGCAACGTGTGCAGGGTCTTTCGTCCTCTGATCACTCACCACGGGAGAACTTTTGCTGATGGTTTATTGAACAAACTATGGATCCGTTGTTTGTCTCTTCAGCCTTTTTTTTTAAGGATGAGGCAACATTTCGAAGAGACGGAATAAAAAATGTACACAACCAACATTTGTGAGCGGAACGGAATCCCCATGGTATAATACAGGCTAGACACCGATATCAGTTTATGATTAATGCGTGGGATGAAATTGTAGGTGACTGTCTGGTAGGTCCATATGTTCTCCCAGCACGTCTTACAGATGCTGTCTACATGGATTTTATTTCAATCACACTTTCAGGCCTGCTAGAGGATGTACCCCTGCTAATACGAAGACTCACGTGGTTCATGCAAGATGCGGCTCCAGCACATTTTAGCCATATTGTTCGCGATACACTGGCTGAGATCTACCATGGATGATGGATAGCTAGGGGAGGACCGGTTCCATGTTCTGCACGTTCTCCCGACTTCGTTGCTTTGGATTTTGATCTGTGGGTCCACATAAAACAATTGGTTTATGCAGCAGATATTAATAATGCAGAGACGTTTCATCAACGTGTCATGGGGGCCCGCGAAACCATTCGACACCGTTTGGGATGGTTTTAAAACGCCCACCAGTCAATGATCCTAGGTGTGCATGTGCGTGTAGAAGCAGGCAGAGGAGATTTTGAACCTTTGTTATGAGTTGCTGTGTTGAGGTACAATTATGGCCTTTTGGGCATATGTATATACGGGCATTTTACCCGGTTTTGGTGTCAGGAAGACGCTCCCAAAGTTGGTGAAAGTATTTTTAATACACCCTGTATATTACAAAAGGAATGGAAACATAAACAAAATGAAGAATAATCTAAATGCGAGATTATATACCCAATAAAACATCCAGTAAACATCAATTTAGTCTGATGAAGTCCCAGAGAACAAAACGCGTCATACAAAAACATTTTCCACTTTGTCATACTTCTTTACCCAGAATAATTCTTGATATACATATATCGTTTTCTCATTATATATATATATATATATATATATATATATATATATATACTTCTGATCAAAAATTTAAGACTACTTGAAATTTTTTTTATAAGAGACTGTTTGTCATGGATACATTATAAACTTTTTCTTACTAATTCTATGATCTAAAAGCTTATGTAGACAAAAAGTTATAATCCAATCAATTTATTCAGAAATTAGATTATAAAATTAGTAACCTTAAGTAAGAAATGTTTTAAATTTTTCCAAGAAAAACAGTCTTTTTAAAAGAAATTTCAAGTGGTCTTAAATTTTTGATCAGGTGTGTGTATGTATATATATATATATATATATATATATATATATATATATATATATATATATATATATATATATATATGGTGGTACGCATTTGGAAAAACCTCGGATAGCTCAACTTGCATTAGAACAAATCGGTACCCGAGGAAAAATGGAGAATAAAAAAGAAAGAATCAAGAACATTAATATAAGGCGAAAACAATCGTCCAGTGTTTAAGCTCCAAGTCCAAAGAGAAAAAAATCTTTACCCTGAAGATCCGTTTAGATGAAACCTAGGTAGGTTTGCCTGGCTCCTTATCTTATATATATATATATATATATATATATATATATATATATATATATATACATGACTGATACCAAATCGGTCGGGTTTGGATCCCATATTGTAGCAATCGGACGTCTAGCCACACTAAAGAAATGTGATACAGCGAAACAGCCTTCTGCGGATGACAATATATATATATATATAGTCAAACCTAGAGAGCCAGACAAACCTACCAAGGTTTCACCTAAGCGGATCGTCAGGGATATATATTTTTCTTTATTTCTCTACTCATACTTTCTTTTTCTAGCAAAAGAAGAATTAGTGAATGAAATAGAACTCTTCCCATATTAGCATCTAAAAAGTACAAAAAGACGGTATATATATATATGTGTGTTAATATGAAAGGCTTGTATTTCATATGAATGATGATAGTTCAATCTCTCAACATTTAATGGAACATTCCTGTCCACATTAACGATTTAGAGAAATATTAATCGACAATACAAGTATACTCCACAAAGTCCTAAAATGTTTGTAGCAGCAAGCTTTCCACATATCTGAATTGTAATTGTTAAAAACTACAATTAAAAACAATATTCTAAATCACGTACTTAAGTTAACTCATTTGCATAGCGGTAAATATTTCGAAATTAACAGCGTTCATGCTCACACATTTTTCATAAGTACATTAATTATTTGTCTTAGCAATTCACCCCTGAAGATGATCTTGGATGAAATTAAAAGTACTTGGAAAAATAAAATATATAAATACAGCTATGCCGACTTTCTCCATCAATTTTATACCGACATTAAGAAACTTATACACGAATATGAGAGGATTAAAATAAAATAGACATAATATGCCTACATTGTTCAGTCAAACATGCTTAAATGAAGATATGCTGCCTAAATATACATACACACACACATATATATCTATATATATATATGTGTGTGTGTATATATATATATATGTGTGTGTCTGTGTGTTCGTGTGTGTATGTGACTGTGTGCGTATGTGTATGCATTCTATGTACATAAGTGCACATGTGTAGAGAGTTAAAGAAAAAATAAAGATTCATGAATTTCTTGTTTCGGTTGAAGGAACTGGTGCCGAGTTCGTCAACTGGCGCATTCATCTGTGGAACGAGGTTTTGTCAAGGTTTTTTTTTTATGGTCAGACATTTATCATCTCTTCAGCCTCTTTCCGAATCATGGGTTACTTCCCCATTTTTAGCTTTTCTTTTTGTCGGTCGACAATGATTGTTTCGCCATCTGGCTTTTCTTTTATGCTGATCTTATCTGCGTACTTCCATTATCCGACTTCATACCCCCCAGTTATTAAATCTTTCCCTCTCTTTTCTTTCTTTCTTTTCATAACCTTCCTTCCTTCCTTCCTTCCTTCCTTCCTTCCTTCCTTCCTTCCTTCCTTCTCCACAATCTTTCTTTTTCTTTCTCATTCTTTCTTATCTATTTTCTCGTTTTTTTACATTCATTCATTCATTTCTCTTTCTTTCTGTTTCATTTTTAACTTATCTTTCCTTCTTTATTTTTCTTTTTTTTCTTTTTCTTTATTTCTCACTTGGTTTTCATTTTTTTCTTTCAGAATTTAATTTATTTAATTCATTCATTCTTTGTTTCTTTTTCTTTTTTAAATTCCCTTTCATTATTTCTTTCTTTTTTATTTTTCTTTATTTCTCCCTTGATTTTTATTTCTTCTTTCATTTGTTTTATTCGTTCATTTTTCTTTCTTTCTTTCTACAATTTGTTTTCATTTTATTTCTAATTTATTTTCGTCTTTCTTTATTTCGCTTTTTGAATTTCTTTCTTTCTTCCTTTGTCCCCTCCTCACTTTTCAAATTTTTGTTTCCCTATACTTTCTTTCTTTCTTTCTTTCTTTCTTTCTTTCTTTCTTTATTTCTTTCTTTCTTTCTTTCTTTCTTTCTACTCATTTTAATGTACATTCTCTTAATGCCGCCCAGTAATAATTCTTTCTTTCTTTCTTTCTTTCTTTCTTTCTTTCTTTCTTTCTTTCTTTCTTTCTTTCTTCATAAATGTTTATTTCTTTTTTATTTCTCTAATCCCACTTCTTTCTTTCTTTCTTTCTTTCTTTCTTTCTTTCTTTCTTTCTTTCTTTCTTTCTTTCTTTCTTTAGCAGAAGAAGAATTAGTGAAAGAAATAGAAACCCTTCGCATGTCACCATCAAAAAAGTAAAAGAAAAAAACGGAAACAAACTATATTTTTTAATCGGATATTTCTTGCCGAGGGCTTCGCCATTTTCCAATGCGCTATGTATCTTTATAGACATACGTAGATTTGCAATCACAATTTCTTCTCCTGAAATGCAAACGAAATTTTACAAACAATTTTTTTGTCAACAAACGATCAACTTAAGTCATTTGCCTGAAGCTTTTAAGCATTTATCCGAGAAATTTAATGTAAATGCAAAATAAATTACAGTCCAAGCTGGATACCAAATCTGCATCAGACATTTTTAAAATGTGAACAGCAAGAATACCCATCAAATGTTCTCAGAGCAACAATCTGTGATTAACAAGTAATAAATATTAAAATTTCAATTTACTGTCTGAATTTATCTGAACTACAAAATTAAACGATGAACATGGGTAAAATATTGAATTTCTGAGAGCATGTTTTTCGGAGTAGCATTTATCCTTATCTACCCTACGGATTAATCTATGAACAAGTGTTTCTGAATACATATGCATAAACAGGTTCAGTTCGATTGAAATTTTACTTTATCTAAAGCGTCTTTGTTGCAATGTCTGAAACACGCACACACGGTTATCTATCTATCTATCTATCTATCTATCTATCTATCTATCTATCTATCTATCTATGACACGGTATTCATATCTATCTATCTATCTATCTATCTATGACACGGTATTCATATCTATCTATCTATCTATCTATGACGCAGTATTCATATCTATCTATCTATCTATCTATTTATCTATCTATGACGCGGTATTCATATCTATCTATCTCAGTTTGTTCATATCTATCTATCTATCTATCTATCTATCTATCTATCTATCTATCTATCTGATATCATAAAATAATAGATTACACGCTAGTTTTATTGCTCATAAAATGTGAGTTCTATCCGGACTGATTGCATCCAGTCGTGCTTTTGTGCCAATCTAAACTATTTATTATGTAAACCTCCCCATTAACCATTACCTACCCACCTGCATTTATATATATATATATATATATATATATATATATATATATATATATATATATATACAGTTGCGGCCGAAATGGTCAGAACGGAATTGTTTTCGTCAGAAAAGTAGATATCATTTTTTATCAAAGTTGTTTTATATTCTATAATTTTTACAGACAATAAATACGATATTAATTGTTATTGTCTAAGAATTTGGTGTAATTTGAGAGGATAATACAAAAGTTATGGATGATTTAGTGATTTACTGCAAACCCATGGTTGCTTTTACTCCATGTTTTAGTATATTTAACCCGCGAACTCTAATTTTTTTAATTTGTTTACGTGACGGTTCGTTTACTAAACATTAGTAATATTGAGGGGTCTCCCCTTTTTACACAAATGGACTCACCCAAGGTATACATATACTAATACCAGTGAATACCCGGAGTCAGTACGTCGGTCACTCGGACAGTAGTTGTAGAATGTTGAGTCGGTCGGTAGAATAACGTAGCGGCAAGAGTCACAGTAACAAGCACGTAGACTCAGTCAGAAGTCATACAGCGATACGTCGATACCAAAGACTATATATATATTTTTTCCTACTAACCCGCATTCCTGGAACTACTAACCTGTATTACCAGTTTGTATAATTACGTTAATACATTTATTTCCTATATTCTTTCTTGGCGTTTGTTATTATTTTATACCGGATTTCATCCCGGAATCCACAGCAAGTAAGAATATCTGCAGTGTACTTTGTTAATATAATGCCACTTACTCCGTTACCAATTTGTCAGCAGATTATTAATCTTCGAAAGAAGGATAATTTAAGTATTGGGTCTATTGCAAAGATTGTTAACAAGTCAAAAAGTGTTGTTCACGGTATTCTTAAGTATTCAAGTAAGTGTCATGGTTTGGGGGATGATATCTGGAATGGTGTGGGCCCTTTGGTGCGATTACATGGAAAGGTAAATGCAGGAGTTTATAAACAACTTGTAAAAGATCATGTCTTGCCTGTGCTGAGAAATTCAACTAAGCGACCACCCATATTCCTGCAGGACAATGCCCCATTTCACAAGGCTAAGGTGGTCATGAACTTCCTCAAGGCTGAAAAGGTTATTGTTATGGATTGGCTTGCTCAAAGCCCAGATCTCAATCCTATTGAAAATGTGTGGAATATTCTAGGAGAACGTTCGAAAGCCAGAAATCCTAAAACAACCGAGCAATTATGGAATGCCCTTCAGGAAGAATGGAATAAGATCACCCAGCAAGAAATTGAAAATTCAATTTCCTCATGCAGTCAAAGATGTCAAAGTGTGATTGAAGCTAAAGGGCTTCACACTAAATATTAAATAATTCCAGTATTCTCTGTCATTTTTGGTTATTTTGTTATTTTTTCAACCGTTCTGATCATTTTGGCCGCCATGGGTTTTGCAGTAAATCACTAAATCATCCATAACTTTTGTATTATCCTCTCAAATTACACTAAAATCTCAGACAATAACAATTAATAACGTATTTATTGTCTGTGAAAATTATAGAATATAAAACAACTTTGATAAAAACTTATACCTACTTTTCTGACGAAAACAATGCTGTTCTGAACATTTTGGCCGCAAGTGTATATATATACCAACGATATTATAGCTACAACTGAGAAGAATTTATTTCAGCTTAACATAAAGCTGGTTACGACTACTTCTAAAGCAATAAGAGACTTAATTAATGAAAAAAAGAAAAAAAAGCTAAAAACTTGAAGCAGGAATTTACTCTCTAGCCCGCAATGATTGCCACAAGTAATACATAAAAGAGACCTTGAGGAATTGAAATTAAAGATTATATGAACGCAAAAGAGATCATTTACAAAACAACACACTCAATGTATTCGTCACTCGTCATAGTTTCGCTTGAAAAAAAAACGCTGCTTTAATTAAAAGAGAAAGCAATGAGGCGAAAATGTTTAGAAAGTGTAATGAATCCTTAATTATCCACGGTAAATTTGTATCCGGGTTCTTACAGACTAAAAGTGTGATATTTACGTTAATGTGATTACGCATGCGCATGAAGGAGAGGAGTCGCTGAAATCTTAAAGTTAAATTTTAGCAATTAAAATAGGTATGTGGTTGAGTATATAGACTAGCCAATTTCATTCAGTTTCGTTTCACTTGTTTTTATCACTTGTTATGACATATCACACATTGTGATAATAGAAGATCTGCCAAGGAAGGTGAAATATTTTAAGAATATGGACGTAAATTAATATAATCTAGCAATTAAAGCACTTTCTATACATTTTTCTACTCTGTCATATATTTTTCTAAAACTATTTTAATATATAAATATCGTAATATATATATAAATATATATATATATATATAAATATATATATATATATGTATATATGTATATATATATATACACACATATATATATGTGTATACATACATATATATATATATATATATACACACACATATATATATGTGTATATATATATATATACACACACATATATATATGTGTATACATACATACATATATATATATATATATATATATATATATATATATATATATATATATATATATATATATATAACCCGTGCAAGACATTAAAACCACTAAGGCCCAAGGAGTTACTGAATGTGAAAGAATAAGAAAAAGAAAAAACATTATTAAGATGTGAGAACAATATATGAGTAAATATATCGTTTTCTTATCTATCTATTCATCTAGCTATCTATCTACCTCTCTCTCTCCGTACATATATATATATATATATATATATATATATATATATATATATATATATATATATATATATGAAGAAATATAGTTTATGGTATACTATATTTATGGGATAAAATGGTCAATATCAGATTGAGCATATATAAATATATAAAAGTAAACATTGAAGTCAGCAATCAGAGGCGACAGACTGTTTCATGCTAAACGCAATCATCAGGCCTACCGATTGCGTTTATCATGAAACGGTCTGTCGCCTCTGAGTATTGTCTTCAATGTTCCCTTATATATATATATATATATATATATATATATATATATATATATATATATATATATATATATATTACTAAGTGCTGTATTTAGTGGCTATAATTGATTGAGTTGACATGACATTTCTCCTTTCTAAATAATGTAATTAATGTCTACCGACCTAGGTCTAAAATAAAGAAAATTTTCTCCTTCAGCAGGGTTCTACCCTGTATTCTTTTATATAGGGGAAAGCATCGTATAGCCCGTCGCGCCTCTAGACTGCTCATTCAGGAATAACAGTCACAGCAAAGCGAGGTTGAATTCCTCTCATGAAGGGAAGCACGTCTCTCGTTAAGACCTTTCAAAGCTCTGACTCTATTTTCGTATCCGAAATGTAGACCAAATAAGAATTAATGAATTTTCATTTCAAATCCGACATTAATTCTTATTACTCAATGCGTTGTATTTGGTGGATACAAAGATTAGCCGTTCGCGGGAGCTAACGAAAGGAGGGAGGCTTTTAAGCTAGTAATTACATAAAAGGAGATAACGTCTCAATACAGTGGGACCTCGGTTCACGAATTTAGTTCGTTCCTGAAGGCCGTTCGTAACCCGAAATGTTCGTAAACCGAAACTATTTTTCCAGTAGGAATCAATGTAGAGAAAAAATTCACAGTACAATAAAATTGGAAAAGAAAAGCACGCCACGACACACGAATGTATATAACATGGCGGTCGACTCAGAAATGATTCCGTTCGGGTTAACTCGGTTCAGCAATGTGGTTCGAGAACCGAAATTTTGTTCGATAGCCGAGACATTTTCATATCGAATTTTTTGATTGAAAACCGATTTGTTCGACATGTGACACGTTCGAGAACCGAGTTTGCATTGTATCTGTGTTTTCTGTTACATGTTTTTTCCTCAGAATTCATTTTCAGCATAAGCCACGAAGCTTCCTCTGCTACGATTTGGGGTCGGATAGTCAATGTTAGAGTACCTTGGTACGTTTTTTTCTGTTACTGCTACAACTAAAACCTCGCATTCATAATAGTAGTTACCCCACTAATTTGCAGCAGTGGTGACATACACTACCAATTGTTTCCGGCAAGGTTAAAATTTAAACTCACCTTCAAGCCAGATGAGCCTTAGACCACTCAGCCACAAAATACTTGACAAGGGTCAATTACTCAAAAAAAAAAAAAAAATAAATAAATAAAAAAGAAATCTTTCCTTGGGATCTTTCGAGGCCCATAACTGCTAACCTTATTTTCGTATCTTAGACGTAAACAAAATCCGACATTATTTCTTATTAAAACATGCGTTACATTTGGTGGATACGCGTTTGTGAATAGTCATCTCTATTTTTGTTTTGTAACAGTAAAAGTATCGCCCACGGGCCTGGATTTGTCGAGAGTTATTCTTGAGCTCTGGCACTGATTGTGGTATTGGAACGTCAGATGTGTCAAACATGACGTCCCTTCTATGGGATCCCTATCAACTACACTTTTATACCGTTCAAGATGTTGTGACCAAGTAAATACTTAAGTAATAACCAAAAACCAGGTTTGCAGATGTATCGTATATTAAACAGTAAATACACCAGAGGAGTATTATACGACTAGTGAGAGTGTCTCGAAAGAACTAGCGCTCAATCTGTTCACAGTTCTCCGAAACCTTCTGTCCTAATAATCTTATAGTAGGCGGAGGAGTCTAACATAGACTCTTTAGAGGGAGGACACCACAACAGTTATATACGTGGAACCACAATATAGCCCTCCGTACTTTTAGATCGCTCAACCATGAAGGACTTCATAGTAAAGCCACGCCCGCTTAAGAAGGAAAACACATCACATGTTAAGACATTTTTTGTGATGTCAACACTCTTTGCCACTTTTGTAATGTCAACGAATATTCGTTGCCACTTTCGTAATGCTCGTTGTAGTAGAGACTTTGTAATCGCAGATACAATTATAGTAACACCGTTGAACAATACTGGTGCCAGACGCCTTCGAATATCACTCGCACTAATAGTACTTGCTCGATAATACTCGTTCGAATAGTAACAGCCGAATAGTTATCCGAATAGCAATTCGTATAGTGATCGGAATAGAGAAATAGTATAGAGAAATAGTATAGAGAATAGCGGTCCATATAGTAATAGAGGATAGGTTAGAAATAGTGATCCGTTAGACACCCACGCTAATTCCCATATATACATTTCCTTTACGATCACGTGGTCTACTTATTAGAAATGGAATCACATGTGTTTGCTCACTGGTGATCTCTGTTCAAACTCCAGTGTCGGCAGCGAACCCTTTATTCTTATATAACACATTTCAAAGTCCATAACTATCTTTATTTTTGTATTCGACAGGTAAAAGTAGTAAGTTACAATCCTGGCCACCGGAATACGGAGGGAATGTGGGTGGTTTGCAACTATGTAATGGCGTGTCCTAGCCGTGAAAGTTAAACCAGGCGGAATTAAGAAATGCAGTCCGTCAGAGGACTTTCCATGGAAGTGGCGATAGAGCAATGAGATTCTCACCACATCCCGCCTGTGTGAGAGAGAGGTTGGAGGGTGGAAAGTAATTCTTCTCCAACAAGGACTTTTGAATTCTATCAAAACGCGAAAGTGAGTACAGGGCAGCTTCCGCCCAAATAGGGCAACGGTTTTACATTTTCGGCCTGATCTGATTCTTATAAAGGTAGAGGATAGCAGGAGGTGTCGGATATTTACACGAACAGTATAGAAAGCTGATCATTTTACCTGTATCTTTAGCGATGGATCGAATATAGGAATATATATATATATATATATATATATATATATGTTGCAAAATATACAAAACCTATCAGAGGGTGAAACACGTTTGTAAAGAAAACTTTTCCTTTACACACACACACACATATATATATATATATATATATATATGTATATATATGTTTGTGTGTGGGGGTGGGGGATGGGTGGTTGTGGGTCTGTGAGAAAGAGAGAGAGAGAGAGTATTGCAAAATAATAATATAATAAAAATGCAAGTCCGATCAGAGGACGAAACACGTTCTCACTTTGATAAAGAAAGGTTTTTCTTGTATCTTTATTCATATATGTATATATATATATATATATATATATATATATATATATATATATATATATATATATGCAGAAATATAGTTTTAAGGTGTTCTATATTTATGGTATAAAGTGCCCAATATCAGAGATAGAGCGTATATAAATATAAAAGTAAGCATTGAAGTCAACACTCAGAGGCGACAGGCTGTTTCATGCTAGACGCAATCGTCAGGCGGCCTGACGATTGCATATAGCATGAAACAGCCTGTCGCCTCTGAGCGTTGAATTCAGTGTTTACTAATATATATATATATATATATATATATATATATATATATATATATATATATATACGTTGAAAGAGGGAGGAAAAGAAAGAAAGTGATAGAGAGAGGGACAGAGAAACTGGCAGATATAGATATATATAGTGAGAGATAGAATGTAATAGAAATTCTTTTTAGTTCTGTTTTCTCCCCTTTAGAAGAATGTATTGCAAGTCTTAATAACCAAACTTAATCAAAAGAATTTAAAAGAAGACTTTCTTTTAGTTTGATGATGGATACTAAGTTCATTACACCGCTATCAAATTGTTTTCGACAAACGTAATGTTTCAGCTTCGCCATGATTCATCAGGTCTTATTATAAAGTTAGTAAAAGCTCAGCAGCCAGTAAAAATGAGGCAATAAACGTAAATGAATTACGACACCAATTACAGCATCACAATTGGGAATGAATAACATTGAAAACAACAGATTACATCAAATAAGGACGTCGAAAAGAAAGCAAAAAATACTCAGTTCGTAACTAGTTACAAGCGAAATCCTACAACGTAAAAGGAGAGAAACGAAAGAAATGCAGACGACAAAGCAGCCCAACATATAAATGAGTATAATTGAAATGTAATGACATAAAACAATCCGCTAGAGGGCGCTGTTGTCGACTTTCTCGTGAAATGACGCTTCAGGGCGCCCAAACCGGCTTTCCTTTAAGTTAAAATTCGCTAGAGGGCGCTGTTACTGAATTCTGAAAAAGAAGTAAAATTTAAGGAATTTCATTTCATTTGTTTGTTCTCCCGATTCTTGGAACTGAAATGTCGTTGCTCATATGATAAAGACATCATGCCATTCGCGATGGCAATATCAGCGGTTTACCGATTATGATCACATACGTCTCACTAAAATACTTGTATCGCTCCTCGTACTGCTTCCATGTGAATATTACACATGCATTTGAGTTCTGAATAATCCCTGGTAACAGAAAGCCAACTGTCGGATATTTCAAACTTATTAGTAAAAAATTAAGCAAATTCATTTTTGGGCGAGGTGGTTCAGTTTTTTTTTCCTGCTCGCTATTAATAGAGGGCTCAAAGTGCGACACTCGATTGGGATAGCTAAAGACGCATTCCAAAAGCTAAGCAGAGTATTAAGAGACATCAAAATTTCGTTGGAAACAAAGAAAGGAGTACTGAAATATTACGTGATATCTATCGTACTGTATGGCAGTGAATGTTGGACAATCTCCTCAAAGATGAAGAGGAGGCTTGAAGCAATAGAAATACAGAAAAG
The DNA here is from genome assembly GCA_964036315.1 of Acanthosepion esculentum. Classification (NCBI taxonomy): domain Eukaryota; kingdom Metazoa; phylum Mollusca; class Cephalopoda; order Sepiida; family Sepiidae; genus Acanthosepion; species Acanthosepion esculentum. Next base: position 25,838,202 of record OZ038494.1, on the reverse strand, counting down.
ATGCTGAGGATACCATGGACCGAACATTTGAGCAACGATGAGGTTTGGGGGAGAATGGAAACAAAAATAAAACTTAGACTTAACATCAGGAAGAGACAGTTGAAATTTCTGGAGCACGTAATGAGAAAGGGGAGCTTGGAAAATCTGATACTCCCAAGAGAGATAAAGGGAAAGAGAGAGAGAGAGGAAAGCAACGCTTGATATACTTGATGAGTTTGAGCAAATGGATGGCAGAACAGAATTGGAGAGAAACAACAAAAAGACAAAAATTCTTAAGAGCTACAAGGGGCAGAAAGATGTGGAGGTCCATGATCGCCTACGTCCTCAAGGAACACGGCACATAAAAGAAGAGGACTGTAGGTATAACTAGATCCTTTAAAACAACATATAATTCTTGTAAGTTTATTTACAATCTTCTACTTGGTATTGGTTTACGGCCATATCTTGAGGCACGGTGGAGTAATGGATAGTGGCTCGGATTGAGGAATCGGAGAGCCGAGTTCGAATTCCAGTCGGACCCATTACATTCTGAATATGAATCCTTTTCTTCTCTTTTCGCCCCAAAGGTAAATAACAGGACAGACTGGGTTCTATAACATTGGGTGGCAAGGAGAAGGAAAAGCTCTTAATTCAAAACCGGTCTGTAGAGGCCTGCCTCAGAAACACTACTTCTACTGTAGCTGCAGTACACATGGTGCCCCCACGGGAAAAAATAATAATTCTTGCAAGTTTATTTACAATCTTCTGCATTGGCTTTCGGCCATATCATGGTGAAATTGTTAAGTTATTTTGGATATTATGTAACTAGTGATCCAACCCAAATGACTTGACTCGCTTTATAGTTCCCCAAAAGAAGGTTAACCGATCAGGAGATGTGAAATATTCAATCCGTCCAGGCGGCCATTTTGTTTCCTCTCTCCGAATGTCCAATGCCAACCTGTCAAGCGAATGAACAGAAGGAAAAACTACTGCTACTTTATCTGTATATCCACGGCTAACCTGAACTGCGCTTCCCCACTGTCTTCGAAATATTCACTGCCAACCTCTTGATTTCTATACTCAAGGACTACCGTCATCATGAACAACAGAAATATCAGTAATCGTGCGAGCACCGAAGTTAAGCAATATTGAACCTGTTCAGTACCTAGTTGGGTGAACGCTTGGGAATAGCAGGAGCTGTAAGCGTGGATGTGAGTTATATTCACTTCCGCGCAAATACCATTGGGAAAAGAGTATGAATCCACCTTGTATGCTCTCAGGTGCGAGCTATTTAGTAGGACATGTATCAGTAAAATCATTACTATCTCAAAACATTCTTACAATGCAAAAAATATTTTATGGCTTCAAATAAAGAAAAAAAGTTTGTAAGCCTTAAAAAATAAATCAATCAAACAAGCAATCGGTTTGGCTTTGAACAGTTTATTTGCTGACAAGAGAATCCTACCAGAATGATTAACAGACATTCCATGTCAGTTCTGTTTAATAGAACATATTTAATAGATGTATTTTTCTTAATTATACTATCTATCTATCTATCTACCTATCTATCTATCTATCTATCTATCTATCTATCTATCTATCTATCTATGTCAGTCTCCCTATCTATCTATCTATCTATCTATCTATCTATCTATCTATCTATGTCAGTCTCCCTATCTATCTATCTATCTATCTATCTATCTATCTATCTATCTATCTATCTATCTATCTATCTATGTCAGTCTCCCTATCTATCTATCTATCTATCTATCTATCTATCTATCTATCTATCTATCTATCTATCTATGTCAGTCTTCCTATCTATCTATCTATCTATCTATCTATCTATCTATCTATCTATCTATGTCAGTCTCCCTATCTATCTATCTATCTATCTATCTATCTATCTATCTATCTATCTATCTATCTATCTATCTATGTCAGTCTCCCTATCTATCTATCTATCTATCTATCTATCTATCTATCTATCTATCTATCTATGTCAGTCTTCCTATCTATCTATCTATCTATCTATCTATCTATCTATCTATCTATCTATCTATCTATCTATCTATCTATCTATGTCAGTCTCCCTATCTATCTATCTATCTATCTATCTATCTATCTATCTATCTATCTATCTATCTATCTATCTATCACTCAGACTATCTATCAGTTATACTATCTATCTATCTATCTATCTATCTATCTATGTCAGTCTCCCTATCTATCTATCTATCTATCTATCTATCTATCTATCTATCTATCTATCTATCTATCTATCTATGCCAACCGGTCTGTCTGTTTGTTTGTCTTTTTATACTATTGCTGACTCAATATAAGCTACTCATGTTCGAGGTTTACTGAATAAGTTTGTTGTAAGTATGTAAAAAGAGGATTAATAAGTGCATACCATGAGGCTATGTAGGATAGAACTAGGCTTGAAGAAGTGAAGATCGTGGTGATCGAAGACGCACAATCTCGGCAGTCTGTTCCACGAAGTAACAATTCTGAGGGAGAAGCTATCCGAGGGGAACTTTCTTCTTCCCAATGGAATATAAAAGGAATGAGGAAGATTGGGCCCTGTGTACATGGCATGGCGGGTCCTAACTGTAAAGGTCTAAAAGAGTGGAAGATTGATTGTTTACCACGAAAGGAGCGATAGAATAGAGGGAGGCGGTCAAGGGTTCGCCTGTGAAATGGCGATCCGAATAGTAATAGAATAGATAGAATAGAATAGTGATCGACACAGGCTACCTCCCATATATGCGTTTCCCTATGGTCAAGTTGTCTACTTAATTCAATAATGGGATCGCCCGTGTGCAAATACGGGCGATCTATGTTCAAACTCAAGTGTCGGCAGCGACACTTTATTCTTTTATAACACCTCCTCTTTGTGATGACTTCCTCTGGTGTCTATATTTCTTCAGTTTCGGTTCAATATTTAAATGTTCCGTTGCTGTTCTTTTTCTTTTACTGTACCTCCTTGGTTCACTAAACTCTGGTAACGTGAGTACGCCAAACATGTCATACAATATTTCCATTGGTACCTCTTTTCGTGCCTTTTTAAATGTATCGACAAACCAAATCGCTCGTCCGTTTGATCATGGGTGATAAGGTGGAGTTGTAATATATTCTATTGTGCAGGGAAATTTGTCCCGGCTTTCCCACATCAAAGGGTTGAGGTTAAAATATTGCGACAAATCGCGAGTGAAACAGCCAAGATTAGAGCGGACAAACTCTCTCTTTTAGGCGCGGACGAATAAAGAAAAAAAACTCCTGCTCGAAAGAAGAAAGTGTTTATTTACATATACAGAAAAAAAAGGGTAAAGGGATAAAAGGACATTTAGGAGAGAAAGAAAGGGAAAAGAGAAAATGTTCTTAACTTAAAAAAGGTTTGCTCAAAATATTTCTCTTAGCGCCAAAAGAGTTCTTTAAGCGATTAGAATATTGTTAAGGTTCAGATAGAAACACTCACAGTTCTTGTAGAGTAGGAAAAATTGTTCGCAGATAAAGGAATCCTGCAGTTAAGTGAGTTCGTAGGTCGACGACAGAAGTCCAGTGGGCTCGTCAGAAGGAGTGGTGAAGGGATGCAGCTTTGGATTGGTTTTGAATTGTGGACCGACGTTCGTTCTTGACAGCCCTTTAGTAGGTAGTTCTTCTTTGGTTGAAAGAGGTCCTGGAGCTCCCTAATGTCGACATCACAGACGGTGGGCAGAATTCTCACTGGCAAAATAGGCAAGATTCTCAAAATTTATGGTGTTTTGGTAGGCACCGATGGATCGGGGACTTTTCCCTCCAAAATCGTTGTACATCGAAGGGTTGAGGTTAAAATATTGCTACAAATCGCGAGTAAAACAGCCAAGATTAGATGCGGACAAACTCTGTCTTTTACGCGCGGACGAATAAAGAAAGAAAAAACTCCTGCTTGGTGTGTAACGATAAAAGAAGAAAGTGTTTATTTACATATGCAAAAAAAAGAAGAAAAGATAAAGGGATAAAGACAATAAGGAGAGAAAGAAAGGGGAAAAGAAAATGTACTTTAAGAGAAAATGTACATAACAGAAAAAAGGCTTTCTCACAATATTTCTCGGGAACTTACCACTATTCAGCATTTTTAATACCAATTTCGAATTACTGAAGGGAAGGAGTTTCTGCATTAGTTTCTTTGGTAGGAGTGCAGGGAATCGAATTAGCAAACACCTCATTAACTCGAGAATGTCTATTTACAGGTTCTGCCAAATGACATTTATGTATCTTGGTAGCCCTAGTATCCATAATTCGTAGAGCAGGTACCGAAGAGGAGGAAGACTCGTAAACTACACCTAAAACGTTATATAGACCTATAATCTTTATATATCTTCGTAGCCCTAGTATCTATAGTTCGTAGAGGAGGTACCGGAGAGGAGGAAGTCTCGTAAACTACACCTAAAACGTTATATAGACCTATAATCTTTATATATCTTCGTATCCCTAGTATCTATATTTCGTAGTGGAGGTACCGGAGAGGAGGAAGACGCGTAAACTACACCTAAAACGTTATATAGACCTATAATCTTTATATTTATATATCTTCGTAGGTTTAGTAACCAAATGTAGATTGTACCTCATCTACTTTATTCCACAAGCATGACAATCTTTCTCGCTAGAATCAATCTTGCAAATTTTAAGATTACCATTCGTCCATAACGCTGATGTCACGTAGTGCTTCTGCGTCATTGTAATTATTCTGATAACCTGTCATTGGAATTCCATTTTTAATTTTTTATCGCCCACTCCCACAGACGAATTACCGTATAGGCTCGCTGATAGATCGCCCCACCGGATTGGTCGCACCCGCACTTTATGGCTTAATAATGGATGATTTACTGTTGACTCGCAGATAGGTCGCACTATAATCTGGGGTGTTACACAGCCCAATTTAAACGTAAGAATTATCAGATATCTACCTTTATTTCAAAATTTACAATTATTAATATACTTTTGCAGATCGATTTCCTTGTTCTTCTGCATAATTTAGTACTTTTAATATAAAACCCGTTTCATAACTCTTTCTTTTAGTAGGACATGTATCAGTAAAATCATTACTATCTCAAAACATTCTTACAATGCAAAAAATATTTTATGGCTTCAAATAAAGAAAAAAAAGTTTGTAAGCCTTAAAAAATAAATAAATCAAACAAGCAATCGGTTTGGCTTTGAACAGTTTATTTGCCGACAAGAGAATCCTACCAGAATGATTAACAGACATTCCATGTCAGTTCTGTTTAATAGAACATATTTAATAGATGTATTTTTCTTAATTATACTATCTATCTATCTATCTATCTACCTATCTATCTATTTATCTATCTATGTCAGTCTCCCTATCTATCTATCTATCTATCTATCTATCAATCTATCTATCTATCTATCTATCTATCTATCTATGTCAGTCTCCCTATCTATCTATCTATCTATCTATCTATCTATCTATCTATCTATCTATCTATCTATCTATCTATCTATCTATCTATGTCAGTCTCCCTATCTATCTATCTATCTATCTATCTATCTATCTATCTATCTATCTATCTATCTATCTATCTATGTCGGTCTTCCTATCTATCTATCTATCTATCTATCTATCTATCTATCTATCTATGTCAGTCTCCCTATCTATCTATCTATCTATGTCAGTCTCCCTATCTATCTATCTATCTATCTATCTATCTATCTATCTATCTATCTATCTATCTATCTATCTATGTCAGTCTCCCTATCTATCTATCTATCTATCTATCTATCTATCTATCTATCTATCTATCACTCAGACTATCTATCAGTTATACTATCTATCTATCTATCTATCTATCTATCTATCTATCTATCTATCTATGTCAGTCTCCCTATCTATCTATCTATCTATCTATCTATCTATCTATCTATCTATCTATCTATCTATCTATCTATCTATCTATCTATGCCAACCGGTCTGTCTGTTTGTTTGTCTTTTTATACTATTGCTGACTCAATATAAGCTACTCATGTTCGAGGTTTACTGAATAAGTTTGTTGTAAGTATGTAAAAAGAGGATTAATAAGTGCATACCATGAGGCTATGTAGGATAGAACTAGGCTTGAAGAAGTGAAGATCGTGGTGATCGAAGACGCACAATCTCGGCAGTCTGTTCCACGAAGTAACAATTCTGAGGGAGAAGCTATCCGAGGGGAACTTTCTTCTTCCCAATGGAATATAAAAGGAATGAGGAAGATTGGGCCCTGTGTACATGGCATGGCGGGTCCTAACTGTAAAGGTCTAAAAGAGTGGAAGATTGATTGTTTACCACGAAAGGAGCGATAGAATAGAGGGAGGCGGTCAAGGTTTCGCCTGTGAAATGGCGATCCGAATAGTAATAGAATAGATAGAATAGAATAGTGATCGACACAGGCTACCTCCCATATATGCGTTTCCCTATGGTCAAGTTGTCTACTTAATTCAATAATGGGATCGCCCGTGTGCAAATACGGGCGATCTATGTTCAAACTCAAGTGTCGGCAGCGACACTTTATTCTTTTATAACACCTCCTCTTTGTGATGACTTCCTCTGGTGTCTATATTTCTTCAGTTTCGGTTCAATATTTAAATGTTCCGTTGCTGTTCTTTTTCTTTTACTGTACCTCCTTGGTTCACTAAACTCTGGTAACGTGAGTACGCCAAACATGTCATACAATATTTCCATTGGTACCTCTTTTCGTGCCTTTTTAAATGTATCGACAAACCAAATCGCTCGTCCGTTTGATCATGGGTGATAAGGTGGAGTTGTAATATATTCTATTGTGCAGGGAAATTTGTCCCGGCTTTCCCACATCAAAGGGTTGAGGTTAAAATATTGCGACAAATCGCGAGTGAAACAGCCAAGATTAGAGCGGACAAACTCTCTCTTTTAGGCGCGGACGAATAAAGAAAAAAAACTCCTGCTCGAAAGAAGAAAGTGTTTATTTACATATACAGAAAAAGAAAGGGTAAAGGGATAAAAGGACATTTAGGAGAGAAAGAAAGGGAAAAGAGAAAATGTTCTTAACTTAAAAAAGGTTTGCTCAAAATATTTCTCTGAGCGCCAAAAGAGTTCTTTAAGCGATTAGAATATTGTTAAGGTTCAGATAGAAACACTCACAGTTCTTGTAGAGTAGGAAAAATTGTTCGCAGATAAAGGAATCCTGCAGTTAAGTGAGTTCGTAGGTCGACGACAGAAGTCCAGTGGGCTCGTCAGAAGGAGTGGTGAAGGGATGCAGCTTTGGATTGGTCTTGAATTGTGGACCGACGTTCGTTCTTGACAGCCCTTTAGTAGGTAGATCTTCTTTGGTTGAAAGAGGTCCTGGAGCTCCCTAATGTCGACATCACAGACGGTGGGCAGAATTCTCACTGGCAAAATAGGCAAGATTCTCAAAATTTATGGTGTTTTGGTAGGCACCGATGGATCGGGGACTTTTCCCTCCAAAATCGTTGTACATCGAAGGGTTGAGGTTAAAATATTGCTACAAATCGCGAGTAAAACAGCCAAGATTAGATGCGGACAAACTCTGTCTTTTACGCGCGGACGAATAAAGAAAGAAAAAACTCCTGCTTGGTGTGTAACGATAAAAGAAGAAAGTGTTTATTTACATATGCAAAAAAAAGAAGAAAAGATAAAGGGATAAAGACAATAAGGAGAGAAAGAAAGGGGAAAAGAAAATGTACTTTAAGAGAAAATGTACATAACAGAAAAAAGGCTTTCTCACAATATTTCTCGGGAACTTACCACTATTCAGCATTTTTAATACCAATTTCGAATTACTGAAGGGAAGGAGTTTCTGCATTAGTTTCTTTGGTAGGAGTGCAGGGAATCGAATTAGCAAACACCTCATTAACTCGAGAATGTCTATTTACAGGTTCTGCCAAATGACATTTATGTATCTTGGTAGCCCTAGTATCCATAGTTCGTAGAGCAGGTACCGAAGAGGAGGAAGACTCGTAAACTACACCTAAAACGTTATATAGACCTATAATCTTTATATATCTTCGTAGCCCTAGTATCTATAGTTCGTAGAGGAGGTACCGGAGAGGAGGAAGTCTCGTAAACTACACTTAAAACGTTATATAGACCTATAATCTTTATATATCTTCGTATCCCTAGTATCTATATTTCGTAGTGGAGGTACCGGAGAGGAGGAAGACGCGTAAACTACACCTAAAACGTTATATAGACCTATAATCTTTATATTTATATATCTTCGTAGGTTTAGTAACCAAATGTAGATTGTACCTCATCTACTTTATTCCACAAGCATGACAATCTTTCTCGCTAGAATCAATCTTGCAAATTTTAAGATTACCATTCGTCCATAACGCTGATGTCACGTAGTGCTTCTGCGTCATTGTAATTATTCTGATAACCTGTCATTGGAATTCCATTTTTAATTTTTTATCGCCCACTCCCACAGACGAATTACCGTATAGGCTCGCTGATAGATCGCCCCACCGGACTGGTCGCACCCCCACTTTATGGCTTAATAATGGATGATTTACTGTTGACTCGCAGATAGGTCGCACTATAATCTGGGGTGTTACACAGCCCAATTTAAACGTAAGAATTGTCAGATATCTACCTTTATTTCAAAATTTACAATTATTAATATACTTTTGCAGATCGATTTCCTTGTTCTTCTGCATAATTTAGTACTTTTAATATAAAACCCGTTTCATAACTCTTTCTTTTACTCATGATTAGGGTTTGCAATAATTAAAATTATAGACTATAAATTTGGCTACCAACTATATCACTGCGCAATGCAAAATAGTGCAAACGTTTTGGCTACTAGATTCATGCGCTTTGTTATTTGTAAATAACACTTAAGAACACCTTTTAATGTTATATGAAACAACCATTAAAGAAAATTATCTCGTAAAGAATATATTTTATTTTTACGTCCTATTTTACAACGTATTTTTGACAAAATATATATATTTTGCAGAATGAAGACTATTTTTTCTTTGTCAATAAACATCTACACGTGGTTCCTTATGACCTTATGTATACATGTTCAGGACTTCAGTCTAGTGCGACGGCCCCGACCGAACGGTGACTGATGGATCAATGAATATTTTATAATTTTATTTATTTATTGTGATGGATATGTGAATCTAGCAGCATGAGGTAAGTTTAAAGCAGTCAGTCAGTATATATGATAGATAAATTGTTCTTTTCGGAGAAAAAACACAGCTTTAGTGTTTATGGGTATCATGTCCGATTTCTCAGAAATCATGATGACAAGATAGTGGTATTTTACATTTATGTCGAGTGGATAGGTTCCACCTCCAATATTTTGTGGAATTTTTGGTAAATAAAGTGTGACCTATCCGCGAGTATATACGGTAAATAGAGACTCTGAGGTATTATGGTGGCTGTAGTAAGAATGGTAAGTAAGAATGTGTTGTTTTGGTGGAAGGAATACTGTTGTAAGTTTGGGTCAGTAATCGTGGCTACCTAAGTTCAACATAAGACAAATTGAAGGCCAGCCTTCCCCTATCCCCACTTTTGGCCATGTGCCACATTTTTGTATTTGCAAAATAAATATTACTTCCCCCTATGGTACGTAGAGTCTACGAATTTAAGTGCAGTACTAAGTTGGCGGCAAGGCTGAGGTCATTTTACAGTTGAAATATCTAGATGTAACTGTCAGTTCTATGCTAATAGATTCTTCTCTCGCACTTCTCGCTTGTGGAACTCTTTTCCGGCTTCTTGCTTTCCAGTTAACTTTTCAAAAATTTAAATGCAATAGCAATTGTTAACTATTGTTCATTTTTAATTCTTTCTCTTCTTAATAATGTTTACTTTCTTCATATTATTCCACAGGAGCAACACTTTGCGTCTTAGTGGCTTTACTGCCTTGTTTGGTGTGAAATGATTTTTTAAAAGTGTCTTGTTATTACGGGGCCTATGCTGTACCTTACGTCTCCCTATACAAGGCCTCATGATTACTCATTTCTGATCTGCCTTCATGCGTTCTTGTTCGCGCTATATATTAGGGTCTGTTGGGAACCGTCTGGGAGAAAAAGAGCACAATGACGCAATTCACTCCGCCAGAACGACATGCTGTATGCCAACACGAACATTTCAGAGTGTTTGCATGCCAATCTGAGGACAGTGAAAAAGATTCAAAGGAGATGGATAAGTCTAATGGTAATTACGAAGGTGTTTGAAGAGAAAACTAGTGATGGTGACATTATGCCTCCATTCTTCTTCACACAGGGCCTCGGATTCAACATGGAGGCCTACATCAAATGTCTTGAGGAGGTAGTGCTGGGTCAAGAGGGTGGTTGCTGGAAGACTTTATGTTTGGCAACAGGACTCTGCACCATGCCATACAATCAGGAGAACCTAGTCATGGCTGCCAGACAATTTCTGCAAGCACACCGCCCCTTAAACCTGGCCACCTAACTCCCTAGACAGAAACCCCCTTGATTATTATGTGTGGGGTGCAATTGAGCGAGAGACCAACAAAATTCCTTGTCGCATCAAAGATGAACTTGTGGAATCATCCACGTTATTCTTCACCCCTACTTGTAGAACAATCCATTCTTACACACACACACACACACCTGTTATTCAATCAAAACATTAATTTTGACAACTCAGCTTCTCATTGGTTAACAGCCTAAAAAAACTGAGAATGCACGTAAAAAATCACTTTGGCGCTCAAACCTTTTGAGCCTATTTTTCTTTCTCAAAAAACTATAAAAAGAAGAAATTCAAACTACTTAATTAGTCAGATTTCAACATTCAGAGAGATGCCAACCAAACTTTATTACTATGTTCATATTGGTGTTATCAACAAGTATTTTCCTGTATTGTGAAGGTGGGCAGGGATGTGTCATTAAATGTGTGATAGAACTTGTATCCGACAAATAGAGCGTAAGGCGTCGTGATAATGTTGTTGTCGAGCCAATATATGTACTCCCTATTTTTGTCAGATATACATTCACCTAAAGGACGTTTAAACTGATATACAATGTTGTTTTTTCCAAAACAGTAGTTGACAGAGAAGAATTAATGCGTATGGTTAAGTTGGGAGAGACGAGTTCCAATTCCAGTCGAATGAAAAGTTATCACACAGACAGACCGACATCCTCTGTTTTTATATATAGAGATTATCCAGAATGCAAGGACGAAGGCTTTTTTTTTTTTTTTAAGCGTATCACCACAAGCAAGGCTGGAGGCCACTATCACGCAAGGGGTTAAAGAAGGGTTGGAGGAAGAGCAGATAGGAGTGGTAAAGGAGAAAGAGAAAGACAGTGGGTCGATCAAGGCAAGGGGGTTACAGAAGATTTGGAGCGAGAGCAGATAGGAATGAAAGATGAAAGGATATGGAGGAGGGAAGTGGGTAGATCAAGGCAACTGGAGATGTCGATTGACGCTACACTTAAACCGTTGGAGATTGTATTTGTCAGGGAAACAGTAATAGGGAAGGGAGTTCCATAGGCGAGATGTGCGAGACATGAAGCTATTGGAGTAGAAGAGACGCAAGTGAAATTGAACTAAAAAGGACTCGTATACTCACAATCAGAAGGGAACAGCTGAAATTTATGGGGCACGTGATGAGAAAGTAGGGCTTGTAAATTTTGACACTCACATGGCATACCGACGTATACGGTATAGCGGAAAGTAGCGGACCGCCTAGTTGACGAGCTTAAGTAGATGGATGGCAAAATAGATGTGGGAGGTATGGTAAAAAGATAAATATTTATAAAAGCTGCAAGGGATAGGAGGTTGTGGAGTACCATGATCGCCCACGTCCTGAAGAAACACGGTACCAACGATCTTCCTGTTGTTATCAATTCCCAAGTAGGCATTTATGCTGATGACACTACCATTTACTCCTCTCTCAATAGCAAATCCGCCAGAGCCGACAAAGTTTAGCTGGTCGCTGCTCTTGAAAAGGACCTCCAATCTGTGGTTAACTGGGACAAGAAATGACTCGTAAATTTCAATGCCTCTAAAACGAAGCTACTGACATAATTGAGAGCAAAACACTGTGGCTTCTTGGCCTCAAATTTTCAACTAACGTAAAGTGGAAGGACTATATCGAATCAATAGCTGCATCTACTGCAAGGACATTTGGGTTACTGTGTCGTGTCAGGTTTTTTTTTGTCAGAGTCCATCTTGTACATTTCCTTCGTGCATTGATTACTGTTGCCATATCTGGTCTGGTGCTCCTGATATTCATTTCGAGATTCTTGACAAAATCTAAGGAAGGATCTGCAATGTAATCGATCTTGACTTGGCATCTCGACTTCAGTCGCTTTCGCACCGACGTGACATGGCTTCCCTCTGTCTTTTCTACAAATATTTTCATGGCTACTGCTCTGGCGAGCTATTTTCCCTGGTGCCCGGACTACGTGAGTTTAAATGCATTACTAGATTGGCATCTAGGTCCCACCCTTTTACTGTTAAATTATTTAAATGTAACCGACACTTTTACTCCAACAATTTCTTTTCTCGCACTTCCCGCCTGTAGAACTCACTTCCGTTTCATTGCTTTCCTGACAACGGCAATCTTCAAAAATTTAAATGGAAACGTCAATCGCCATCTTCTATCTTCTTGAACCCGTTAAGCTTTTATCTTTTCCTCGGTCCTCTCCATACTTAGTGTTTTCTCTCTCCTTCACTTTCTGTGACCCGCTGCGTACCAGTGGCATCCCCGGCTTGCTTGGCGTGAAATGATTAAAAAAAAACGAAACAGAATAATAATAATGTGAAGAATATAGCCCTGTATGCTGCCTGCGAAACGGGTTCAACGTTCATTGCTTCTCTAAATTACATACGACAGATTACATTGGGTTATGTGGTGCTATCAGCTGTGAATAATCCCTAACCTGAATTAATATCGAACGTCCAAGATGAATTGCTTCTTAAGGCGACATTTGTGGGTTATCGTACTTGGCTTTGCCAAAAAAGCTTTGCTAGGGGGCGCTCTTTAAGCCTAGGAAGATGCAATCATATTTTTTCTCTTTCTCTATCTTGTTTTTTTTTCCACGTGAAAATCACTATCGATATATTTTGCAGAATGTGCGACATTCTTTTTCTCACTAGAAATATTCTACAACACTTTGAAATAACAGTACTTCCGACAAGTACATTTTCCTCGACATGTTTAATCAAACACCATTGGGCTTTTTTACTTTTCGAACAAGGAACAGAGCAGAACATATTCGAAATTTACGGACATATTGGCAAAAGAAAAATTCCCCAATCTGTGGGTTACCGCACTTGGAACCAGATGGAAGTTTTTAACAGATGCAGTCGACGTCGATAAAGAACTCTGCCGCCGTGTCACGTTCGCTTCCTTGGTCCTCTGTTGACATTTGAACTCTCTCACACACGCTGATACACACACGTGTCTATTACACGCGCTTATTTCACACAAAATATCTGGGTTGGTTGATTTTTTAACGACATATCAACACCTCAGTGGGCTATATAATGGCAAAAACTAAATAATTTGAATACAATTTTATAGCTTTACTAAATATATTTTGAACGCAATTGTATGCCTTCAACTAAATGTATTTTGAACGCAATTGTATGCCTTCAACTAAATATATTTTGAACGCAATTGTATGCCTTCAACTAAATATATTTTGAACGCAATTGTTTGCCTTCAACTAAATATATTTTGAACGCAATTGTTTGCCTTCAACTAAATGTATTTTGAACGCAATTGTTTGCCTTCAGCTAAATGTATTTTGAACGCAATTGTTTGCCTTCAGCTACAGATAAAATGTATTGCTGGTCATTTTGCTTTAAAAATGTATTGTTGGTTATTTTTTCTATAAATAAGTTTTTGGTCCTTTTTTATATCAAAATGTATTGCTAGTATTTTAATATAAAAATCTATTTTCATAGATTTTGCTTTTGTTTGAGGATTCACCATTTGCCCATAGCTGGGATCCTCGGAACAACAGCAATCAAGAGGTGTTTCCCCGTTCCTCAAAACCTCCAATCTCCCACTGAATATCCTTGCTGCCGAGTGTAGTTTATCGCCATACTCAGGACTTGAGTGAAAGTAATGAAAGATGAAGTGTGTATGTGTGCGCTCATGTGCGTGTGAGTTTTGGGGGAGAAGGAAGGCTCACTAATCTTCATAACATCGCTTTGCGTTTGGTAAATCCAGTTTAATTTCACTGGACGCTGTTCTCTTTTATTTCATCCGGTGCCTTTCTCCCTGCTTTGTAAATGGTTTCCCTGTTCACTGCTTCCTAACTCTTCATATGCGACTGCTCTCAAGCTGCCCGGCACTTTAGACGCATCCTGCAAGAAGACAAATTAAAGTAGGTAAATGCGTGAAAAATGCACGCTTGTAAATTAGTCTAAACTGAAACAATTATCATGTAAGAATTACAAGGACATCACGTGTGTATATTTCTTTTCGTACTAATGCAGGTTCTCCCCACAAGGGTTTCATCCAGGATCCTGCTTTGTTTTTGATTTTCATCAATGATCTTTCCGATGACATCGGTTCTCAACTTGGAATCTACGCTGATGACACAATTTTACTCGTGTCTCGATACTAATTCTGATCAGTTTGATACGATCAAAATGGTAGCTGAAATCCCAAACGACTTTCAGTCTGTAGTTAACAGGAGCCAAAGACGGCTTGTTAATTTTAACACTCCCTCTAAACTGATCTCTATTACTCACCTGAGAGAGACCCCTCTCTGCCTTCCATCAGCATAACTGATGCTATCCCTCGGAGAGTGACTCGGCGCGCCTTCTCGGGCTAACGTTCTCGGATGACATGAAGCTTCTAGGAACGTTAGTTCACTGTATTGTGCTAGACAATTTTTTCTCTCCAGAGTCTATCTTAAATATCTATAAGTCTACCATTTGTCCGTGCTTAGAATATTGCTGCCACATATAGTCGGATGCTCCTGCTATTTATCTAGAGCTCCTTGATAAAAAAAAGCAAAGAAGAATCAGCAATATTATTGATCCTGATCTGGCATCTCGGATCCAGTCACTTTCCCACCGCCGTAAGGTTGCCTCTCTTTGTGTTTTCTATAAATAGTTTCATGGTAATTGTTCGAATGAGTATCATTTCTCTTTCTTTTACTTAGCATAGTCGCTATCATCCCGAGATTCATTGAATTTAAACGCAGTACTAGATTGGCGATGAGGTCTCACCAATTTACAGTCGAACTGGCTAAATGTAACCGTAAAATCTATGCTACCAATTTCTTTTCTTGCACTACTCGGCTGTTGAACTCCCTTCCTGTTCTATGCTTTCCAGCGGATTTTAATCTGCAAAAATTTAAGTGCTATGCAAATTGCTATCTTCTGTTTACCTGATTACTCTCTTCTCTTCACGGTCATTATTAATCATCTGAGAGACATCTCACTGCCTTCCATCAGCATGGCTAATGCTAACCTCCAGGAAAGTGACTCATTATGCCTTCTCGTCTTAACGTTCTCAGCTGACATGAAGTGGAAAAACTATATTAAATCCATTGCTAGATCAGCTGTTAAGAAAATTGGTTCACTGTGTTGTACAAGACAATTTTTCTCTTCAGAATCTATCTTACATATCTATAAGTCTACTATTCATCCATGTTTAGAATTTTGCTGCTGCATATGGTCCGGTGCCCCTCCTATTTACCTGGAGAACCTTGATAAAATCCCAAGGAGAATCAGCAATATTATCAGTTCTGATCTGGCAGCTCGGCTTCAGTTTCTTGCACACTGCTGTAAGGTTGCCTCTCTGTGCCTTTTCTACAAATGTTTTCATGGTAATTGTTCAGATGATCTCTTTGCTATGGCACCTAGACTTTTTGAATTTTAGTGAAGTACTAGACTTGCGTTGAGATCTCATCAATTTAGAGTTGAGCTGGCGAGATGTAATCGTAAATTCTATGTTAACATTTTTTTCTTGCACTTACATTCGATTGTGGAACTCCCTCCCGGCTCCATGCTTCCCTGTCAACTTTAATCTGCAAAAATTTAAATTCAATGTCAATCGCTATCTACTGTCTACCTGATTACTCTCTTCTCTTCCCGCTCATTATTAAGTTTTCTATTCCTAATTCTTCCATACCCAGTAACCCCTTGTCTCTTAATGGGTGTACTGCCTTGCATCAAGTTTATTAATATATATATATATATATAATATATATATATATATATATATATATAGATATATATATATATAATATATATATATATATATATATATATATATATATATATATATAAATAAAAGTCCAACATAATTTATGCCTTGTAAAATCCTGCTCAAACAACACATAGAAAACGCACCTCTGTTATATATAATTTTATATTTAATTTTTTCATCACTATCTCTTACAGGACCTCTTGTAGTTCTTCAAGGAATCTTGGTTGAGAAAGTCAGGGCTATTGTCTTTTTTTAATCAGTTTGTCCCAAGCAAGTTAACAATGCCACGAAGATGCTAAGGGCTACTGGGAGTGAAAGAGAATGATAAGATTTTAGAAGAAACACATTCCTAAACAAGGAACAAAGGATAGACCTATACTCCTGTTCAAAAGACTGGGAAGATTGTGAACTGGACGATAGGCAGACCTATCTACTCCCATTGAGGAGAGAAAAATTCAACAGATAATTAGTAAATAAAATTTCGGAGTTCAGATGGAAACAATAATTCAAAATTAATTAAGAGTTTCATACACATGTCTTTAATATAGTTATTTCTTCTGAAAAAAAAAATGGTTTAACTTTAATCTGCAAAAAATTTAAATGTCATGTCAATCGCTATCTGCTATCCTCCTTATTACTCTTCCCCTGTTCTTGCTCCTTAACAATGTTCCTGTTTCTAACTCTTCCACACCCAGTAACCACTTGCGTCACAGTGGCTTTACTGCCTTGCTTGGGTTGGACACGATTCAAAAAAGAAGTGTGCATGCAGTCTAATGGATAGTTGCTGAGAATGAGAAAATGGTGAATCAAATTCAAATTGAGTTTGTTACATTCACTGTTCCTGTTTCTAACTCTTCCACACCCAGTAACCACTTGCGTCACAGTGGCTTTACTGCCTTGCTTGGGTTGGACACGATTCAAAAAAGAAGTGTGCATGCAGTCTAATGGATAGTTGCTGAGAATGAGAAAATGGTGAATCAAATTCAAATTGAGTTTGTTACATTCATTGTTGCACAAAGGGATGAATCCATTTCTTCTCCCCTCAGCTTTTACTTAAGTAGGGGTAGACTGTGCTCTTCAACCTTGGGTGCTAACCAGTCTAAGACAACTGTGAATTAATACAAACTATGACTGAATCTATCTTAAGCATTCTTGCCGCTGAATTATGGTAGTTGTTGTTCAGAGAGTGATATTTATGTTGTACAAGTATCTATCAGCAGAATTCATCGGAATTACAAGATACATTCCAGTATGTAAGAAAGTGGTCATGCTTGAAACTGAGCAACCAGGCATGCGTCAAATTTTATGCAAGGCATGAACCAAACATTAGTTATTTTCACTTATTATACTTGTATTTTTGTAAACTTATATAGATCCTTATTAAAATATTAAGTCATTTGTTTTGGAAGGTGTCAAGTTTTATTAGGCAAAGAACACATTTTACTCATAAATAAATATAAAATATAAAGGACATAGAAATATATTTTTAACACAAAATCCAATATATAGGAATAAATCATTTTGACATGTTAAAATGAACTCCTTGATATTTTATTAACTTTGTCAGTCTTTCACATACTAAACTTTATCACTCTGTGACTTCATTTGCTGTACAAAAAGTTTATCCTACCAATGAAGGTGAATCTGATCCCTGAACAAGAGGGTGTTTGAATTTCATAGTTGTGTTGTCATATCCTGCTATGGTAACAGAAAAGAACTCTGAGTGAAATTAACAATAAGGATACTGCAATTGAGAGGATTTGAAAAATAATGCAGCGGAAAAGGAAGTAATATTAATAATGCAGAGTGTCAAAGGTTAACAAATGAGAAATAAAAAAAGGATAATATAAGAACTAAACTTTTTAATGACTTTTTCTGATTTCTTTTTGTTTACAGAAAATAAATTGAATATTTTACCTCCAACATTAGGGTGTATGATTTCAAATTCATTCTCCAGGTGAATGTCACTCATTAAGTCATCTTAATTTGGGCTAGATATGAAAATATATTATCAATAGAATATCATTTACTTGATATCACTTTTATGAAGGACATACATGAGTCCACCCCCACTTTATCCAAAGTGGCATCAAGTGAGGAAGTATTAATTACCATTAATTTGTAAGTGAAAATCTTTTGAGTGTTCTCAGATCCAACAAATAACCTTTTTCTATGTCTGCCTATCTCAGTTTCAAAAGTCAAATTTCATCATCTGATGCGGCAAGTCTGAAATATGACAGTCTGCTTGACTTCATATATTTTATTATTATATTGTTCCTTGTAGGTAGTAAGGACATTGTTCAAATGTAAATTTCTATTAATTTCCAAATTAAAACCATACTTTGCAATCATTGCAGCACTTCTAATTGTAGTGAAAATACAGAGGCATGGGGATGAGGGGTTAAAATGAACAGTTGATTTACCCACACCAAGAAGATTAATGAAGGAAGATAATGATGAGGTAATTACCCGGGTAACTTTTGACAAAACAAAATAAGGAATTTATTTACAAATTTACGTGACTTAGTGTCAGTCGATCATGTCAGGAAAATAAATCAGAAATTTTTAAAGTCTGTCGTTTTAACAAATTATCATGGAGAGAACATTTTCATACAATAGATTAAATTATCTGACAGAAAATAACATGAAAAATGTTTAAACTAAAGAGAGTTTGTTGCTCACAGAAGGGATATTTGGTTTGCATACCTTCAAAAGCAAACAAAGAAAGATAGTTTGAAATACTTACCTTTCTTGGATTGTTGAAATAAAGTTCTTTGAAGTACCAAATGCTTGGTTAAGGCTGATAATATAATTGCCGATTAATTTGACACTGGAGGAAATTTCAAGCAGGACATGTGAACAGAAATGAAACCTTTCACGTGACTTCAGACACTCCTGTTAATTAATAGGCTTGCCATTTTCTTTTTTTTTAATAGGGTCAACAGCTGATCTCTGGGAAGATAAGGTTTTCATTGGTCCAAAGAAAATTTCACATAGGCTCATGAATTTGTTTGTCTTTTCCTCGACTCACCCAAATTTGAAGCTAAGAAAAAAGACAGAAACAAATTCATGAGCCTATGTGAAATATTTTTGGGGGTTTGGGAATGCTCAGAAATGTTTCCCATAAAAATTGCTTTTATGCATTATATCATTTTGGCTTACAACATGCTCCATAAGAACAATCATCTTTTGGCAAAATGGAGTGAACAGGTATTTGATGATCATGTCAGGGAAATAAATCAGAAATTTTTTAAAAGTCTGTAGTTTTAACTTGATGTCGCTTATATGAAGAACAGACATGAGTACAGGTTCACCTCCAGTTTATCCGAAGGAATAAATTATTTTTACATGTTAATATGAACTCCTTGATCTTTTATTACCTTCTTCAGTCTTTCACATACTAACATTTATCACTGTGTAAGGGACTCCATTTGCGGTACAAAAAGTTTATCCTGCCACTGAAGGTGACTCTGATCACTGAACAAAACTCTTCGAAATTAAGAGCAGTACTAGTTTCACCAATTTGCAGTTGAGCTGCTTTGATGTAACTGTAAATTCTATGCTAACAATTTCTTTTATCAATCGGTTTCTACTGTCCTCCTGATTCCTCTTCTTTTCTTCTTGCTCCTTAGTAATGTTCCTGTTTCTAACTCTTCCACAGCCAGTAACCCCTTGTGTCTCAGTGGCTTTAGTGCCTTGCTTGGGGTGAACACGCTTAAAAAATATATAAAAATATTAGCCAAACAATGAGATTCCGAAAAGCATCCTGGCAGTAATACTTTCCTAATATTTTAAATAAAGATTTGTCAATATTTGATGTGCAGGTGGCGCAATGGTTAGAGACTTGGAACGGGAACTCGGCAAAACTTTCGCTGAAATACCCTTGGCAAAGTAAAAAAAATATCAATCTTGCTATCGAGTAAATAGCAGAGCAGACTGGATTCTGTAGCTGTGGTTTGCAACCATTATAGTACTTTGACGGAGATAATTGAACTGTGGTTAAGATCCGTTTAGCATTGCAGTATAAACAAATGGGACGGATCATATGTAGCATGCTCAAAAACAAGACCCCATGCTGAAGATGAGAAAATCACACTGGATAGCATGTACCGTGTCTCTTCAGGACGTAGGCGATAATGGCCTTCCACAATTTCCTGTCCTCTGCAGTCCTTAATAAATGTTGTCTTTTTGCTAGCCCTCTTAAAAAAAAAAACTTGTTCAGCCATTCATTTACTCAAGCTCGTTTGGTAAGTTATTTGTTGTGTCTCTCTGTCTCGTTTTTTAATGTCACTTGAGTGTCAAATTCTCCAAGCCCTCTTTCCTCATTATGTGCCTTAGAAATTAAACTTTCTCTTTTTGATGTTAAGTATAAGTGTCTTATTTTCTCTAAAACTCGTCGTTGCTTACATGTTCAGTCCATGATATTCTCAGCATCCTTCTGTAGAAACACATTTCTGTTGCTTCAAGTATTTTCTTCATCTGTGTTGAAACTTTCCAGCATTTATTGTCATATACGAAGACCGATAGTTCAGTACTATTTTCTTCGTTTCTAACGAAAATTTCCTCTTTCTCATTTGGAAGCCACTTTTCGCTATCGCATTGCTTTTTTTCTGATTTCGGTACAGCACATCCAATCCTCTGTTAAAATTCACCCCAACTAAAATAGTTACTTGATTTTGGTATCTCCAATTTGTATCTTGCATGTTGTGCTATTCATTTTACTGACATTATGTCTTGTAATTTATGTCTAGTCCTAGCTTTCCTTCACTACCTTCTGTGGGTGTTTCTGTAAATTCCTTATCTTTTATCTGCTATCAACAATGTGTCATCTGCATATCTTAGTGTTACGTTTCTATATCACCACGAAGGCAGCTGCTCGAGTGACTAATTGTTTATTTCAAGAAGCGAAAAATTACTTCCGACATCACCGCTGACCAACCGCGTTCTTTCAACGTCCCGTTGTCTCGCCTTCCCTCATTTATTTTTCTTTATCTTGGCAGCCGAAAAAATTGATGCCTCTGAGGTCTGTCAACAAAGCACACTTCACCGAATATATTACTTTCTTTATACTTTACTGTCCCAAGCAGAGAGATGTTTGCTTGAGTCGGCTTTTAAGACTACAGCTCGTCTTCTGGGCGACTTCTCTAAATATCAATCTCCCGATCAGACAACATAAGATTCAAGACAGATAGACCAGCCCTCCCTTTCACAGACACAAACATTAAGGAATTCCTTGCTATTAAATAAAATAAGACGGTTAGGACAAATCCAGCAAGCTAATGCCCATTATGACGGCCATGGCTTTATGATGATTGCTATGGGGTCACATCACGGATCATGTCTCGTTTTATTATGGAGGTAAACGAGAAAAGGAACTTGTGGTAGAAAATAAACTCGAAAGCTGGAAGATAAATTGATACGTATTGGGTAGGTAAGCAAAGGAATGGAGACAAATAAGAATAAAACTAGAAAGGAATAAAATGGGAAAGATAGATAAAAATAAACAGAATTACATTGGTATAGGGATGAAAAGACTTTTTTGCTTTTTTTGCTTTTTCATTCGGATCAATTCATCTCGGAGTGATATGAACTGAGATTGTGGCGAACAAAAAAATAGGAAAATTATGAATCTCTCTCTCTCTCTCTCTCTCTCTCTATATATATATATATATATATATATATATATATGTGTGTGTGTGTGTGTGTGTGTGTGTGTGTGTTTCATCTTTAAGGATCCTTTCCAACCAACATTTCGTCAGAAGAATACATTTTAGTACCCACTAGGAACCCTTTACATTGGCTCTTTTGCCAGTATATTTAACACTTGTTTTTATTGATAGATTTGTTCCTTTTTTTCTTCTCCTTATCATTTTCTTTTCTTGCAGTACCAAGTGTTATTCCGTCAATTTAATATTTACCAACTTTTGTCTGAAAAGAATCGTTAAAGAATAATGCTTTCCTGCAATTTCATATATAAATATATATAAGTTATGTGGTGTCAAATTTTTGTTTATATATATATATATATATATATATATATATATATATATATATATATATATATATATATATATGTGTGTGTGTGCGTGTGTATATATATATATATATATATATATATATATATATATATATATATATATATATATATAATCTACAGACAGACTGTTTCGCCGAATCACAGCTCATCAATGGGGCTAGACATCCAATTGCTTCAAGCCGGGATCGAAACTCGACCGATTTGATATCAATCAGAGACCCTTAAACCCTTACACGGTATAGAAAGGGAATTTTTAACGCATTATGTACGTGGTATATAAACGCCATACGACCGGCATAGAGACCAAGTCTCACAAAGAGCGATGCATTCATATATATATATATATATATGTATATATATATAGTTGTGTATTTTTGTAGCTGTAGTTCTTTACTTCATCTTGTGATAAACAAGTCTCACAACGTACTTTTGTTTTATTATATTTTATTTTATGGACCTAATTAATCATTTTTAACTTTAGTTATACTACTTTAATAAATGGTGTATAAATTCTGTTATAGACAGTATTATTATTATTATTATTATTATTATTATTATTTTTTTTTCCTGACGGAAGCTAATTCATAAATATTCACGTTGCCCAAATTACCAATGGACTGTCAAGAAGGCTGAGATTTTTGGCAATTTGCCCAAAGCCCCATATGGACATTTAAAAAAGCATAGTATTGTACAACGTCGATACACCAGCATACTTGTAGAGAATACAACAGGTATATGCACTTAAAATGCAAGAAACATTAAAAAATAATATAAGTTATTTTATATATAAGTGCAGTGCACTAATATATACTTAATAGCTCTGTTATATAACATTGAATACTGTTTTTATAACGCCTGAGAAAGAAATATATATCTACGTGCAGTTTTATGCGCATATATGATTTTTACCACGCACGCACACACACACACACACACACACACACACACACACACACACACACATATATATATATATATATATATATATATATATATATATATACATACCAGACACCTCTTTCAAAGAAATTTTGTGAATTGAAGGAGGAAAGTTTGAGCCCACCCATAATTTAAAAGAGTATAGGTTCTGCACGTACTCCTAAGTCTTAGAGATAGGTGTGGCTTATGTTTAGAAGAAAAATTAGAATAATAAAATATAATAATCAAAGCCAACTATTAAATCAGAGGAATGAATTAGTGTTAAAATGTCGACATAAAAACAAATTTCAATTTTCATAATATAGGTTTAATTTAATTAGCTACTATATTTCCATAATATTCACTCCCCTCTAACATTTCAAATGTCAAATGTATAACCAATTCTAATTTCTATGTTTCCCCCTCTCTATAACCTCTTTACCGATATTATAATTTATAAACTTTCCCCTACTCTAAGATCTCGCCAACTCTCTTTCCATTAATCCCTTACATCCTTTTATCTATACATTTTATAGTTATTTTTAAACCTCTTTTTATTCCTCCTTTAATTTTGATTTAATATTTCATTCATCATATAACCCCAAATTAATGCCATAAGGTTAATATTCGAGTTTATTTTTATAAAACTTCTTCCCTTTAAGACAAATACCTTCCAACTTCCCCTGACCTCTGTCTCGTGCCTGTCGTCTGAGTGAAACATTGAAATGGATAATGTCTGTATTAGTTTTTCGACAGGTTGATTTTTTTAGCTTTCACAGTTAAATTTCTATTTCTGACACAAACTCAGTCCACACTGGGTTGATAAGCCCGACGACCGATATCTTTGTCTGCCGAAATAGACTATTCCCCATATGAGGTGATTGGGATTTTATTGTTTATAAATTATTTGCTCTGTAATAAAAAATACATTGAGCTTTTTTTGTGGATCAGTTCTAATATTTTATATTACGAGGATCCACTTGGATTATATACAACGGATTTGTTACCTTTACTCTCGCTCTCTCTCTCTCTCTCTCTCTCTCTCTCTTTATATATATATATATATATATATATATATATATATATATATATATATATATATATATATATATATATCAAACTACTTTTAATATTCGGTTGGAAAAAACCTCGGTTGGCACATCTTATAAGTCTATCAAAACAAGTTGGTACCCGAGGAAAAAATTGGAAGAAAAAAAAGAAGTAACTAGAGACATCCTACAGGGCGAAATAAATTGTCCAGTACCTTAAGTTTCTAGTCCAAAGAAAAAAAACCAAGCGAGTAATAAAGAATGCTAGAATGCTCAATACGCAAAGTAGAGCGGGGATAAATGGAATAAATCTTAAAGAGCCAGGAACAACCTACCTAGGTTTCACCTAAACGGATTTTCAGGGTAAACTGGCTAAAGAGGCAATAACGTGAAACAGTATTTATTGATAAAACCACTAAAAAGTAATTAGCATAACACATCGTGACAGAAGATAGAGAGAAAAAAACAGCCAAAGCACAATCCCCCCAAAGAACTCTCTCTCTCTCTCTCTCTCTGTGTCTCTCTCTGTATATATATATATATATATATATATATATATATATATATATATATATATATATATATACATATATATATATATATATATATATATATATATATATATATATATATATAGTTAAACCTTCCCTGACAATCCGCTTAGGTGAAACCTTGGTAGGTTTGTCTGGCTCTCTACTTTTAACTAGGTCTGCTCTACTTACTGTATTGAGCACTTTATTTAGTTATTTTGCATACTCGTATCGTTTTTTTTTTCTTTGGGCTTTGGACTTGCATACTGGACGATTTTCGGCTAATGTACATGTTTTTGGTTCTTTCTTTTTTTATACCTTTTTTCCCTTTGGTATTGGTTTGATTATTTGCAAATCAAGACAATGAAGGTTTTTCGAACGAGTATAATTTCTTATACTTATAAGATTACTACTACTACTACTATATATATATATATATATATATATATATATATATATATATATATATATATATATATATATATATATATATATAAAACAAAAATTAACACTTAAATTATGTATACAGCTATATTCGGGAATAATGAACATGTCTATTTCCAGCAAATTTTAAACTGTCTGCAATACCGCTGAATTGTCAAACTGTTTCAATAAAAAAAAAACAACATTTTACTGAAAGTTACATTTAAAATTAAATGTACATGTCTCGTATAATCGCCTGGAGATCGTAAGAGCGTGAAACTTGACTAGCGACTCGAGCTGTCTTTCGTTGAGTTTTGATATTATGAAGCGTTCTTTGCCCTGTCTAGGTAGTCCAGGTGTTAAGCACTTTAATTTACTGGGCTAGATATTTGTCTTCTGGTCTTTCTTTTTTCTTTTCCTTGTTCGGGATTTTTCTTGTTTGTTTTAATAGGTCACATTAACATTGTTGTCTTTTTTGGTATATATATATATACGTCCAAACTTTAAATGCAAACAAGCGTTTTCTCAGATCATTGATTAAGAAAGTGGCTTCGAGTGAATAAACCCTGCATCTTTCTTCAAACATCATAGAGTGCCGCTAAATTATCGTAAACAAAGAATTGTACCAAATAGCATAAACTTTGCGAACTTTCAACAACGGCAGCGACTAAAATGAGCTGCAAATGTAACTCGAAGAAAAAGCAATGATATAATTAACATTTTGAATTTTCACACAACTTCAAACTAAAGCTTAGGAAGGAAACCTCCATCAATACATAAAAAACGGTAATAACTACCGGACTTGAAAAACCGCTTTTTCTGCAAAATTGCTTTACTAGAAAGATTTTATGAATTTCAAAGGACAGTCATACTGACTTTTCGGTCAATGAATGCCGAATGTATCCATATAAGGAATTAGTTAATTACCATATCTATCTCTCTATCTATCTATCTATCTATCTATCTATCTATCTATCTATCTATCTATCTGATTTACAGGCATTGTATATCTATCTATCTATCTATCTATCTATCTATCTATCTATCTATCTATCTATCTATCTCAGTCTGTTCATATCTATCTATCTATCTATCTCAGTGTGTTCATATCTATCTATCTATCTATCTATCTATCTATCTATCTATCTATCTATCTATCTATCTATCTATCTCAGTCTGTTCATATCTATCTATCTATCTATCTATCTATCTCAGTTTGTTCATATCTATCTATCTATCTATCTATCTATCTATCTATCTATCTATCTATCTATCTCTCTCAGTCTGTTCATATCTATCTATCTATCTATCTATCTATCTATCTATCTATCTATCTATCTATCTATCTATCTATGTCTCTATCTATCTCAGTCTGTTCATATCATCTATCTATCTATCTATCTATCTATTGATGAAAAAAATCTGTTAAACAATAGACAAATATCAGCATGAACGGAGAATGTAATACTTATGAAAGATGTATCAATGTTTGATACGAAAAGATTATATACCTGAAAGAGAGGGAGACACAGAGGGAAAGGGAGTTGCTGAGAGTGCGGAAAGAAACAGGTAAGAAAGATGGAAGAGAATGCGGAGAAAATAGAAAGAAAAGCGGGGAGATAAACGATAAATATAAAAAGAAATGCGGAAAGAAAAGAAAAGAAGAAGAAAATGAAGAGAAAAATAAAACTAGCAACCCGAAGAGAGAAAAAGGAGAAAAAAATAAAAGAGAATAAGATTTAAAAAAAGTGGAGGCAAAAAGAGAAAAGAACAGGAAAGAAAAGAAAGCATTTTCTTAAAGGAACATAGCGATAGAGACAGAAATGGCGGATGACTTGTTTTAGATGGGGCCCGCTATTCGGAGATGGGGATTTTATGTGCTTTTGATCCCACGAGTACAATAAACCACCCACCAAAAATACAGCTAAGAATAGCAAGGGAATCGATGGGAACAGATCCCAAGACTAAAGCTTAAATCGCTAAAAACTCTGAGATTCAGCGCTGTAAGTAATCCCGTATCCAATTCATGGGAGAAAAAGGCAGACCTCTTAATATAAACATACAACACAAAAACTTCCGCCTGTGTAGATATCTACAAAACAGAGTATAGTTCCCCATTCGCCACACTCATGAATAAACATCACAAATTGAAGAATCTGAACAGTGTTATCGGTTCCGACCTGGCACTTCGGCTTCAATCATTTTCTCACCGTTTCATTCGATACATATTTTCATAGCTAAACAGCTTGATGAGATTTCCTACTTGGTCCTTCGACTTTACGAAATTCTGCGTGGAGGCAGCAAAAGGATGAGCCCAAAATTAAAATTACTGGTCGGTGATACTAAAACCAAGCAAGTACAGACATTTAAATATCTTGGAAGTGTTCTAACAGAGGACAGAAAGAGTGACACCGAGATCCGAAGACGTATTGGGATGGCCAAATATGCATTCCAAAAGCTAAGCAGAGTATTAAGAGACTGGAAAATTTCGTTAGAAACAAAGAAAAGAGTACTTAACTATTACGTGATATCTGTTCTTCTGTAAGGCAGCGAATGCTGGACAATTTCCTCAAAGATGAGGAAGAGACTTGAAGCTTGGTTCTAACAGAGGACAGAAAGTGCGACACCGAGATCCGAAGGCTTATTGCGATGGCCAAAGAAATATTCCAAATGCTAAGCAGATTATTAAGAGACGGAAAGATCACGTTAGAAACGAGGAAAAATATTGAACTGTTACGTGATATCTGTCCTCCAATATGACAGCGAATGCTGGACAATCTCCTCAAAGACGACGAAGAGACTTGAAGCAATAGAAGATGCTGACGATATCATAAACCAGACAGAAATTTTATAGTGTTATGGGGACGTTGATTGACTTTCCTCACGACTTCGCCCCATACGAAATAGTACAAAACTGGGTAAGCCTGTAAGCCAAAAGTACGTATGAATATTATTGACATTTTGAAGGAAAATTGAGGAATTATTAATTAAATCCATATTTGCCCATTAATCTTATAGAGTTAAAGATATTGCGTTTATTTTTATCAACTGGGAAGTGTTTCAAGACAGAACCGAAAGTGCGATACTGAGATCCGAAAACTTATTGTGATTGGCAAAGATGCCTTCCAAAAGCTAAGCAGAGTATTGAAACAGAAAAAAAGAAAAGAAAATAGTATTGAACTGTTATGTGATATCTGTCCTCCTGTATAGCAGCGCGTGTTGAACAATCTCCTCAAAGATGAAGAAGAGACTTGAAGAAAGAGAAATTTGGCTCTACAGAAAGATGCTGAGGATAACCTGGGCCGAAAACGTGAGGAACATCGAGAACTTGTAGAAAATGGAAACAAAAAGGAAACTTATACTTAACATCAGGAAGTGTCAGTTGAGATTTCTGGGGCGCATAATGAGGAAGGAGGGCTTGGAAAATCTGACACACACGTGGCAGATTGAGGGAAAAGGGGACAGACAAATGCAGCGCGTAACGTACTTGATGGACTTGAGCAAATGGATGGCAGAACAGGATTTGGGCGAAATAACAAAAAGACAAAAGTTATTAAGAGCTAAAGGAAGATGTGGAGGCCCTTTATCGCTTGCACCATGAAGGGACACTGAACATAAAAGAAGAAATAGACTAGATTGGCGGTTAGGTCACATAATTTAATTTCTGGTCCACTGAACCTGGTTCTTTTATTGTCCTATCTCCTCAATAACGTTTTCTCAGTCTCTAACACACTAAGAAAACTCATGGGTTCTTAGTGGTTTTATGACCTTGCTTGCCGTGAAATTATATATATATATATGTATATATATATATATATATATATATATATATATATATATATATATATATAATTAGACAAACAGATCATATTCATACACCGTCCTGGTTAAGACGATAAACTACATCCGCATTCTGGGTAAGGCGATAAACTACGTTCAACAGCAAGGCCTCTGCTCAGGAGGTTTTGAGGAGCGTGGAACCACCTCTTAATTGCTGGTGTTCCCGGGTTCACCCTGACCCGGGGTGGTAGCACCTGTTAGATTCTCAACTATGGGTAAATAGCTAGCCCCCAAACAGAGATCAGAACACTATGTAAGTGTAAAAATAGTTTTTAATACCAGAAATACTTTGTAAAGAATATTTATTCCCAACTATAAATTTTGGAAAAAAAAAGATATTACCAGCTACACATTTTTTTCTGGGCTCCATATTTTATAAACAGACTGGGATAGATAGATAGATAGATAGATAGATAGATAGATAGTGAACAGACTGGGCTAGATCTCTATCTATAAAAGGCAGGATGTCTGTGTGTGTGTTTGTGTGTGTGTGTGTGTGTGTGTGTGTGTGCTTGCGCGCGTGTGTGTGTGTGTGTGTGTAACGAATGCACGGCCGCAATTTTCGACGGATTTGCACCAAAATTTACATGCACATGCTCCAAGTTAGTGGAGAAGGCCAAGATCGACTTTGCATTTCCCAGCTCCCATCGATAGTGGAAATAATCGATTTTTCATGCTTCTATGGCAGTTTTCATGTAGTTTGCGGCCATTTTCTACTGGCCAGAGTGAGAGCCTATAGCTGGCTGCCACGAATAGGCAGGAAGATTCTATTGGCCAGCGTGAGAGCCAACAGCTGACTGACACGAATGTTAACTAGCATGCTAACATGCAAAAAACATCGATAGCTGCATTCGTCACAAGTGGGAAAAATTTAAATCTGCATGGCACTTTACTCCAATTGGCTCATTTGCTTGCTTAAACTCAACGTTGATTCTGATTCCGCAGAACTGGGTTGGGTGTGAACATGTATTTGTTGTTAACATTCTTTTTTCATTCGGTTTTTCTAGTTACGAGTCTTTTTTAAAGCTAATCGTTTTGTGTTCATTTTGTTTAGTTCTTTTTTCGTAACAGATTTAATGTTTAGTATAGAGCTTAGAAAATATTCGCAGTGTGAGATAGGCAAGAAGTAAGGCATGTAGCAACATCAGTACGGCAAAGGGCGCTCCTTTAAAGGCAAGGAAGGGCAAAAATATTTTAAGTCAAGTGATAGCGATTGCTGTATGAGTCGTACGATTTTTGAATCAAGCACGGGCAACACCGAGCCATGCTTCTAGTATATAATAAACAGATTGGGATAGATAGATAGATAGATAGATAGATAGATAGATAGATAGATAGATAGATAATGAACAGACTGGTGGATATATACATATAAAAAGATAGCAGAAAAATTAGAGTAAAATGGTGGAGAAAATGGAAAGCAAGAAAGAACAATGAATTTCATAATTGTTACTCTTAGTTGAAACCCGACATGTAGCAGACACCATTAACAAGAGGAGATTCTCAGTGATGAAAAATCTAAATTACAGAGTCGATAGTTCGAATATTAATTTCTAAAATGATGACGATTGAAGATCGAAATTGTCTGCTGGGTGGGATTGTCTGACTGATCGAAGTGATATCAATTTAAATGTGTTGGACAGACAAGAAAGGGTCAGATGAAAAGAAGTGGCCAAGCTTTTGACGTATACTTAGAGAGTATGTGAAGGGAGAAAGTGGGTAGGTGCGTATTAGAAGCAGATTTAAGTGATTTAAATAAGAAGATTAATAGGGGTAAAAAAAGGAGAAATCAAAGAAAGTAAAACGAAATTTGGTAAAGCCTTGATGGAAAGAAAAAATACGTGCACAGAGCCATGCTGAAAGAAAGAAAGAAAGAAAGAAAGAAAGAAAGAATGAATGAAAGAAAGAAAGAAAGAAAGAAAGAAAGAAAGAAAGACAAACAAGACTTACTTGGTACAACCGTGACATGCACATCGGAAGGTGAAAGAAAAAGAAAGAAAGATCGAGACTTGATAAAACTTTGATGAAAAGAAAGACGTAAACAGTGCAATTTTGAAAGAAAGAAAGAAAGAAAGAAAGAAAGAAAGACACATGATAAGACTTTGATGAACAGTGTGAAAGATATACACAGGGCAAGGTGAAAGAAAGAAAGAAAGAGTGAAAGAAGGAAGGAAAGAAAGAAAGACATAACGAAACGTGGAAAAGCTTTGATGAAAAGGCAAGTTAAAAGAAAGAAAGGGTTAATAAAAAAGGAAAAATAAATAGCCAGAGCGTAGTGAAAGAAAGAAAGAAAAAAAGAAAGAAAGAAAGAAAGAAAGAAAAAAAGAAAGAAAGAAAGAAAAAAAGAAAGAAAAAAGTAATAAAGAATGTTTCAATTACCTTTCCGCATAGATGTTTACTATAACAAAATGTTCTTTTCGTTGGCATTGAATGACGTACAAATCTGTGTTTGTTAAATATAAAGAAAGACAAAATAAATAATGACACAAAGAGCGGTAGTAAACGAAATGAGATAACGAAATTGGAAGGCGCATTGGGATAGCGAAAGACCCCTTCCAAAAACTAAGCAAAGTATTAAAAAACAGGAAAATTTCGTCAGAAATAAAGAAAAGAGTAATAAACTGTTACATAATATCAGTCCTCTTATATTGGCAGTGAAAGCTGGACAATATCAACACAGGTCAAGAAGTGACATGAGGCAACAAAAATGTGGTTCTACAGAAGGATGCTGAGAATACCATGGAAAGAATATATCAGCAATACAGAAATGGAAACAAAAAGAACAACACATATTTAACATCAGAAAGAGACAGTTGAAATATCTAGAGCACATAATGAGAAAAGAGGGCTTGGAGAATTGGACACTCACAGGACATAGTGGGACAGAGGAAAGCAGCGCATCACCACTGCCTAACGAGCTTGTGTGGACGGTTGGCAGAAGATAGCGGTTAGGGAGATAGCGGGTAGACAGAATGTACTAAGAGCTACAAAGGAGAGGACATTTGTGGGGTAGGGGCATGATGACCAAGGTATTGAAGGCCACCTTGTACATAAAAGTAGCACTAGATTGGGATCAAGGTCATATCATTTACAAGTGAAATGGTTATATGCAACCGTAAGTTCTAACGCAAACAGTTTCATAACGAGTTCGTTTGAACGTTTGGCAGAACAAGGATTATAAGAAATAGAGAAATGTCATAATTTACTAAGTTCTACAAAGGACAGAAAGTTGTGGAGAGCCATGATCGCCATCGTGCTTAAGCGAGACGGCGCATAGAAGAAAAAGAAAAAGAATGAACGAGAACCTACAGAAGTGTAACAGGGATTTATATAGTTACGTCTTCCTCCCTTGGTTAAAAAAAAGTTACGCCTTCCTCCCTGAGTTATAAAGAGTTACATCTTCCTCGCTGACTTAAAAAAGTTACGTCTCCCTCGTTGAGTTAAAAAAAAATACGTCTTCCTCGCTGAGTTAAAAAAAAGTTACGACTTCCTTGCTGAGATAAAAAAAGAAGTTACGTCTTCCTCGCCTAGTTAAAAAGTTATGTCTTCCTCACTGAGTTAAAAAATAAAGGTTACGTCTTCCTCGCCGATTTAAAAAAAAATTACGTCTTCCTTGTTGAGTTAAAAAAAGTTACGACTTTCTCGCTGAGATAAAAAAAAAGGAGTCACATCTTCCTTGTTGAGTTAAAAAAGTTATATCTTCCTTGTTGAGTTAAAAAAAAAGAAGTTACGTCTTTCTCGCCGAGTTAAATAAGTTACGTCTTCCTCACTGAGTTAAAAAAAAAGCTTACGTCTTTCTCGCCGATTTAAAAAAAAAATTACGTCTTCCTCGTTGAGTTAAAAAAAATTGCGAACTCTGAATTTCAAAATTATTCAAGATTTCCGCCATATAATAGTTGTGCAACGCATTTTCCTCCATCCATTGTCTCTTATTTTGACTTGTGTCCTAACTTAGAGTAATCAACATGAAAAAAGGAATTGATATACCACATACTTCTTCTATATGCCTTGTCCCTTTACTGTACAGGTAATCACGTTTTCCTATTCTTTTTAGCTCTTAGCAATGTTTCCCTTTTCACTATCTGCCATCTATTTACACAAACTCGCTAGGTAAATTCATCTCTGTTCCCCTCTATCTTCTCTGTTTTGTGAGTGTCAAATTTTAAGAGCCGTCTTTCTCTTCATTATTTTTCTTTCTTGTTACATTTTCTTTTTACTTTTCTTTTTTTTTGTTTGTCTCTCATTCTTTCTTTCTTTCTTTCTTTCAATCTTTCTTTTATTCTTTATTTCTTTCTTTATTTCTTTTATTCTTTCTTTCTTTCTTTATTTCTTTCTTTCTTTCTTTCTTGTTGCCTTTTATTTTTATTTTTATTTATTTTTGTTTGCTTGTCTCTCTTTCTTTCTTTCTTTCTTTGGCTTTTATTTTCATTTTGCTTTCATTTACTTTTGTTTGCTGTTCCCCTTTTCACATCTTATTTGTCCTGTGAGTGTCTTATTTTCTTAGCCGTCTTTCTCCTCATTATGCGCACCACAAGCGTCAGCTATCTCTTTCTGATCTTTGGGAAAGGCACACTATTCTCCACACTCACCTTTACGTATATTTTTTAGGGCAGACTGTCATAATTATCCTTGTTAGGTCAACAAGTCTAAGAGATGGACAACTCCGGAGTCAGTACCGTAGGGAAGACAACAGGAAATTAATCCACTATCTTTCGCACATACACTGATAACAATGCATTTTTCGCTCTTTACAAGGCGGGTGGGGGGTACTCAAGGTACGTTAGGAGGCCATTATGAGTGGAAGATAATGGTTAACCTGAGCCTTGAACAGGTTAAGATTGTAGTGATCGGCGAAACATCCTGTTGGGAGTCGGTTCCACAGGGCAGTGGTTCGTGGGAAAAAGCTGCTCGAGTGGAACTTACTTCTCACCGATGGAATACGGGAGGAATGTGGGTGATTTGTTACGATATAAGTGGCATGGCGTGTTCTTGCTGTAAAGGTTTGACTTGGCGGGACCAGGGAATGTAGTTCGTCCTAGCACTTTCCGTGGTCGTTTTACAGATTTAAAATAAAAGAAAGATGTGGAAAGTTATGATCAACTGCGTTCTGATGAGATATGGATTAGAATAAAATGTACGAATATAAGCTTAGTATATTTCTGTAAGAAGTGGTGAAGAAAAGTGAAGAAAGACATACAATCGATAAAGTGATGGAAATAAAGAAAGTGTAGGTGTGTCGGGTCTATTGTTGCATCGAAGTCGCAGGAGGACAGAGAGAAAATAGACCAGTTCACTGTAAAGAGTGGACTAATACAAAGTTGTAAGAATTAATTGGAAGAGCAACAGAAGCAATGGGGCAATATAGTCAAATGTTCTACTTAATGACAAGCCAGTTTACGGTCGTTCAGATGAGGGCCAGGGTAAGTGAGAGAGGATAACATGAAAGTTTCTCGGCCGTACAAAGGATGAGACGCTGAGCAATGCAGATAAAAGGCAGAAAGAAAGGAGTTCGCTTCTGCCCGAGGTCGTCGCATCAGATGAAAGCGAGAGAGGCGCGATTTCGAAGCGGCGCGTCCCAACTGAACAGGGGTGGAAAGTAGCGATCGGATAGCTTCAAGCTTCAAGTGGTTGCTCATCCATGAAGCGAGGCGGACGGCGGCGAGTAGCGAACAAAGGTCCAATGTCTTTTGAGAACGCGTAAGAATAAAACAGTGTTAGTGACGAGACTAGGCTTCGGGCACTATCACTCTTGGCCGTTGTCGATTATCCCTTGGAACTCTCTGGCACCGATTTGGGATTGTATAATGCCGCAAACACACACATATGTGACGTGGGAGGCAGATAGATAGACAGGGATAGATAGATAGATAGATAGAGAGAGAGAGAGAGAGAGAGCAAGAGAGAGAGGAGGGGAAAGAGGAGGAGAGGCGAGGGTACTACATACTTCAGTGACTGTAAATGAATGGTAATCTCCGTGTCTTTTTGAATGAAATTTAAAGTGGATTCTCTCTTCATTTCTTTGTAATTTTCAGACGCGTTTCTTTTATATACTTTTTATTATTTGTTTCTTTCTTATTTGCATTCTTTTTGTTTGAATTTCTTTCTTTCTTTCTTTCTTTCTTTCTTGCTTGCTTGTTTGCTTTTGTTTTCGTTTTGCTTTTCTTTCCTCTTCTTTGCTTGTCTGTCTTTCTTATTTGCTTTTCTTTCTACTTTTCTTTCTTTTTGTTTGCTTCTCTCTCTCTCTCATCCTTCCTTCCTTTCTTTCTTTCTTAGTTGATTTTCGTTTTTCTTTTTGATTCTTTCTTTATTTCTTTCTTTCGTTCTTTCTTTCTTTCTTTCTTTTACTTTTCTTTCATTTTGTTTGCTTGTTTCACATTCTTTCTTTCTTTCTTTCTTTTTGCTTTTATTTTTGTTTCTCTTTCTTTCTTTCTTTCTTTGCCTTGCTTTTCTTTCTTTTTGTTTGCTTGTATCTCTCTTTCTTTTCTTCTTGGCTTTATTTTCATTTTGCTTTTCTTTCCTCTTTGCTTGTTTTTTTTTCTTACTGGCTTTTCTTTCTTTTTACTTGCTTCGCTTCTCTCCTTCTTTCTTTCTTTCTTTCTTTCTTTCTTTCTTTCTTAGTTGCTTTTATTTCCGCTTTTCTTTCTTTTTGTTTGTTTGTATCTTTCTTTCATTCTTTTTGGCTTTTATTTTTCCTTCTCTTTCTTTCTTAGTTGCTTTTCTTTTTGCTTTTCTTTCTTTTCGCTTGTTTGTCTCTCTCTCTTTCTTTCTTTTTGTCTTTTCTTTTCTTTTTTCTTTTCTTTCCTCTTGCTTGGTTGTCTTTTTTCCTTCTTTCCTATATTTGCTTTTTCTTTTATACTCATTTCATTCTTTTGGGTTTACTGTTTTCTTTCGTTGTTTGTACATTTATTTGTTTTTTTATTTACTTTTCTTTACATTTGGTTTATCATTTATTTTCATTTACTTCATTTAGTGTTTCCCTTCCTTCATTCTTTCTTTCTTCCTTCCATACTTCCAGTCTTTCTTTCCTTTTACTTGTTTTTCTTTCTTTTATGTGTTTCTCTATTTTTTAGTTAACACCTATTCTCTTTCTTTTCCTTTCCTTTCTTCTTTATTCGAGTTTGTTCAGTTGTCTTTGTTTAGTCCCTTCATTTTCCCTCCTATTTTGTTGGAGAATTTCATCAGAAATTAAAAGATTTGAAGCGTTCGAGTTGTCGTTAGACTGACGCATCTTAAGAATATCATGGACAGAGCATGTGACAAATGAAGAAATTCTACAAAGGATATGAAATAAAAATATATCTTAACATTTGAAAGATACAAACGAAAGATTTTTGAAAGAAGAAAGGCTTTGAGTATTTAATACCCACAAGGCACATCTACTTAGATTTGAGTAAATCGACGGAAGTCCAAGTATCACAAAAACAAAATAAAGTCTTAAAAGAGTAATTATTGCTGGAAATAACGAAAACAAAGGAAGCTGTGGAGACCCATGCACCAGAGAGAGAGAGAGAGAGAGAGAGAGAGAGAGAGAGAAGGGGAAAGAGTGAGGAAGAGGAAAAGATTTGATTGATTAACAGATTTGTTTTTTACGGCTTATCAACCTTTGGTTCGTTATTTAAAGGCGGAAGATATTTTCTGGATTGTAAGAATAATTAACCATAAACCATTTTGGGGAGATAATGCTTTTTTTCGGATACAATTCTTATTATTTAAATCATAGCTGGGGGAGATTAATTCATACCTTTCCCAAGGTATTTCAATATAACGAACCTCATTGGAAGTCGAAGTCGTAGTCGAACTCGGATCGATTTTCTTATTCCGAGACGCTATCTATTACACCACCCGCACATCCCTACGTATGCGTAACCGAACGCAATGGGAAAGTACAACAAAACGAGTTGTAAATGAGTAACTACGTTTAAAAAATAAGGACTCTGTGGAGATCGATATTCTTTCGTCTCCCTGAAGGGAAATTGGAGAGAGAGGGAGAGAAAGAGGGGAGAGAGGTGGGGGGAGATCAACTATATTATTGACATTTTTTTCGTTTTTTTTTTCTATTATTCATATTACCTTTTCTTTCATAAGGTCTTCTTGATGAGCAGTAGTCAGAAAGCACATCTTGCAGACCATTGGTACAGAAATAAGTTATACCATCATATGTAAAATGAAAAGGTATACAACGAACAATGAACACTTTTGTTGAAATCCCGCCAGTGAAAAATTATTTTATTTCTATTTGTTAACACTGAATAAAT
Organism: Acanthosepion esculentum; assembly: GCA_964036315.1. Taxonomy (NCBI): domain Eukaryota; kingdom Metazoa; phylum Mollusca; class Cephalopoda; order Sepiida; family Sepiidae; genus Acanthosepion; species Acanthosepion esculentum. The sequence continues at coordinate 25,800,984 of OZ038494.1, read as the reverse complement.
ATTCGAAAGAAACTGACGTCATTATATCTTTTATAATGTTTCATTTTTCTCTAATGGTCTTCCATGAGCCATTCCTGTTTCACGATCTACTTGAAAATTTGTAGAAGGGCAAGTACTCAAGGGTATTTTCTTTAATGAGGCTTTTAATAAAATGTAATCCTAAGACACAAATCTGACTGAAGAAATGAATAAGGAGGAAGAAACGGAAAGAAGACTGATAGTAAATGAAAAGAAAAAAAAGGGTCAAAGACGAAAAGAAAGACGGAAAGAAAGAAAATATATGAAAAAGGAAGAAAGGGTTAAAAGAAAAGAAAACAAGGAAAAAAAGAAAGAGAGTGAATGGAAAAGAAGAAAAGGTTAGAAAGGGGAAAAAGGAAAGCAAAGTAATAAATGAAAATGAAGAAATGTTTACAAGAGAGGGAAAAATCAAAAGGCAATGAAAAGAAAGACATTGTTCAAAGATGTAGAAAGAAGGAAAGAAGAAAAAGAATTAATGAAAAGGAAGAAAGGGAGCAAAAAGAAAGAAAGAAAGAAGTCAATAAATGAAAAGGAAGAAAGGGTTCGAACAGATGAAAAGAAGGAAAAGTTAGAGAAAAAAAGGTCATAAGAATAAAAGGGAAAAACGAAAGATAAAAAGATGGAAACTTAAAGTGCAATAGTGATATAGAAAGACTAACAAGAATAAAGAAATATGGAATAGAAGTGGAAAGAATAATTAAGCGAGTATAAAGAAAAGAAATACAATGAAGAATTGAATAATAAAGAATAATTGAAAATGAGAAAAAAAAACAGAAGGAAAACAAAACAGTGAAAAACATGGACAGATAGAAATAATAAAATGAAGAGAAAAGAAAAAATGTAAAAACAAAAAAGAAAGAGAGAAAGAAAAAAAGAAAGGAATAAAGAAGACGAAAAGAAAGCAAATGGAGGACGAGGAGGCTATGAGAAAAAAATGAAACAAGAAAAGAAATGAAAAAGAGAGAAGAAAAATTGAGGAGAGAAAGCAAAGAGAAGAAAGAAAAAAAGAAGCATAAAAGAAGAAAAAGATAGGGAAGAAAGAATCGAGAGGGATAAAAGGAAAAAGGAAGAAGAGGAAAAAGAGAAGAAATAAAAAAAAAACATCGATGAATGAGAGAAAAGAGAAAAAGTAAGAAAGAAGGCACCTATTCCAGTTTTAAAATAAGCATAAAAATACGATTGAAAGAAACAATAAACGACGGAGAAAAAAAAATCATTCAGACAATTTCGAAAAAGGCACTGAAGCCGGACTGAAGAGAAGAGATTATAACTTCGATAAGAATAAAAAAAGAATTTAAATAAAATGTGCGTAAGATAATTGAAAACAAATTAGAAAAAAAAAAAAAGGAAAAGATATTCAATATTGTCTTTCTCTCGGGACCAGCATGTTCATTTTGGGTGTTACACACACATAACGTTTTGACTGCATTCGGTAACCAACTTTATTCAATTCAAGGGGTACATTTCCCTCATTGTGCTTCCATACTTAAGGGATGTTGTATAAATGTATATGGCTGGGTAGGTGAGGAGAATCGAATTGATTTTTCCAACTAGAACGGGTTCTCGTACGATCACCGGAGTTAAGCAGCGTCAAGCCTGGTCAGTACCTATATTCCTGCTTGGGAATGCTAGGTGGTGTAAAACTAGATGCGTGGTTGTCTGATTAATAAATAAAAAATTACTTCATTAGAATATATATATATATATATATATATATATATATATATATATATATATATATATATATATATATATATATATATATATATAAGGAAAACTTATCTTAGCCGAAGCGTTTCGTCCTCTGATGGACTTTATCAAGGCAAATGACAGAATTTTATCTTAATAATAATGGTTTTTCAAAAGTTTTACATTTATGAACACTCATAAATATACTTCAGGCTCACTGAAGGTCAAGATTAACTATGGAGGACATGGAAGTGAAAAATTGTTGTCATCGTTGTTGCTGAAGTTTTTTAATGTATTTATTATTAATTTTATTTCGGTTTGATAAAATGAATTTATGTATTTATATCTCTTAAATATCAGAAGGTTATGAATTTAACCGCTTTGTAATAACTTTTTTATAAAGTTCATCGGACGACGAAACACGTCTCCCACGAAAATCTTTCCGTTTGTCTTTATTCATATTGTCATTTTAGGGATATATTTTTTATTTATATCTGAATTCTACATATGTATGTACGAGGGTCAATAAATAAGGTGAATTTTTCAGTATAAGGACTTTTAATACAGATAGAAGCTTACTTTTTTTAATTTTCTTTTCAACGTAGTCTTCCAGCTTTGTCACACACTTTTCCCATCTGTGCACAAGCTTCCGTATTCCCTCAGCGTAAAAATCTTTGGACTGATGTCTCAGCCAGTCGCTCACAACACTTTTGACTTCATCGTCACTTTTAAACTTCGTGCCTCTCGTGAACGCTTTCAAGGGACCAAACAGGTGAAAGTCTGAAGGGGCAAGGTCTGGGCTGTAAGGGGGATGAGGGAGCAGTTCCCAGCCCAGCTCGTTGATGGTCTGCACCGTTTGGGCTGCTGTGTGAGGCCTTGCGTTGTCATGATGCAAGATGACTCCTTCTGACCGATGGCCAATGCTTTTGTCCCAACAGATAAGCTCAAAGTCCTTGCAATGTCATCCACTGTCGCCCTTCTGTCAGACTGAATGAGGTCATTGACTGATTCGATCACCTCAGGAGACCTCACTTCTGTAGGCCTCTTAGGCCTGTCTTCATCTTCAACACTGCTCCGTCCTTCTTTAAACAATTTAGCCCACTTGTAGACATTTTTTTGGTTGAAACATGTGGCACCATACACAGTTGACATTCTTCTATGAATTTCAACTGGTTTGCACCCTTCAGCAACCAAAAACTTGATAACTGACCGCTGTTCAATCCTGGAGCATGCTTCTTGGTCGGCCATCTTTGTTAATCGCCAAAGCTCTCAAAGTTTTTTTTTAATCTGCAAAGAAATTAAATCCATGTGAAAAAGAAGTAAAACAAAAAAAAAAGAAAAAAAGAGTAAGCTTCTATCTGTATTAGAAGTCCTTATACCGAAAAATTCACCTTATTTATTGAATAACCCTCGTATTTTTATTACTATAAACGTGAGTACACGTGTTTGAGTTACTATTCCCGTTTTTTATTATTATTATGCAGTAAAATTAATAACAACTGGCCTAGATCATGGAATCTTGCTAAAGAAAAAATTGTGCCTCCGACAGAAATCGAACCTGTATCTCTTTTTCCATAAAGCAACACAAACATGTGTACCGACTAAAAATATCGTTTAAAGTGATAATAATGTCGAATAAAAATCCTTTCAAAACATTACTCTTGTTTGTTTCGCTTACGAAGCTAAAGGTAGCTGATATAAATTAGCTGAAGTCTCAAAAAGAAATGTCCTTTCTTTAATAGGTTTGTTCAAAGCTGGCTCTCTCAGGCTGGCTCCGTGTCCGAACTAGTAGATGCACACCTTGACTCAAAATGGGTTTTCCTTAATAGAAAAAGGGCTGCATTCGATTTTGATGCACAATTTTTCCTTTAGTAGGACTTCTCAATTCCCCCAATACTTACCTGAAGAGGAAATATACATAGACAACACTTTCAAAAGCTTCCAATATCTTTTTATTATTTCATACACAATTCTAAAAGAAAGACATACAAAATATACAACGGCAAAAAGTTAACAACGTTATTAACAACAATACCAATGACATTAAACTAGATATAACCGGTATATAATACTATCTACTATAACTCCCTAAAATTTAATCCAATCTTAACAGTATTAAAATAATTACAACCACATCCAACCACATATGGTTTTGATTAAACCAAGAATATATCACAATAATAATTCCGAAGCAAATATATATAAAATAAACTGTCACAACTGTTCTTCACAATATACTGGGGAAACTTGCAAATATTTAAAAACACGTATCTATGAACACAAAAGATCATTTACACAATATTTATCAAATACATTAGTTATACAGTTACGGCCAAAATGTTCAGAACGGCATTGTTTTCGTCAGAAAAGTAGGTATAAGTTTTTATCGAAGTTGTTTTATATTCTATAATTTTCACAGACAATAAATACGTTATTAATTGTTATTGTCTGAGATTTTGGTGTAACTTGAGAGGTTAATACAAAAGTTATGGATGATTTAGTGATTTACTGCAAAACCCATGGCGGCCAAAATGATCAGAACGGTTGAAAAAATAACAAAATAATAAAAAATGACAGAGAATACTGGAATTATTTAATATTTAGTGTGAAGCCCTTTAGCTTCAATCACACTTTGACATCTTCGACTGCATGAGGAAATTAAATTTTCAATTTCTTGCTGGGTGATCTTATTCCATTCTTCCTGAAGGGCATTCCATAATTGCTCGGTTGTTTTAGGATTTCTGGCTTTCGAACGTTCTCCTAGAATATTCCACACATTTTCAATAGGATTGAGATCTGGGCTTTGAGCAGGCCAATCCATAACAATAACTTTTTCAGCCTTGAGGAATTTCATGACCACCTTAGCCTTGTGACATGGGGCATTGTCCTGCATGAACATGGGTGGTCGCTTAGTTGAATTTCTCAGCACAGGCAAGACATGATATTTTATAAGTT
>OZ038494.1:25753822-25788822 GCA_964036315.1 Acanthosepion esculentum | reverse complement strand
TTCTCTGGCTAAATTTTTTTAGGATTTGGTCTATAAATAAAAATGTATGTTGTTTGTATTCCTTAATTCCATTAAGACAAGTACCTCAGTATTTATTCTGATGACACGACTATGAACACCTGCCCTAATAATTGGCAGCGGATCTTGAAAATGACCTGCAATCTGTTGTTTCCTGGGGCAAGAAACGGCTTGTTAATTTTAATTCGTGAAAATCATAATTGCTCCTTTTTAATTATCTTAATGATCCTTTTTTTGCCTCCCTTCACCATAGCTGCTGCTAACCTCCAGGAGTGTAACTCACTGTGCCTGCTTGCTCTTATATTTTCCTTTAACTTAACGTGGAACGGTTATATTAAATCAATTGCTAAGTCTGTTCGCTAAGCCGTACAAGACAATTTTTCTATCCAAATTCTTGTTTACCATTTGTTCGCGCATCGAATATTGATGCCAAATCAGGTCTGGTGTTTCCGCTATATATCTAGAGATTTTTGACAAAATCCAAAGAATCTGCAATATTATTCGTCCTGACATGGTATCTCAGCTCCATTCTCTTTCTCACTGCCCTATCGTAGATTCCCCGAGATTTTTCACGGCAATTGTTCTGATGAGCTTTTCTCTTTGGTACCTCGAATTCACGAATTTAAACGCAGTACTCGATTGGTAGCTAGGTCTCAGAATTACAATGTTGAAATTGTTTTTGCAACCGTCATATGTTGATAGTATTTTTCTTACACTTCTCGCATGTGAAATTCTCTTCCGGTTTCCGGTTTTCCTGTAAACCGTGATCTTTGAGGATTTAAATACAATGTCAATCGTCATACTCCGTCTCCTTGAAACCTGTTCTTTTATAGTTCTCTTTCCGTTTCTTTCACTCTCTGTAAGCCTTTGAATCTTAGTGGCTTTTACCTCCTTCCTTTGCGGGGGATTAAAAATGTTCATTAGCCGCATTTTTAGAATAAACTGAGATGTAAGATAAAATTCACATGATATGAAGATGTTTAAAAAATTAAATCACTTTCACTTTGTTTACAGACATCCTCAAAACAATTATTAACACAATTTTAATAGGCATTGAGATAATACGTAGAACTTCACATGATATATATATATTTCCGAATCCAAGAAAGAGAACTCTGACTTTAGAATTTCAGTTTTTCTGTTTCTGACTAGTCCTGTATATATCGTCTCTTCATCTAACTTAAATTTAATATAAATATGTCTCCATTAACCATGTCCTGAAGATGGTCTATTAGACCGAAACGTCTGACGTTGACAGAAAAAACAAAAAAAAACAAAATAAAAATTAGTAAACTCACATATTCGGATTTTGCTTTGTCTTTTCCACATTTTAATCATACCTTCGGATCTACATCCACATATTTGCTTACATATATATATATATATATATATATATATATATATATATATATATATATATATATATATATATATATCATAGTTGGCCACTCGTATTGGGGGATACCCGATTACAAGGGCGACTAGCCAATCCCTATTTCAGAATAGTAACGAATTAAAAAATCCTCGTTACATTATTTGTTTTGCATACGTGGCATGCTTAATTTAAAGAATTTTCATTAACATGACATAATTTATTTCTTTTTCATTAAAATCAATTCTCTTATAATTTACGAATTCCCTTAACATTAGCTTACTTTGTTTACTATAAAACAGTGAAAAAAAATTAAACCTGATTTCAGTTCTTTTATTTTAAGGTAAATATAACCCCTCATATCCGGACTTTGTAAGAAATTCCTCATATCCGGAAGGCCTTCTTAGTCCGGTTATCAGGGATTCTACTGTCTATATATATATATATATATATATATATATATATATATATATATATATATATATAATATCTGGATAAAATTACATTATTTGTTTTGCATACGTGGCATGCTTAATTTAAAGAATTTTCATTAACATGACATAATTTATTTCTTTTTCATTAAAATCAATTCTCTTATAATTTACGAATTCCCTTAACATTAGCTTACTTTGTTTACTATAAAACAGTGAAAAAAAATTAAACCTGATTTCAGTTCTTTTATTTTAAGGTAAATATAACCCCTCATATCCGGACTTTGTAAGAAATTCCTCATATCCGGAAGGCCTTCTTAGTCCGGTTATCAGGGATTCTACTGTCTATATATATATATATATATATATATATATATATATATATATATATATATATATATATATATATATATATATATAATATCTGGATAAAATAAATGAAACAAAGTTGGGTGTTTTTTTATGAAAGTATTTATTTCTTTTTTTTTGTGTTTTTGTATATATTTATTTATTTAATATTTCAGACCACCTAGGTCTTTCCTCAGAAATCAAATGAGATACTGTGTTTGTGTGTTTGTTTACAGCGTTTGTTTACAGCGTTTGTTTACAGCGTTTGTCGTGAAGCGTGCATGTCACGTGATGTGCAATGCGACTTTGTTTGAATTTTTGGCGGAAGACTGATGATAGTGTCTTAAATATATATATATATATGCATGTGATAGAATTATTTTGAGATTTGAAAAATTTCTCATAATAATTCATCGAGTCCAGAAGAAGAATCCTCAACAGAATGTAGAAAGAACTGGACGGCCGTTTCGTCGTTGTTTTTGGGACTCATCAGCAGTGCGCATTCACTACCGAGAATCGAACCCGGACCGTCACCATACAGCGCAAGCATCATACCATCGGAGCCGGTTTCGGTGGACGTTATGTATGCTTAGATGAGTATCACTAACGGAATTAGGAGTAGCTGCGTTATATTGAGACTAGTTAGTTTCCTCTTTGTCATCGAAGTTAAAAATTAAATATAGATCAAATCAGACAGGATCATAAAATAAGAAACGTATATCAATCTAGCATGTTATACTTTTATTAACCCTTTACCTGCCATGAGCCCCATTTGAGTATCTGTTAAAATTAAACTCACTACATGTTATTCCTTGTATTTACATTGAATTGCTTACATACGTTGCATTTGCAGAGGTATATTTTACAACACTTAGCCTTTAAAGTTTTTATTATTAGCCGTAACTAATAATACTTTCTATTGTAATTTTATATTTCACGAGTAGAAAAATAATGACTATTTTGAAAAGTATTTTTTATTATTTATAATCAATATTATTTTTTGATGTTTTATACACATATATATTTGCAAGAGACCATACTTATAAACACGCGCAAACCACAAGATAGTTTATACCTAAATTTTCGCTTGAGGATGAAACGGGACTCGATACCTTAATTCAACTTAATTTCAGTAAGTATATTGAGGGTTTCGGCTCTCGTTTTTGAAACATGAGAACTCTTATGTAGCTAAGGAGTCATATTCTTCTGTATGGAGCACTGTCTTTTTAAAAATAAAAACAAAAATACTAAAGAACTCCGGATTATTTACCTAACGTGTTCTTTCCTGTTTTGCTGCACACACACACACACACACACACACACACACACACACACACACACACACACACACACATATATATATATATGTATGTATGTATGTATGCATGTTTAGCGGGTGTAACAGCAAAATTATCCAAATCGTGTAACAGCAAAATTGTCCAATTGTTTGATTATGCTTTGAACCGTTGTATCTTAGAAATGATTAAAGATATCATATTGGAATTCTCCGGGGTTTTTATAACACTATTGGACTCGACTTTGAGAAATAAGAATATATAAAATTATTCTCTAAGCGCAACAGAAGAATCGTGATGAAATCATAAATGAAAATGACATGTTCGTCATTAATAGCTAAGGATAGAAAGCTCATGTAGGATTGAAACAAAGTTCAAATATATATATATATATATATATATATATATATATATATATATATATATATATATATGTATATATATATTCCATGATCAATTTCCAACATAAGACCTTCGCCCGCTCTAACGTTCTAGCTCTCTGCCTTGGAGTAACAAGGTGCCTCACAGGTTTCACGTACAATTTCATTTTCACTGTCATAAGTGAAACTCCTCTCTCACGTGCCAAACGTCTTATTGATTGAGTTGGATCTTTTCTAATTGATCTTTTTAGCTCTAAGTTGAAATTATGATTCAGTTTTCCTCTTTAATGTTCTCTCTTTTTAAAACGTATTCACCGTTCTCTTGATGGTTCTTGAATGGACTTTGAAGATAGAAGCTCGAATATGAATGTTGGTACCATTACTAAAGGCCTGAATGATTTTTCCTCTCATCATTGCTCAGTCGAGAAGACAGTGGGGCTGAAAGAAAACCTGTTATCTTTCTAGCTGAATAACTCAAGGGTTTTTCAGTGATTCCTACAGCAAATGTTGTCAAGATGACTAAACGTCCTATCTGAAAGCCTTGGAAAAAGAAACGCAGTTTAGTGTTTTTTTTTTAGATATTGAACATTTTCTGGGGTGGATGATTACACTATAACACGATTTGGACTATTTTCTTCTTACACCCGGTATGTATATATATGTAAGCAAATATGTGGATGTAGATCCAACGGTATGATGAAAAATATGGAAAAGACAAAACAAAATCCGAATATGCAAGTTTGCTGTTTTAATGTTGTTTTACTGTCGATGTCAGACGTTTCGGTCTAGTAGACCATCTCCAGGACATGGTTATTAGAAACATACTTAGGATTAGACGATATTTAAGTCAACATGAAGAGACGATAGACACAAGACTAGTCAGAAACAGAACAACTGAAATTCTAAAGTCAGCGTTCCCTTTTTTGGATTCGGTCACGTTGGCGTCGCGCGGGCGATGCTGCGAAAACGGGCTCCCAAGAAAGAGACTTTATCTTAAGTGAAAAAGAGGAATTCTATTTGAATCTAGAGCTTAACCAGTACGTTTGTCAAGCATTAATCTTGCCAGGAACGGGGAGACGTTAAAGAAGCCGGGTCTAGTATTTACCGTACGTGAAATGGATATTATGCCTGCCTCATAAATCCGTCTAAGGTTTTTTATTATGAATATATTTTAAAATCTTCACGGAGTCAAAATCGAAATTATGATCAGATTTAGTTAAGTGTACAAATAAAGCATTGTTTAAATTACCGAGGCGAATATCTCGTTTATGTTCGAAAACACGAAATTTTACGGACCTACATGTTTCCCCCACATATCTCAAGTTGCATGTATATATATATGTATATGTGTGCGTGTGTGTGTGTATGTTCTGAAAATTTTGGCATTTATTTGAAATTATCCGTCTAAGTAAGTTACTTTCTGTTTAGCATTCTTTAGATCAAAGCAGTGTTTGAATTTATTTCTATGTATAAGTAATGCATTTGATAAATTGTGTATAAGATAATTTTTGTGTTCATACATACGTTTTTTTAAGTTTCCTCCATATATTGTAAGGAGGAGTTGTGATGTTTATTTTATATATATATATATATATATATATATATATATATATATATATATATATATATATGATGGACTCTCCCGTCGAATTCGACGTATGAGGGTCAAGCAGATCAGTTCCTAGAAACTGAAAGCCGGACGCCGACACATGAGATTTGATTATAGTGGTGAAGGTTTCGTGCAGGACCATCCACACTTTTTGAAGGGACGAATACAGAGACCTGGTCCATTGAGTGCCACAAGGTCCCCAAACGACCCTCCGCAGGTTTTGAATTCAGAGTTGTCCTTCTCCTAGACCAGTTGCCATCCAAGGCTATAGAACCCAGTCTGTCCTGCTATTTACTCATAGCTGGAGGGAGAAGAAGATGATTCACACCTTTCCCAAGGGTATTAGCACGTAAGTGAATGTATTGGATTCGATATATATATATATATATATATATATATATATATATATATATATATATATATATGAATCAAAATTATTACTGTTGTGGATATTTTGGTTTCTGATCATATCCACGGTTAAATTAATAACCTACTTTTATTTAAAATATATAATACATAAAATAATCTCAAGCAAAAATAATATAATTATTAATTAAATTATTAAAAGCAATTATAAAAAACAAAAACTTTTACTTACTTTTGTTTATTAGACATCAAATTGTCCATAATTTGCCTAAATTTTTCAGTAAGCCTGATGGGTATTTTGAAAAACTAACGATATTTTTGCATTTGTTCATAAATAGTTGTTGCATAATAAAATCCTTACATTTGTCGTGATAAAGTCCCTCAGAGGACGAAACGCGTCGGCTAAGATAAGTTTTCCCTTTGTCTTTATTTATATTGTCCTTTTACAGATATATATTTTAGTTATATCTTAAATTTTACACACACACGCCCCCCCCCCTACATACATACATAATTTAATAGAAATAAAATTTACCACTTAGCTGATTGATGTTATATTCAGCACTTCGACTCCAGTGTTTCGTAGATTAAGCTTTTTATAATCGTTCGGTCTCCTGATCAAGAAGTATCTGCAGATTTTCGCATTTTCGTTACCTTTATGTATAGAGAGTTGTGGATGTGAATATTTGCAAGTACTTACTGAATTTACCATAAGTTTGTTGACTCCGTATTTAGTTTTGAATTCATAATTATAGATTTTTCTAGAAATTGGTGCAGCTCAAAATTATTTGCCCCCATTATGGAAATTATGAAATCATATTGCTCTATGGCAATTGCAATGTTTTTTCTTAATTTGACATTTAATACAAGCCTTCTTTGAAAATGACATAGTATTGACATCATTCTAAAAGTTAACGAAGAAGACAATATATAAGTGCCACGTACCGTAATAACCCATCCGTTCTGCAACCATGGTGAAGACGGCTGAACTTAAGAATAAGCACTGAATGAAGACAGTTGAGACTGGAAAGGAAAATAGAAAGAAATGTCTCGAAGAAACCTCACTTAATGACAGAGTACATTGTCAATGATGAAAAGACATCAGGGTTGAGTGTATCGACGAAGACAAGATGCTTTCATCGAGCAGGACTTCGAGCTTGTCGCCTAAGGAAAACTCCTTTGCTTAAGGCTAAACCCCTAAAATGCAGATTAGCTTAACCCAGGAGCTATCTAGAACATGGGTGTAAATATTGGAACTCTCTTTTATGGTCTGATGAAAGCAAACTAGAATTATTTGGTCACATGAACTCCCGTTATGCATGGAGGAAAGTGAATGAAGCTCTCAAACCAAAAAATACCCTCCCGTCAATTAAGCACGGTGGTGGGTGCATTCTGCTCTGGGGATGTTTTGCTGCTTCTGGACCAGGAGAACTGGTGAGGGTAGAGGATATCATGGATAAAGAGCAGTTATTCTTGAAAATAATATAAAACAAAGTGCATGAAATCTGTCTCTGGGGCGTCATTGGACGTTCAAACATGATAATGACCCGAAACACAAGGCATTAATTATTACAAAATACTGAGATGACGGCAGAATTAAGGTGTTGGCGTACCCCGCACGAAGTTCTGACCCAAATCCTATTGAAAATATATGGTCATATTTGAAGCCTTTCGAAATTGGAGGAACGAGAAGCTATTGCCAATGAAGAATGGAACAAAATACATATTAGTGTGTGTTGTGAGCCTATAAGGAACTATTAGAAATCATTAAAGGCAATAATGAAGTATAAAGGTTACACAATTGATTATTGAGGCAAAAGGGTCGATAATTTTGTCCCATGTTAAATGATTTTTGGTGTTTTTTCGTATTATTGTTTGATATTAAAATAAAATATTTGTTGTGGGCATCATTGCACAATCTTTCAAATACATTATCTCATCATTTGTGAAAAAATGTATTGGGAGTTTCCATGAAAATTTGAGGTATTATAGCTTTATTTGTAATTATGGAAGAGGGTGTGACTAATTCTGTCCACAATTCTGTCTCTTTCTCTATCTCCCCCCTCTCTCTCTCCACACACACACACACACACACACACACACACACACACACACACACACACACACACACATATATATATATATATATAATAAAAAGACTTAAACACTAATATTCCATGGTCATAATTTATTCCATTGGAATCGTAAGAACGATCCAATTCATCAGACCTACAGATATATATATATATATATATATATATATATATATATATATATATATATATATCTGTAAGAGTTGTTTAATATAGATATTATATATATATATATATCTGTAAGAGTTGTTTAATATAGATATTTACGCACCAATACCTGTAATTACCTTAAACAAGCAGAAAGGTAGTTACCATAAATTAAAAAGAGAGAACAATTTCTTTTTTTTTTAAAAGCAAACTGTTTCAGTTCATTCCAGCAATGCGTACCACAAACATCTGATAGATTCTGGATTTTATAGATTCTATTTTCATTTGGAATCCGAAAATCAAACACTGGTGAAAAAATATTTGTCAACGAGGAAAATTAAATCGAAATGACGCCAATGGCATATGACCTATATGTCATACCCTAGAGACGTAATTGCATGATATGTATGTTCATGACCTTGTAAACAGGAAGGATATTGGATTCTTCTTAAGATTTTTTGTGTGCAAATGCGTCTACAATGCTGGCTATGAGGAAGTGATGCTAGATGTGTGAAATCTTGCATGCATAAATTTCGACTCTCCTTCTTCTTAACTAGCATTGTTTCTTTCCATTTAAACTCACATCTGACTGTTCAAAGAAGACGTTTTATCCTGTTGGTCAAAAAGTCATCAAGAGCAGAGATGACGTCATCATCACTAACATACTGAATCCCAGTTAAGTATCTTTTCATGTTGGGGAACAGATGATAATCAAATTAGAATAATAGGGAAGTTTGTCAACCAGTTCAAAGTCACAATCACTCATAGCAGCCATTAAAAGCAAGGACTCTTGTGTTGGAACAAAACCACTTTCGTCCGTTTTCATGGGTGTTTAGTCGTGATAGCATCAGCAAGTTGGCATAGTACTCTCCACTGATTGTTTGGCCCTTTTGAAGATAGTCAATAAAAACAATGCCTTTTGTATATTACAAAACTACGGTCTTCATCTTCCCTGTAGATGAAATGATCTTGGATTTCCTTGAAGCAGGTGAGGCGGGGTGTCTCCACTGCATAAATTGTCTCTCTCTCTAGCTCAAAATGATGAACCCAACACCCATCTTGGTTCTTTTGAGGAAATTATAAACAAGACGAAAGTAGAATTAAGAACATCATAAAAAAATGCACAACACCAGTTGACAATAGCAAAAAAATTAGATTAATTATTAAAAAAAATTAAAACCTCTAACCTTTAAAAACCTTTAACTATAAAGATAAAAATAATAATTCACCTCTTAGAACAAAATTAAGTAGGGCAAATATTATTAAGCCCATTAAGGAATTGTATTCCTGATCAATCAAAATTCGTAAATAATTATATAGGCCACACTACAACATGTTTGACACGCAAACTCACTCTACACATTTCTGACCATAGCTCAATTTGATCTCATTTAAATATTCATGGAGACCTACCAAACACTATTCGTAACATACTTGTTGACAACGCTGATATAATAGCATCATCTACATGTCAAAAATGGCTAAAAATAATGGAAACCTTATTAATACAAACAAAACAAAAAACAACACTCAATAATATCAACTATGAACATGGACACAATATCTTGACCGTGTTTTGAAAAATGAAAACATTATATAAATACGTACATGCAATAAACTATTTCTTATTTAACAGTTAAAATATTTAATCCTTGAAAATGGCTAAATGTAGAGCCAAAAGCCCTCGGAAAAAAAAGAAATATTCGGACAATTTTTATATAATTTATCATCCGAAAAGAAAAAAAAATATTAGATCGCATGAGAAATTGTTTAAAAAACTAAATAATTGTACCTTGTCTGTTGTATTCAATGAAATGTGCATGAAAGAAGGATTGCTGCCTAAATACACAAATTTTAAATATACATACAGATATATATATATATATATATATATATATATATATATATATATATATATATATATATATATATATATATATATATAATTATATTATATTAAATTATATCATATTTCTCTTTCAAACATATCGAGAGCATTAATTTGGCAGTAACAACACGCCAAAACCCCCGAGAGCTTCTTGAAAATGGCCTGGTGAGTAGTAAGAACGAGCCCATCCGTCCTGACGCACACGCTGTTCACGTTGCCTGTGAGAGTCCTGGCAGGCATGAGCCATGTCACAGGAGTCTGCTTCTCCCCATACCGTCAATGTCACCGTCTAGAGCAGCCATTCTCAACTTTTCCTCCATCATTGACCCCCTCGGCTTTATGTATTTCTCCATTTACCCCCTACTCCCATACCAAAAAATCATAGCCATCATAAAGCATTGATGTACAATTTCGTGACTAAATGAATGGATGATTTTTTCATTCAAAATCCTTAGGGTTTTTTTAGTCAAAATACTGTGACTAAAAAAAAATACTAAGCGACACTCAAAATAATGATTTCTTATTTAGTACTAAATTTAATTGAGTTATTTTTTAAATTATCAGGTACTTCAATTATTTACCCCCGACTATATAATTTTTTACCCCCTAGAGTAAAAAATTACACCTGGTTGAGAACCTCTGGTCTACAGGATCTCACTTGTCAATACAACAATGGTGAACTTCATCCTTGGATTTGTGGGAATGGTGGTTGGTCTCCTCGACGACCCATTGACCCACGGGATTTAAGAGCAGAACTAAAAGGCCCCGTTGAGGCTGACATGACTATACACATTTTCAGTCGGCCACTTCTGGATCACAGGAAACCTGAAGGAGAAAGCAGGTACTTGTCGGAACGCGTGCGGCTAGCATTTCAATGCAGGACTTGACCATAGAATGCAGCATTTGAAAAAATTCTTTAGTAGAGTCAACGGCATATATTTGGTAAATATTTGCTTTATAGTTTTTCATAAAGGTTATATGAGAGTAGGAATTTGTGAAAGGATGAACGTGAAACAATTTTACAGGGTAAAGTTAGTAAACCTATAGTTTTGTGGGTTCTGATGGATACGATTTATTTATCAACGTCTTCAGGAAAATAGACTAAAAGAGGGTGCTGAGACCAACGTCGTAAAACCTGATTTAAATGGTCATATTTCAGAGTTTTTGGAGGAGATGTTTCTTGATCGGCCCGAGAATATTTCATTAACACGCCATATCTATCTATCTATCTATCTATCTATCTATCTATCTAATCTTTTTAATATCTATCTATCTATCTATCTATCTATCTATCTATCTATCTATCTATCTAATCTTTTTAATATCTATCTATCTATCTATCTATCTATCTATCTATCTATCTATCTATCTATCTAATCTTTTTAATATCTATCTATCTATCTATCTATCTAAACTTTTTAATATCTATCTATCTAATCTTTTTAATATCTATCTATCTAATCTTTTTAATATCTATCTATCTATCTATCTATCTATCTATCTAATCTTTTTAATATCTATCTATCTATCTATCTATCAATCTAATCTTTTTAATATCTATCTATCTATCTATCTATCTATCTAATCTTTTTAATATCTATCTATCTATCTATCTATCTATCTAAGTTTGTTCAGATCGTACAAGCTATCTTACTCATTTCAAATCTATTCAAATTTGTTGATTATCTATCTTAGTCAGTTCAAATTTTTATATCAAAATTTGTTTATCTATCTATCTATCTATCTATCTATCTATCAGCGACCGCTTGCTTTGATGAATGACCAAATTATATTACTTTGAAACCCTCAGCACAAACATACAGTGTTTTGATTGCAACAGTATACACACACACATGTACACAAAGCGACAAACATAGGAGCTCAGATCAACAAACTCGCACATAATTTATATTGATGCACACAGTGATAAGCACAACGACACAGCTCAACAGATATACTTCAAGCAAGCGCTAAACCCTACGGTACTCGGAAAATGGGAGTAAACTTCTTGTAACGAAGGTAAGCGAGCGTAATTTACACTTTGCAAAAGTGGAGCCTCACGGCGAAACGTGCACTGCCTTGCACCGGAGATATGGGGGCCCTGAAATAATGACAGACGAATGCTGGCAGTTATTCATCGGGTTGTAGAACGGCCATGATTTGCGATGAGTGGATTGGGAAAAGTGCAGCCAACAGCTATGAACGGTTAACAACACAGAACGAAGGCCGGATAGGAGAAATCTAGAAATGAGTGTAAAATCTGTCCAACAATTGCAGCTACAGAGCAATCATAATAACAAGACAAAGTGTCGAAACAACAAGGCTATCCATCAGAGCATAATAACCAGACCTTTGCTAAAAGAGAGCTTGAACAGGAACGGGTACCGAAAGATTGCAGTTTTTTGTCAAACGAATCTTTCTTCACAGTTCTCGTTATAATCATCGATTGACTGATTCGACTTATCGACCCTTTACAGGTTATTTAAAGCCAGGAGATATTTGAGATTTTTTTTTCCCTTTTTGGATATAATAATAGTTTAGTGATACAAGTGTTACTAATTACTCCATAGCTGGAGGGAGAAGAGGTGGATTCAAACCTAAATTTGATAAACACAGAATAAATTATGGGCATAAAATGGGGGGGGCAATTTTATATTACAATCAACATATAAAATGATCCCTCAGTTTATGACCACTGTAGTTTCTATACATTTATATACCAGAGAATGTCAGTAAATCTGAAAAATGTGCCTGTAACTAATCAGTATTTCATCGACTGCTTTGTTTCCTACGGCTTATCAACCCTTTGCCGGTATTTTTAGATTGTAAGAACTTTTTTTTATATAATAATGATTTAGTGATACAAGTGTTACTAATTAACCCATAGCTGGGGGAGAAGAAGTGCGTTCATACCTAATCTGAATTTGATAAACAAGGAAGTAATATATAAATCGGGGATCAATTCCATATTACAAAAAATATATAATTTGATGCTTCACTTTGTCGCCATGGTACTTGCTGCATATTCCAGTGGATGTAAATAAACCTAAAGCTATATCTGTGTGGCTAATCAGTATTTCACTGATCGATTGATGCGTTTTTTACGGTTTATCAACCCTTTGAAGGTTATATAAATCCAGAAAATATTTTTAGATTGTAAGAATATTTTTTGAGATACAAAGAGTACTGAAACGTTACGTGATATCTATCCTCTTATATGGCAGTGAATGCTGGACAATCTCCTCGAAGACGAAAAAGAGACTTGAAGCAACAGAAATGTTTTTCTACTGAAAGATGCTGAGGATAACATGGACCAAATATGAGAAACAACGACGAAGTTTTGGAGAAAATTAAAACAAAAAGGAAACTTGAAAGCTGAAATTTCTTGCGCAAATAATGAGGAAATAGGGCTCGGAAAATCTGAAACTCACATTACAGACTGAAGGCAAGAGCGATAGAGGAAAACAACGTATACTGAGTGAGCTTAAGTAAATGCATGGTGGAAGAGTGTTTAGTTGTGGCCGTTCTTTCTTTAGTTTAATATCCCCCCCCCCCTCCTGAGTTAGCTGAGGGAGAGGTCGGTTCACTGGTGGATGCGAGACGCCTTTCGAATTTCGTGTATGATTTCGTATTTGTTGTTGCGTCTGGATGAGTTTATGTCTGATTGAGTGTTTGGCCAATTGATTTGTTTTCAATTTATTTAATCCCGGATTAACCCTTTTCTCGGCGTAGACGTGTATACACGTTTTTTTGTTTTTTTTTTTACTGAAAGTGTCTTTTCAGCCAATAAAGGGAATAAACACGTCGAAAACATTAAAACGTTAAAAAAAAAACACAGCTACAGATGTGTTTATAACATCAATCTTGATTCTTTTTATGACCTGAGATTGAAACGAGTCCAGTTGTCACTCCTACATTTAGTAGAACTGTTAGCCACCGTTCGGATATTTCAAGTTGACTCAGTTTCTTAGTTACTATATTAAAAACAAATAAAAAAATTCGTCTGAAAATGAAACGTTTTTCACAAAAAAATTGGCAGGGAAGTTGTTAATTTCGACAAGTTAACTGATGTTCCTGCCACAATGTAAAATTATGGGGGCTTTATTACTAACATAATTTTGCTGTTTCTTGTATATCGACATCATACATTGTAAATACACACTGGGATCTAGGTTTTTAAAAATTATTGTTTTTTATCTAGCCCCCTCAGACAAATTGTACATATGGGGACAAGTTAGGACTTTCTAGAATCTCTGAGGGATTATGGTGATTGTATTACGAATGATAAATCAGAATGTGTTGTTTTGGTGCAAGTTATTTTGTAGTTTGTTTGGGTTGGTGATTGTGGCTAGCTCAGTTAAATATAAGACAGATTGAAAACCAGACTTCCCCACCCACTCCCTTTTGGCTTTGTGCCGCATTTCTTGTATATATAGCAAGAATAAATATTGTAACGACAATTGCTGGACTGAGATTTACTCTCAAGAAGCGGGGTAAATGTGAATATGACGTCGGCCAAAATGGCGTATTGTCTTCCGTTGGTCATCATCTCCTCAGCTTTTCCCGCGTTAATAAATAGCGATCACTTTTATAGGATCTTTTATTTGATAAAAAAAAAACCCTACGAAAGAAATAGTTCAAACAAATATTTGAGGTACCGTTTAATTTTTATGGGCACACGACAAAGACAGACGACACGAGCCGACATTAAAAACAGACGATAAATTTATTAACACACAAAAATAATTGAATTACACAAATTATGTGCATTGTGTACCAAATGGTGGCCATAACATGTATGCAAATTATGATTGAAAATGAAATATGCCTTTTTACACTTAAAATTATAATGCTGGATAAAATCCCCAGAAAAAGTAAACTATATATAAAATGAAGAAAAGGAGAAAATACTTCTCTTTTTTTCAAAGGATTAGTACAATTTTCGGAGCAATAGAACAGTCACATCAGCCTAAGACATTTCCTTGATGTGGGAGCGACTTTGATGTACCTTACAATTCTCGTCTGATGGTTGTCAAATATCTTCTGTGTTGTTTTTCTTTTTGGAACGGGGTGAACTGGCTTCCAGCAGTTGATATTCGTCGACTCCGAAAATGAACTCTAATGCCCTCCTTTTATAACCTACAGGTAGGCACCAAATTCACTTCTCGGAAGTTGGAGGGAAACCTTTTTATTGGTTTTGAATGAAAAACCCACAAATCGAAATGTACCAAATATATTTTCGAAATTCAAAATTTAAGCTAGAGCCCAACGCAGCGTCTGCTTTCTCTCTGAAAAGCAGACGATACATGATCAAGCAGCTTAAATTTCTCGAATTCACTGAGAAGTATGTGTGCGTGTTTTAAAGCCTTTTTCACTGACAACGATCTTCCTGCTATTAGTAATTTTTTTTCTATTTGAAGAGAACAATGCACAAAGAACCAGGAAAATAAGGTAAATTCTTCGCTTTTCTATTTGCTTTTCGCTATTTTTCTCCTCCTCCCCGCTTCTTCCTGCTTCCATTCAGCTTTGGGGGTCAGAAAGGAAAATAATTTCCTACTCCCTGCTACCAACCCAAAACGAATTACATATTTTGAAATTCACGTTTTCTTTCCTCCTTCCTGAATAAGATTAGGAATCGGCATCACGGGCCTTATTGCTTTGGAATTCGGATGCCGACGCCCCGATTGTAGTTTGTTTTGACTGACATGATCAAGTGAATATTAATGAAAGAGTCGAGCTGGGGAGGGATGATGAGAGGAATGTAGGCATCAAAGAGAGAGTTTTTGCGATGGAAGTAAACGTTTGTTGGTGAAGTTTGTAAACTTAAAGCGAGCACATTTGTTTACTTGTTCGATGGAGCTAGATCCAAGGCCTCCTTTAAAAACGGGTTGTACGAAAAATGTCAGAGCATCGGTTTCGAGATAAGAAAAAAAAGAATTGTTAGGTTAAATGAGGTTATCGCCTCTGTCCACCTTCTTTCGGTTTTTATCTTAATGATCTTCCTAAGAACATATCCCAATCTTTAATGATCTTAATGATCTTCCTAAGAACATATCCCAATCTTTAATGATCTTAATGATCTTCCTAAGAACATATCACAATCTTTAATGATCATAATGATCTTCCTAAGAACATATCACAATCTTTAATGATCTTAATGATCTTCCTAAGAACATATCACAATCTTTAATGATCTTAATGATCTTCCTAAGAACATATCACAATCTTTAATGATCTTAATGATCTTCCTAAGAACATATCACAATCTTTAATGATCTTAATGATCTTCCTAAGAACATATCCCAAACTTTAATGATCTTAATGATCTTCCTAAGAGCATATCCCAATCTTTAAGGATCTTAATGATCTTCCTAAGAACATATCACAATCTTTAATGATCTTAATGATCTTCCTAAGAACATATCACAAAATTTAATGATCTTAATGATCTTCCTAAGAGCATATCCCAATCTTTAATGATCTTAATGATCTTCCTAAGAACATATCACAATCTTTAATGATCTTAATGATCTTCCTAAGAACATATCACAATCTTTAATGATCTTAATGATCTTCCTAAGAACATATCACAATCTTTAAGTATCTTAATGATCTTCCTAAGAACATATCACAAACTTTAATGATCTTAATGATCTTCCTAAGAACATATCACAATCTTTAATGATCTTAATGATCTTCCTAAGAACATATCACAAACTTTAATGATCTTAATGATCTTCCTAAGAACATATCACAATCTTTAATGATCTTCTTATGAACATATCACAATCTTTAATGATCTTAATGATCTTCCTATGAACATATCACAATCTTTAGTGAATATTTATGCAGATGACGCAAAGCCTTTTAGGTGAGTCTCACAAAATCTGATTGCTTCACCTCCAACCAAATCTTGCAAAGCGAAATGGCATCAGGGAATGAATGACTGGAGCAGGTTTTGTTCAAGGTGGAAGCTTCTAGTCTTGAACCTGCACGTTGGCGGTGAAGTTTGTCATCAATGCCACCATCCCAAAGAAAGCGATCTTGGATTAGAGCAGACGAACTAGATTATTTTTTCAAATTAATTTTTTTTAGTATCTGTCTAGATTTTTGAGATGAGGTATTATGTACATTATTTACATTATTCGGACTATTGTCCTCATCTTTGTCGCCATATTTATTACAACGTTTCGGCCGTTGTACGCTCCGGCCTTCTTCAGGTGGTTGGAATGTCGAACTGAACTCTTTATTTCGCTCACAGGGGTAGACTGTTCTAGTTCCACGTGCCATGTTTAATGGATGTCAGTTTCAGTTATCTCCTGTTAATTTCCCTCTGAAAGTTCCCCACAGCCTTAGCCAGGTATTGAACTCACTCTCTTTGGGTCCTGTCACTGGATCTAACCAACACCTTTATCCACTGTGCCATGTGTCCTTGAGTTAAATAAAGGGTTCAGTTCCACATTCCAACCACCTGAAGAAGGCCGGAGCCATGTTTGATGGATGTCAGTTATCAGTTATCTCCTGGTAATTTTTCCCTCTGAAAGTTCTCCACTGCCTGAACCGGGTATTGAACTCACACTCTTTAGGTCTGTTACTGGATCTAACCAACGCCTTTATCCACCGTACCATGTGTCCTTGAGGACATCTGGGTATGAATTTCTGAGTATTATAAACCTAATTTTTCAGCAACCATTTTTTACCAGTACTCATATTGCAATTTGCTGTTATCATTGCATGTTCTTTACCAGATCTCATATTGCAACTTTTTTGTTATCATTGCTGTTCTCTGGCACTCCTTATTACTGGTTCCCATATTGTATTTATTTCTATGCTTGGCCGAGTCAGGAGATTTTTGTGGCCTAGCATATGTGCTGATTCCTTAAGTTTACGAATTTTCCAATGGTGTTCCCTGTCTATGATCTCAACCTGATCCCACAGGGGACGGTGATCTCCCTTCTCTCTCCATATGTGGTCAGCCACGCCTGATTTTTCTACTTCCCCTCGCATTACAGCTTTCTGGTGTTCTTGAAGCCTTACCTTGAGGGGGCGGCCTGTTTCTCCTTTATATTCCTTTCCGCAGTATATATGTATATATATATATATATATATATATATATATATATATATATATATATATATATATATATATATATATATATTGTTGTGGATTCCGGGAATGGAATCCTGCACAAATAAATAAACAACGCCAGTAATTGAGATAAAAAAATAAGTGTATTAAACGTAAGAATACAGACTTGAAGTGAAGATTAGAAGTATATGTGCAAGTCTCTGTAAGCGAAGCCGTAATTATCTCTCTCGCTGGACTCTCGTATAACTCTCTGTGAACACTCTGTGTACTGTCTCCGTATCTCTCACCCTGACTCAACGTATCTCCACCTGCAGGTATTCTCTCTATCAGTATAAGTATACTTTGGACGAGTCCATCTTGTGTAAAAGGGGTCTGCCCCACAACATATATATATATATAAAACTCCTCCCCGGTCTTCTGAATGAACAGTAGTAGCAGTTTATCAGTTATTCCCGGTTTAGGATTGGGTTTCCGGCTCCTTCTAAAGTTTGTTTCAGCTCTGTATTCCTAACGTCTGTACCTGAACTGTGAAATTTTATTCACTGTTCACTCAATTTTTTTCTCTCCTCCACCGATAGGAATAGATAGGTTCACCTATCGTTCGGTTCACACTCCTCCCCGGTTTTTGAACAGGAGTAGAGATTTATGCATTTTTTCTATTTAAGATTGGGTTTCCAGTTTCCTCAAAAGTCTACTTCCTTTCTATACTCTTTCTTTGCGTGTTCTTTCCTACGCTAATACAACTCCACATAGCAATACTCTATCTTGAGTGCCTTGTGGGCCTTGTATTCGGTGAACAGTTGTAATATATATATATATATATATATATATATATATATATATATATATATATATATATATATATATTTCGTTGCCTAAGTGCTTGGTTCCTTTTTATCGTTATGTGGCATTAGGAGCATTTCGTATTAACTAACGCCATTGAAAAGGTCACTTTTGATTATAATTTAACTGTTTATATATCAGTTTGCTTTTATTTTGAAATCCTGTCAAAACTGTATTTTGTTTCTTGATTCTATTTATTCAGTTTTTGAAAAAAAATGAGAGTAACCCAATGTGTGTATATAGCGAATTTATTAGAATTATTTTTATTTTAGAGAAATGAACTATCTTACACATCTATAAATCTACCATTCATCCAGGCTTCGAATATATTGCTGTCATATATGGTCTGGTGCTCCCACCATATAATTAGATATCCTTGATAAAATCCAAAGAAGAATCGGCAATATTATTGGTCCTGATCTGGGGTTTCAGCTTCAGTCACTTTCCAACCGACGTAATGTTGCCTCCCTCCCTGTGATTTTTCTATAAATTCTTCCATGGCAACTGTTCGGATGAGTTCTTCGTTGTTTTTATTCCCCTCCCCCAACAGACAATGAATTGTATATAAGAGAACTAGTTAGGATTTTCATAGAGACAAGGAGGTATTATGGTGAATGTAATAGAAAAAGGTATGTAAGAAAGTGTTGTTTTGGTGTTAGGAATATTGTTTGTATGTTTGGGTCAGCGTTTGTGGCTAGCTAAGTTTAATATTAAGACAGAAAAAGACCGTCCTTTTCCCCATTCCTCAGTTTTAGCCTTGTGCCACATTTTCTGTATTTGAAACGGAAATAAATATAGTTCTTTTCCAGGGAACATAGAATTGAAGCCCAACACTAGATCGGCGACGAGGTCTCACCAATATACGGTTGAGTTGACTAGATATAGCCCTAAGTCCTATGCTAACAGTTTATTTTTTATTTTTTTATTTTTGCATTTCTTGATTGTGGAACTCTCTTATGGCTCCATGTTTTCCAGCCAACTTTAATCATCAAAAGTTTAAATGCAATGTCAATCGCTTTCTACTGTCCTTCTGATTCCCCTTCTTTTGTTCTTGCTCCCAAGTAACGTTTCTGCTTTGTCTATATTTCTGTGATGAGGTATTATGTACACTATTTACATTATTCGGACTACTGTCCTCATCTTTCTTGCCATATTTGTCACAACGTTTCGGCCGTTGTACGCTCCGCCCTTCTTCATGTGGTTGGAATGTCGAACTGAACCATTTATTTCGCTCGCTGTGCCAGGCGTTGGTTAGATCCAGTGACAGGACCCAAAGAGTTGTGAGTTCAATACCTGGTTAAGTCAGTGGAGAAATTGGAGAGGTGAATTAACAGGATATAATTGATAAGTGGCATCCATTAGACATGGCACGTGGAACTAGAACAGTCTACTCCAGCGAGCGAAATAAAGGGTTCAGTTCGACATTCCAACCACCTGAAGAAGGCCGGAGGGTACAACGGCCGAAACGTTGTGGTAAATACGGCAACAAAGATGAGGACAATAATCCGAATAATGTAAATAGAGTTTCTGTTTTCTCATTCTTCTACACCCAGTAACCTGTGTCTTCGTGGCTTTATTGCCTTGCTTGGGATGAAATCGATTAAGAAAAAAATGAAGACGTAGTTAAAAGCATTTTGATTCTTTTTCCGCATTTCGTCTTTTATGCCGACCGAGTATCTCGTAACTTGATCGCATTATTCGAGGTTATAATATCGGCCCCTCTCCATATCTAGTCGATCGACAAGACTCTCAAGCACTATAATACATTTCCGACGGAAGACCAAATTCATTTTCTTCCTTGTAATAAAGAAGATTTTCATCCTTCCAAGACCTGGCTTGATTTAATCAATGTAAAAATCTTTAATACATGCTTGTATTGTAATCAGGTTCTCATAGAATAGAAACGGGAGAAGACGAAGAATATTTGAACAGCGAACAATTCCAGAAATCTTTGGCCAAGAAGACCACAATCATTCGCTAATGAATCTCCTAATATAAAATCCGGACATTTCCGTATTCGTTCACCGTCTTTGAGAAGGTAAGGTCACAATGTGGACTTTCCTTGCAATATAAGGAATGGGAAGTTGATTATTGTAGAGAACGCCATTAATACAGATACAAGGAACTTATTAACGTTTATGATTAGAAAGATAGATTTATTTCCTCTCGGATATTCAATTCTTTCATTTACTGTTCATATTTCTTCGGTTAATTTTTTTTTTAAATTATTTCACTCCAGGCAAGGCAATAAAGCGACTAAGACGCAAAGTGTGTTTGTGTGTTTGGAGGAGGGTGCCGATTGTGAAAGAATACGGGAAAAACATTATCATTAAATTAGAATTAAGATAGAAGATAACGATTGAAAATTTAAATTTTTGAAGTTGCCTGGAAAGACAGAAGCTGGAAGAGAGTTCAACAAGCGAGAAGTGCGAGAGAAGAATCTGTCAACATAGGACTTACGGCCATATCTAGCCATTTTAACTGTTAAATGATATGACCTTGATTCCAATCTAGTTCCTCTTTTTTTGTGCCGCGTTCTTTCAGGATCTTGTCAATCATACTTCCCCCATTAAAAAAAAACAAAAAAACAAAAACAAAAAAAGACCGTAGGTTATGCGTTGTTTTCCTCTGTTTCTCTTGCCTTCAATCTGTCTTGTGAATATCAAATTTTACAAGCTCCTTTCCTTCATTAGGTGCCGTAGAAATGTCAACTGTCTCATTCCGATTCTAAGTGTCGTTTTTGTTTCGATTTTATGTAAAAATTCGTCGTTGTTCACATATTCGGTCCATGGTATTCTCAGCATCCTTCTGTAGGGCCACATTCCTCTTGCTTCAAGTCACTTCTTCATCTATGAGGAGATTGTCCAGAATTCACTGGCATATAGGAGGACTAATATTACATCACAGTTCAGTACTCTTTTCTTTGTACAAATTTGTCTGTTTCTTAATACTTTGCTTAGCTTTTGGAAGGCATTTTTGCTGTCCCACTGCACCTACGGATTTCAGTGTCGCACTTTCCGTTTTCTGTTAAAACACTTCCCAGATATTTAAGTGGTTGCACTTGTTTGATTTTGGTATCTCCTATTTGCAATTTTCCTATTTGGCTGTTCCCTTTTGCTAGAAACCATTCATTCTGTCTTTTTGTAATTGATATTTATTCCTTTCTTGTTTTCCTTCCGACGGTGTTCTTGTACATTCCTTTATGTGTCCACTATGAACACTGTGCTATCTTCATATCTAAAGCTATTAAGATTGTGGCCGCCAAAAATAAACCCTGGTAGAACTTCTAATTCTCTCAGAATCGCCTCACTGTATAGGTTAAATAAGTCTGGTGAGAAGACTCATCCTTGCCTTGTGCTCTTTTCTATTTTTGTATGTTTCCTGAATTAAAAATATCTGGTGATAGGAAGGCACAGAAGCAGTGCGACTTATTGACCTGAAGGCAGCTATGGTGACTAATGTAGCAACAAAACTGACTCGATCCAGTCGTTGTGACCATGATCGCTGAACATAATTTAGAGCCACATCCTCACATATAATATCTTAACAATGGTACAGAAATAAGTTAACGAAATGGAAGAGGAAAAGGCATTGAAAGAAATAGACAATAGTAAGAGCGTATTGCTTAGAAGAATAAGAAATAAGGAAGAAAGATTTGGTTGTTTTGTTTAACGGCATACCAACACCTCTATGGGTTATTTAATATCGAAATCTAATTGTGAAAATTCAAACTTTATAATTAACCCAAGAGAATGACATTATTTCATGGTTAAATTATAATTACTTAGTTGCATTTTTTTCCAAATAATCTCACAAAATCAAACGAGGAGTGAAAACTTGTTTCTCCTTACAAGAAATGAGATTAATCATAGCAGACTGTTTTTTAAAAATTTTTTTTTTATTGACAATGTAAGTCATGTCTTCAGTTTTACTATGAAATGTACTGTCATTTTGTTATAAAAATGTATCGTTGGTCATTTTACTATGGAAATATATTGGTGATCATTTTACTATAAAAATGTATTATTGATCATTTTACTATGAAAATATATTGTTGGTCGTTTTCTTATAACAATTTATTGTTGGTAATTTTACTATAAAAATGCATTGTTGGCCATTTTACTATAAAAATGTATTATTGGTAATTTTACAATAAAATGTATTGTTGGTCATTTTACTTTAAAATATATTATTGATAATTTTACTATAAAAATGATCCAGAAATTAAGAGGTGGTTCTCCTCTCCTGAAAACCTCAAATCTCTCGATCAGAGTCCTTGCTGCGGGATGAAATAGAGGCGGGGGTGAGCGAATGAAGAAGCAAAGACAAAGAAAGACAGAATAATGTTGGGAAGTTGGGAATTATAAGAAAAACATGATTGATATTTATAAATGAAGAAGAATAATGGTAGCGACGAAAATAACAAGCGATTCCAATAAGCATGTTGTATAAAATGAAAATGAGCGAGCATGTTGTATAAAATGCTGGAAATGCTGGAAGAAGGCACCCAATTGAATATAGTTCCAATCTCCAATCATAAAAAAGAAAATACTTCGCAAGATAAAAGACCGGTGCAGGGTGAAAGGAACAGACGTTTTAATAAAGCAGATCAACGAAAAGCACGCGTAGACAAAAGGAAATGAAAAGTGTTGATGAGAGAGAAAGACGGAGAGAGGGTGTGACAGAAGAGAGATCGGGAGACAAAGGTAAACATGAAAGAAGAAGAAGAAGAAGAGAGAGAGAGAGAAAGAAAAGGCCGTAAAAGAAGTGAGAACTGAAAAAGAGAAGAAAGGAGACAAATGAGGAGAAAGACGAAGCATGAGGCAGAGAGATAGAGAAAGAGAGAAAGAAGAGAGAACAAAAAGAAAGGAATGATAAAGTAAAGAGAGAGAGAGAGAGAAGAGATAAAGAAAAATGTAGAAAAGAAGAGAAGAGAAAAGAAAAAGGAGAACAAAGTGGGAGAAAAAGAGCGAGAGAAATAAAAAATCGAAGAAAGTGGATGAGAGAGAAAGACAGGACAGGGAAAAGTAAGTGGAGAAGAGAAGGAAAATAGATAGATAGATAGATAGATAGATAGATAGAAGAGAAGAGACAAATGAAGAGAAAGAAAATAAATGGCGAAAGAAAATATATTGTAAAAATGAGTGAAAAGAGAAAATGGAGAGAAAACGAAGAATATGGCGGAGAGAAAGAGAGAGATAGAGAAAGAGGAGAGAATAACAAGAAAGAAATGATAAGGAAGAAAAAAGAGAGAAAGGAAATGTGGAAAAGAAGAGAAAAGAATTAAAAAGAAAAGGGGAAACAATGTTGGAGAAAAAAAGACAGAGAGAGAGAGAGTGAAATAAAAGTGGAAGAAAGTGAATGAGAGATAAAAACAGGACGGGAAAAGAAAGTGAAGAAGAGATGAGAAGAGAAGATAGATAGATAGATAGATAGATAGATAGATAGATAGAAGAGAAAAGACATAGATAACATGGGGAAAGACGTGGATGTTGAGAGAGATAAATTGCAGGTCAGTGTTGCTGAGCTTAAAGAATAAAACGAAACGAATGAAATGTTTAAAGGAAACGAGTATGGACACGGATCAAAGATTGTGTTCTATACAAGGCACGAGGGCCACTCAAGGTAGACAGTTATAAAGTAAGAGGCACAATTTATGCGAATATGTGTGGAGGATAACTGTTGACTCTAGACACATTTTGAAGAATTCGGACATCATGACAATTTTTTACAGTGATGTTCACTCTATACAAGGCCCAAGAGCTACATCTATCTATCTATCTATCTATCTATCTATCTATCTATCTATCTATCTATCTATCTATCTATCTATATTTTCTTTTCCCGCTCTGTCTTTCTTCATCTGCTGGAACGAACGAGTGTAGTTCATCAAGACTTTTCGTGGAAATAGCGATAGAGTATCGAAAGGTTTCCTTCGTCTCGTCTGTGGGAAAAGGGTTGTAGGGTGGGAAATAATTCATCACCCACAAGGACGCGGAGACGCTTTTGAACTCTATCGAAGTTGGAAAGTGAACACCGAGCAGCTCCTGCCCAAATATGGAAAGAGACCGCCATTTTCGGCTGGATCTAGCTCTTGTAAAGGGAGGGAGGCTAACAGGGCGTGTCACGTACACACTGAAAAGGTACAGGGGGTGGGACCGATCTTTTTTTTCAGAATCTTTAACGGTGGATCATATGTACGAGTTCCACTTAATATCTGAGGTGAGTTCAAATCACATCAGGCGCTCAAGGAACGGGCCTCCCTGATGGAACTTCCAATCAACGTCATTGGCAACATTACAAAATATATTCAATACTCATCTAAGAAACATGCAATCATATTTGATTGGTTTTGAAACACTGGTTGTTGCATAATATAGGGTCGTACTATGTGTTATTAGTGCCAAGTTGCCTAGAATTAGTCAATCAAACAGATTTTTTTACAGTTATATTCACCCTGTACAAAGCCCGGCAGCCATTCGAGGTAGAGGGTTACACACTAAGGGGTACAGGTTATGCAGATATGTGGGGATGATAACAGTTAACCCTAGACTTGAACAGGTTAATATTGTAGTGATCGGGAAAGTATTTTCTTGGGAGTCAGTTCCACAAAGCTGTAGTTCGTAGGAAGGAGCTGTTAGAATGGAACTGCATCTTACCAATAGAATACGAAAGAAATGTGCGTATCATGGCGAGTCTATAGGTTAGAACTGTTGGAAGTAAGGAATGTAGTTCATCTGAGCACTTTCCATGGAAATAGCGATAGAGCATCGAGAGGCTTGCGACGTATCGCCTGTGAGGACAGGGGTTGTAGCGTGGAAAATAATTCGTCACCTACAACGACGCGGAGACGCTTTTGGACGCTTATCGAGAGTGGAATATGAAGATTGGACAGCTTCTGCTAATATATGGCAAGAGTATTTCATTTTCGTCTGTTCTGGCTGTTTTAAAGGTAGATAGCAGGAGGTGTCAGGTATTTGCTGGAGCGGCACAGAGAACAGACCAGATGCTCAAGGCACGGGGTCTTACCTGAGGGAACAGCCTTTCTTTGTGATTGTTGAAAGTTCTGGGTCCGATCTGCGATGGTGGAAGATAAGTAAAAAGAACATACGATTAAGATATTAAGGAAGACCATATCTCTCTCTCGCTTTCTCTTTGTTTCTCTCTCTTCAGGTCTGAGTGACAACGGTTCTCCACAGCTTTCTATCGTTTGTAGCTCTGAGTAATATTTGCTTCTTTACAATTCCTATTTTATCTTTATGGTACTTGTTTCTCGATCAATTTTCCCAGACTTGTCAAGTTCTTGACACACAACAGAGTCGCAGGTTCTAACAGCTTGTTGTTTGAGTTGCTAAACGGGAGATTTTCGAATGGCAGGCACCACGCTCGGAATCATTCAGTCAAGGCATTCTCGACGTGTGACGGAAAGTGAGTTATGTAAGCACACCTGATCTCAAGTGAAACTCGTATATACAAGCCATTCCTAAAGATGCAGGTAAAATAACCGGCTCCATATACTTCTCCAGTAAGTACCTGTTTTTTTGTCGTTTTTTTTTTAAAGCTTATCACTCCAAGCAAAGCAAAAGTGCCACTAGCACGCAAGGGGTTACAGAAAGTGAGAACAGGAGTAAAGAGGAAAGGGTATAGAGAAGAACGGTGATCACGATCAAGGCATTAGAAGATGTCGATTGACATTACATTTGAATACTTGAAGATAATAGTTATCAAGGAAACAAATAAGAGGAAGGGAGTTCCACTGTCGGGAAGTGCGAGATAAGAAGCTGTTGGAGTAGAAGAGACGGCTACATTTAACCGTTTCGACAGTGAAAGGGTTTGACCGAGATATCAACCTAGTAGCACGCTTAAATCAATGCAGTGAAAGTAGCTCGTTAGAGCAGTTGCCATGAAAATACCTATAGAAAAGACAGAGCGAAGCCACAGCACGTCTGTGAGGGAGTGACTATAGACAAAATGCTAGATTAGGACCTATCAGATTGCATATCCGTCTCTGGATTTTGTTGAGGACCTCGAGATGAACAACGGGGGCGCCTGACCATATATGGCAGCAGTATTCAATGCAAGGACGAATGGTTGATTTGTAGCGTTGAAGGATGGACTCAGGCGAGCTGACTCCTTTTACTATCCTCTACCTTTACAAGAGCCAGATTAGGCCAAGGATGAGCTGCACAGACCGCACTTTCCAGCCTCGATACAGTCCAAAAGCGACTGCGAGTACTTGTGGGTGACATTATTCCCACTCTCCAACCTCTCTCTCTCTCTCTCTCTCACACACACACACAGACGGGATGTGTAAAGAATCTCGCTGCTCTGTCGCTACTTTCACGGAAAGTGCTCGGACGAGCTACATTCTTTGGTTTCGCCAGGTCTAACCCTCACTGCTAGGACCCGCCTTTATCATTTATATAGCAGCAAACCACCAAAATTCTCTCCGTATTCCATCGGAGAGAAGTAAGTTCCGCTCGAAAAGTTTCTTCCAGCGATCCATTGCTCTGTGGTACCGACTCCCATGAGGATGTTTCCCCGATAATTGCAATCTTAACCAGTTCAAGTCTTCCGTTATCTTCCTCTCCTCTCCGTACAACGTGCCTCCTAGTGTGAATCTCTACCTCGAATGGCCCTCGGTGAACCTTGCTATAAAAATGAAAAAGAAAAGAAAATCGGTATATTACTTTTATTGCTTACCCTATATTCGCACGTAAGCTAAGGCTCCATATATATCATTGTTCGGGGCGGCGAGACTTTCAGGTCATTCTCATTTGAAAGATTCACGGATGACACTCTGTCCCTATTTAGGCTACTTCTTTTTTTTATTCGTGTGAAGAAAGTATCGGAAAATGACAGAAACGGAAACGCAAAAATGGTGAAAGAGAAGAAAAGAGGCAACGAGAAAAAGACATGAAAACGATAATCAGAACGCGGTCGATTATGTATGTAACACAAGAATGAGATTTGGATGGGGAAGACCAAGATGGAGACAGTGTACGGATGCACACATGTGATATAAAAAGGTGAAAATGAAATAGAGAGATAGATAGATAGATAGATAGAGAGATTGACAGAGAGAGAAGGCGGGAAATATAAAGAGAGGGGAAGTAGCGTTGAACCGGAAGAAACAAATCAGGAGAACAAAGGAATCAAAAGCCAAGTGGGGGAGAAAAAAAAGTAAAAAAAGTCGCAGTGTCTTTAACGACAAACGTCCGTATTACTTCCGGCGTAGACATTTATTACAAAGCTTTCAGAACGGCTGCCATTGATTCATTCTTCTGGAAGGCGGCATTTCTGATAGGTATCGATTTGCTTCTTTTTTCTTTCTTATCAAGCTCAATTTTCCCCCATTTATTTGATTTGTACATTTTTATTTTTTCTTCCAAATGTTTTTGTTAATGCCCACAATTGTGCTATTTTATTATTTATGTTTGTTTTATTTGCGTGTTTATCCACATCGGCAAAAACTTCACTGTTATTCTAAACACAGTAAGAACTTAAATTTTTTGACAGCATGGTTAAACACGTAAATATGAGGAATTATATATATATATATTTATTTTCCAGTTACACTTAATAGGTAGTAATTCTCGGGAGATGGATTTATTATGGATTTTAGAACCGATCCCCCAGTTTACATCATTTAGAAATTTTACATTACAGGGTACTACACGAAAAGACAGGACATTTGGTATAGTTTTTTTACAGATCGCGACAGCTATTCGAGGATGTGATAAAATATACAAGAATGTTTTTAAAAAAATTATTCTTTATTATTATTGTTTAGGTAATAAGCATTATAACATAGCACAAATAGTTATATTGTGGAAAAAGGAATTTTCGTCAATATTCCCATTTTTTACGTATTTATGATTATTTTTTTAAAACTTTTATCCAAAAACGACATTCTTATACATGTTAGGAGTTAGAAGTTTGGGCTAGGGTTAGGGGTTAGGGGTAAGGGTTAGGGGTAAGGGTTAGGGGTAAGGGTTAGGGGTAAGGGTTAGGGGTAAGGGTTAAAGGCAGTGAACAGTGAACTGGTTATGTATTAACAGATCGTGACAGCTATTAGGGAGATGTGATTAAATATGCATTAATGTTTAAAAAATATTCAGTATTATTATTATTTAGGTAATAAGCATTATAACATAGCATAAATAGTGATAATGTGGAAAAACTAATTTTCCACAATATACGAATTCTTTACGCATTTATGGTTATTGTTTTAAAAACTTTTATCAAAAACGATATTCTTTTACATGTAGTTATGGATAATATTATATATTAACTAGCAGTAAAGCCCGGCGTTGCTCGGGGTTTTATGTGGTTAAATTGCTTTGGGGTTTGAATTATTGAACTTACGCACGTATCCGCAGTTGTTGAGGTCACTGATAGGCCGGGAATCTCACTGGTAGCAAAATCAATGAGATCAAGGGCAACCAGTGGCAATAGGTGGCTGCTGTGATGCTACCCAAAGACTGCCACCCGTTCATAATCGGTCAAGATTTTTAATTCTAGCAATGTAAAATAGTGGTTGCGTTTTCACTGTAGGACTCGCCCCATTCACTATTAAGTCCATAAGTTTTCCAAGTTTTAAGCGGAATACGCGGGCGGTAATATCATGTCTGTGAGTGTAATCCTGTCCGGGTAGGAGTTCACGCGTTATCTCAACCCATTTGGGGTTGCAGATAAATGTTATAAATAAGTCTGGCCGCCCATAATGCATAACACATGTCATAGCGTCCTGCGTGCGTTCATGCATGTAACGCCCCGCCCCAGTGTAGGTAGAGGGCAGAATGCACAGCTTCCCTAGGTCGAGGGGATTGACTTCATTTCGAACGCTGTCGCGTAAGTGTACGTAGGAATCTGAGCGCAGCTGTTTCTGATGATTTCGTATAAAACAAAGCCTCTCTGATTCCATCTTAGCGGCCATGTCAACCGCAAACTGGTGGAAAAGCTCCCTGCATCTATGAAGCAGGTTGAAGTCTCTATCCCTAACCATGAAACGGTATGAGTAGAAGGCCCTGCACGATAAAGCTTTTGAAGATGTTGTAGGTTGGCGACCCGGAGTATCGGGGGAATGCCGATGTGGTAGCCATCGTCACCATAAGGGAAAAGTAAAGGGTACTGAAATGCGTCATATGATCAATGGGTCTCTGAAATCCGCCTCTTGATTTGAGGACAATATCGCGAGTGCGGTCTTGCTCTCTATGTATAATAGCAGCCACTTCGTTGCACGCAGGAGCATTGTACCGGCGTTCGTGTTCATCATGAGGCCGTT
This sequence comes from Acanthosepion esculentum, assembly GCA_964036315.1. Lineage (NCBI taxonomy): Eukaryota > Metazoa > Mollusca > Cephalopoda > Sepiida > Sepiidae > Acanthosepion > Acanthosepion esculentum. The sequence continues at coordinate 25,758,656 of OZ038494.1, read as the reverse complement.
TGTCGGCGTCAACTACAATGTTGAAGGAAGGAAAGGGAGTATTTTCCAAAGCATATTTGAAACTGCGAATATAGCTGTTAACCTCGTGAAGCATGGCCTGAAGTAGTAGTATGACGTCCCTGCGAGGAACTCTTCACCACGGCGGCAAAATACCAATCCGGGTTTCGGCCTGTAGGTTGTAGTCTGCAATAAAGTACAGTTGAAGGAATTTAGGCGTAGAGGTCTCCTCAGGCAGCAGAGACCCAATTCGGTGGTATACCTGCCCCTGTACTTTGAAAGTGGGCATCCAACCCTCTTCTCGAACCACCTGAGCCCCAAATGAGGTCATTTGAAACGAGTTGTTTTATTTTACCTAATTGTTTTAAGGAAGTAGTTGGAGTCGGGATGGGAGCTGGCTATTAGTCCCCTCAACGGGGGTAGGTGGTTCATGCAGAGGTGACAGTCGAACTTTGCCGGAGGATCCGCACAGACCGGCAGGCTCCCTGGTCCATTTGCGGGCGTTGCAGAATTGGCAAACGCAGATCATGGACCCTATATTGATGTCGTCACGCGTAGTTAAGTTAATGCCGGGGTCGTAATTGAAAGCCAAGAAAGACCAAAAAGAGCTACTGGGACAGATAACAGCACGGGCGACCGCAAGGCGCTGAATGTCGCCGTCGAGACGTATGCGGCGAGCTTGGGGAGTTTGAGATAAGCGCACAGCAGCCATGTTTGTAGCAACCCGTGGAAGTCTGTTTGCCTTTGTCTGTGGGCCCTCAGAGTTTCTGGCAGCAGAAGTCGCTGCAGTGTTGCGGGCATTGCGGTTTGCCCGCTGCAGCTCTGTCTCGGACTCCCTCGATCTTGCAGCAGCGTCTCTGGATTGACGGGCGCGTTTGCGGTCGAATGTTTCAGCTGCCCTAGACCTGGCAGTGGTGGCAGCATTCCTAGCATTTCGAACAGACCTACGTAGCGGTGTCTCAGCAGCCCTAGTGGTCGCTTTTGCAGCAGTCTCCCTGGATTGACGGGCAAGTGTCTCTATTGCCCTTGATTTCGCAGTGGCAGCAGCGTTTCTTACTTTACGAAGAAGCCTTTGATGATGAGTCTCGGAAGCCCGAGAAGCAGAGGCGGTTGCTGCAGCCTGTGTGTTCATTCTCGACCGTTGTGCATTCTTGAGCCTTGATCGCAACGAAGCCCTGTAGGCAGCTTTCCCAACCAAGCAGGTGGCACGATCCTCTTGTGACTGCGAGGCCTGCGTGAGGGCGCTGCTTTGAGCGACCTGTGATAGTCGTATTGTAGTCTGCTCCTGGGACTCGCGGGCCCTTCTTGCCCTCATAGCTGACGCCCTTGCAGAACGAAGGCTAAGACGTACCCTCCTTTTTGGCGGCATGGGGAAAATGATGCTAGTAGTGGTTGATTAGGGTTGCTCAATTCCAGGAGTACAAAGTCTAACTTAGTATCGCAAAGCGTGATTGGGATTGGGAAGGCAGGTATTTAAGTAAAACAGCTGAATAAATTGTTTATGCTAGTTGGAAAAATGTAGTTAAACAGACAAACGGAAAACAAAAACGTAAGAAACAACTTGCGGTAGGAGAAATGATCAGTTGGCGGCGTAACAGGAGCAGAAGTGAGACCTTCGTCCCACAGCTGTGCACATCAGGTTCAAAACGAAGTATTACTGGCCAATCGGTTGTGCCAGTCAGCGAGCGTCCTAGGGTCTCGAAAACCAATCAGCGACCACGTACTGCAATCAGCCAATGATATAAATGAGTGACGCATGGTCACGCGTGTGTGAATAACAATCAGCTGTACAGTCTGTAGTGTAGACATTCTCAGTTGAACTTACGTTTGATTGGTGTATTCGCAAATTCCGATGAAGACATGAGTGTATCGACTTCCCTCCGGTATTAGTTGGTCACAAAGGAGCTCACAGGGCAAAAGTTTTTAATTGTCACGACTAAAGCCGATTAAGTTAATCAAAATCCCAAGCAAGTTGAGAAAAGCATCGCCAAATTCAGGTAAACTCGATTTGAATGGGAAGTCAAAACGAGTATGATTTCATAGATTTTTACCCGATAATTGAAACTGATATTGAAAAGGAAAGTCAACACCTCAATACTGTCGGTAAATACTATGCTCAACAGGAATTTTGCTGAAAATTTTTCGCCATTTGCGAATAATATAGCCAAAAATCAGCTAGAATGGACTTGAATCGGATGTCCCAAAGTGATCGATTGTATCGATTTTTCCAGTGATTGATATCGATATTGAAAATGAATGTCAGCACCTCATAACTCTTGATAAAAACAATGCACAACATAATTTTGGTGGAAATTCTTCGCCATTTGCGAAAAATATAGCCAAAAATTAGATTGACTGGATTTGAATTGGAAGTCAAAAGTGGCGTGATGTTATCGATTTTTTCCGATAATTGATACCAATATTGAAGAAAAAGATCAGCAACTAATAACTGTTGATAAAACGAATGCTCAACATGATTTTCGTGAAAATTCCTTGCAGTTTGCGAAAAACACAGCCAAAAATCAGCTACATTGGATTTGAATCGGATGTCCCAAAGTGATCGATTTTATCGATTTTTTCCGATAACTGATATCAATTTTTAAAAACAAAGAACAGCACCTCAAAACTATAAGTAAGTTTGGTGGATAACACTTGTAATTTGTGAAAACTATCACTGAAAAACTCCTGAATGTTTCGAATCAATATTCGACCCCAATTCGGTTTTATCGATTTTTTCTAAAATCGGAGGAACAATCGAAAAATCCGAAGACGTCAAGTACGAATGCCGTAAATTTCCGATCGGTGTATGAATTTTCATGCCAATCGGATGAATGGTTTGCTCAGGGTGAGGTAACAAGGTGACAAACGCACAGGCACACAGACACACTAATGCCATTTATAGATACAGATTACTATTTTTAATTAAAAACTATTTTGCGCTCAGTTGTTGATATTAATAGATATCTCCTGGTGTGTTAAAAAGTTGGAATGATGCAATTATAAAAATTTAAATTTGATCTCGCGATATGTTAATTATCCCCATAGAAATTGATTGCAATATATTAGACTACCTCTGTCCCATAATAGTTGGTACATTTATTGTATGAAATGTGTATGCAAATGTACCAACTATTATGGGACAGAGGTAGTAATAAATAATTCCAATCCCAAATTGGAAGGATTGCTGCTAGTTCTAAGCTGGTTCTCTTTAATCCTGATATGCTACAGTGTTCCCATAGAAATTGATTGCAATATATTAGACTACCTCTGTCCCATAATGATTGGTACATTTAGTGTATGAAATGTGTATGCAAATGTACCAACTATTATGGGACAGAGGTAGTAATAAATAATTCCAATCCCAAATTGGAAGGATTGCTGCTAGTTCTAAGCTGGTTCTCTTTAATCCTGATATGCTACAGTGTTCCCATAGAAATTGATTGCAATATATTAGACTACCTCTGTCCCATAATGATTGGTACATTTAGTGTATGAAATGTGTATGCAAATGTACCAACTATTATGGGACAGAGGTAGTAATAAATAATTCCAATCCCAAATTGGAAGGATTGCTGCTAGTTCTAAGCTGGTTCTCTTTAATCCTGATATGCTACAGTGTTCCCATAGAAATTGATTGCAATATATTAGACTACCTCTGTCCCATAATGATTGGTACATTTAGTGTATGAAATGTGTATGCAAATGTACCAACTATTATGGGACAGAGGTAGTAATAAATAATTCCAATCCCAAATTGGAAGGATTGCTGCTAGTTCTAAGCTGGTTCTCTTTAATCCTGATATGCTACAGTGTTCCCATAGAAATTGATTGCAATATATTAGACTACCTCTGTCCCATAATGATTGGTACATTTAGTGTATGAAATGTGTATGCAAATGTACCAATTATTATGGGACAGAGGTAGTAATAAATAATTCCAATCCCAAATTGGAAGGATTGCTGCTAGTTCTAAGCTGGTTCTCTTTAATCCTGATATGCTACCTGTGTTCCCATAGAAATTGATTGCAATATATTAGATTACCTCTTGAAGAAATCTTTATAAAGAAAAATGTTAATGCGACGTCGAATTAAAATACAGAATATTCACTATAATTATTATCGCTGATACAAGTAAATTGAAGCAAACAAAATGCCGTTTTAAATACAAATCCATTACTTTGCTTACATTTTGAATGGAAAACTGTAAAAAGTGAAACGCATTTTTCTTCATTAACGCATTTTTAATAATATGTCTTGTATGCACTGTATGCACTGGCCTATAGACCTAACACAGACTTTTTAATAAAATAAATGGGTCGTCTATTTAAAAAACGAGTATCTACTATAATAACGTTTGAAGCAATAAAAATCTGATTAAAAATAAATCCACTTAATTCTTATATATATATATATATATATATATATATATATATATATATATATATATATATATGTATACATGTTGTGTCCAAGGTAACCCGAGGCCATTCTACATATATATATATATATATATATATATATATATATATATATAGGTTCATCCAAAAATACGCATACCTAAGTTATACCTAAGGTTTAAATATATTTTTCATAAAGGCAAAATTCAGAACATTTCATAAAATTAAGTTATAGGGCGGTAACAGATGTAAAAATAAAAATTACCAAGATTTTCTGAAAATAAAATTTCAAAAATAAATTCTTTCATTTTTGAATAAGTCCTAAAAGTTTCATTAAAATTAGACAATTATTTGATTTTTGCAAGAATTTCCAAGTTAATGAGTTTTCCCCCTGAAACTGCTACACTAAAATGGGCATTACCACAAGTAATACAAAGTTA
>OZ038494.1:25696322-25751322 GCA_964036315.1 Acanthosepion esculentum | reverse complement strand
TACAATTAGACATAAAAGAATTTTACCCATCCATAACAGAACGTACACTAGATAAGGCCATCAACTTAGCTCAGGAACAAATAATAATAAAACCAAACGAAATCGACATCATTAAGCACTCCCGTAAATCATTATTATTTCACCATGAAGAAGCATGGATAAAGAAAGATGGGATATTTGACACTACAATGGGAATCTTTGACGGTGCAGAGACATGCGAAATCGTAGGTATTTACTTACTACACGAACTAAGCAAAATAATAGATAGAAATGACACAGAGCTCTACAGAGATGACGGTCTCATAATCTTAAGAAACTGCAACAAACAAAAGACAGATAAAACTAGAAAAGCAATAATTAAAATTTTCAAAAATAACGGATTCGAGATAGATATAAAAACTAACCTAAACGAAGTAGATTTTCTAGATGTCACCTTCAACCTAAGAAAAGGCACACACAAACCATACAGAAAACCGAATGATAAACCACAGTACATACATATATACTCCAACCACCCGTCTTCTATAATCAAACAGATACCAAAATCGATTAACCGCAGGCTTTCCAGCAATTCTTCCGATTAATCTATATTTAACAAAGCCAAGAAAGACTACGAAACAGCCCTAAAAGATAGCGGATTCCCAGCAACACTCACATACTCACCACAGAACACAAAAAAGACCAACAGAAAAAGAAATATCATATGGTTCAACCCACCGTACAGCAAAAACGTAAAAACAAACATAGGAAAAATATTCTTCAAGCTTTTACACAAACACTTCCCGGAATCAAGCACCCTACACAAAATATTCAACAAAAACACAGTAAAAATCAGCTACAGTTGCATCGAGAACATGGCACAAATAATAAAAAAGCACAACAGAAAAATTATTAACAAACCACACGAACAAATTAAACCAACGTGCAACTGCAGAATAAAAAACGAATGTCCCTTAAACGTAATTGCTTACAAAACAACGTAATCTACCAAGCCACGACAAAATCAGCAGATAATGAAAAAAAAGTATATATAGGAGTAACCGAAGGACCATGGAAACAAAGAAATTATGTACACAAAATGTCTTTCACAAATAGTAAATATGCGAACAGCACAATGCTTTCTAAGTATATCTGGGAAATAAAAAACAAAACACACACCACACCAAAAATATCTTGGAAAATAAGGAAAAAATCATCAGCCTACAACAACCTATCAAAAACTTGCAAACTTTGCTTGGAGGAAAAAATAGCTATCATTACCTTCCCAGATCAAAATAAATTATTAAATAAAAGATCCGAGCTAATCTCAAAATGTAGACATGAAAACAAATTTTTACTACGTAACTTAAAATAGAAAAATAAATAAATATATAAACAAACAACAATAAAATAAGCAAAATAAATTACTCCAAACAAATCACAAAACCACACCTGTTAGAATATACGAAATAAAATCAAAACAAAAGAACGGACGAAAGTTATAACTGTTATACAAATAAAAATAATAATAACAAAAACATTAATAAAAGATAATATACCACGTTACTTAAAAACCGAAAGCCAAAAATATATAGTGTAACAAATAAATAACAACAAGTATAATAAATCGATCTAAATACATCCAAATATATAAATAAACTAACAACCGATTACGAAAAACTAGCCGTTTAAAAAAACAAAAAAACAAAAACAAATAAAGATAACCAACCTAAATAGATAAATTAAAAACTGTTCCCACCTAAATAATAGTCAGAAAAAAACACAACATCACACCCCAAAATTCAACAAATAGATTTAATCAATGACAAATAAACAAATATATAAGATAAAAAATAAAAATGAAAATAAATAAAAACAAGCAAAACAATTTGACCCAAATAAATAAGCGAACAAGCGACTTCCGGTAAATGACGGCCATTATAGACTACCAACAATAAGCTATATAAACAAATTTTTACTACGTTAACCAAAAACACCGATCAAAATAAAAGAATAAATAAATAAATATATAAGATATAAAATAAAAATAAAAATAAAAAAACAAACAAAAAACAAGCAAAATAATTTGACATAAATAAATAAACAAATAAGCGACTTCCGGTAAAAGTAACCGCCAAAATAGACTACCCATAATGCACCACTGACCCTTATATAAATAGCCGAGAAAAATAACAGCACTAGTCGCCTGACGATTGCACTAGCATGAAACAGACTGTCGCCTCTAAGTGCTGACTTCCATGTCCACTTTTATATTTACACACGCTCTATCTCTGATATTGAGCACTTTATCCCATAAATATAGCACACTTTAAGACTATATTTCTGCATATATATATATATAGTATCATATATATATATATATATATATATAGTATCATTCATATATATATATATATATATATATATATATATATATATATATATTATCATATATATATATATATATATATATATAGTATCATTCATATATATATATATATATATATTATCATATATATATATATATATATATATATATATATATATATATATATATATATATATATATATCGTTTACTTTATCTGAAGTAGAATTTCAACGACAAAGATTGCCATCAGCCTTTGTTTCTTTCTCTCAACACCGATCTCTATTCTTGCGTTTTCTTATCTTCCTTGTCGTTTGCAAAGTTGTCCAATGACTTTTTCGCTGTCACTCACTATTTGCATAGCGGATGTCGTCAAGTGGGGCGCGCAAATATGCTCCCGGGCCAGTGAGCAAAGAGATCAATCAAATCAGTCATCGGTCCAACTAGTTCATTTTTAATTGATTGACATTCACTTCCAAACTTTGTTTTCCTTTTCTCGTCATTTGGTTTTATCCTCTTGGCTTGAACCAAGCAAATTAACGTATTGGGCAAATTGCTAGACATTCGGTCAAAGCACGCCCGACACGTTTTGTCAATACGTAACTAAAAAGCTTTTTCTTTGGTTACGATGACTGTCAGTTGCAATAATTTGTTGATAAGCGGAATTTTCTTTTTTAAATTCGATTTACCCCAAATAAGACAGAAAGCCACTAAGACGAAAGGGGTGTGAAAGAATTAGAAAACAGAAATATTACTAAGGAGTAAGAACAACAGAAGAGTGATCAGGAAGACATTAGATAACGATTGACATTGCATTTAAATTTAAGTTAGTTAACTGGAAAGCATGGAAAGTTCCACAAGAGACAAGTGCGAAAAATGAAACTGTTAGCATAGAACTTACGGTTAGATCCAGCCCACTTAACTGTAAATTAATGAGACTTTGTTGCTAATCTAGTACTGTGCTTAAATTCATAAAGTCTAGGTACCATAGAGAAAATCCCGTCCGAGCAATTACCATGAAAGTATTTATAGAAAAGGCAAAAAGGAAAAAAAACTTTACGGCATTTGTAAAGTGACTGAAGCTGAGACGGCAGGTCAGGACCAATAATATTGCTGATTCTTTTAAAAACCTCTAAATATATAGCAGGATCACCAAAAAACCTCTAAATATATAGCAGTATCACCGCACCATATGTGGCAGAAATATTCTAAGCATTGAACGAATGGAAGACTTATAAATATGTAAGATAGATTCTCGAGAGAAAAATTGTCTAGAACGAATTTCTTAGCAGTTGGCCTAGCAATGGATTCAATATAATATTTCCACTTCATGTTAGCAGTGGATGTTAGCCCAAGAAGGCGAAACGTGTCACGCTCCTGGAGGTTAGCGTCAGGCAGAAAATGGCCGAATTTTGTATTTTCTATCTAATCTGACAAGAAGGAATAGAGAGAAACCAATGTCAGCTAGCTAGCTAGATAGATAGAAAATACATAGATAGATAGGAATACAAGGATACAGAAATGGAAACAGCATGAGAGTGTTGTGGCCTAGGGAAGGTTACTGAATAGAATAATCATACGAAGGTTGGTAATGAACGATAATACTTAGGACAAGAACAACACATATAAGATTCGCCAGCGTCGCGTAGAAGAAGTAGTCAACTGCTAAAATTGAATCAAGTGAATCCACAATGAATCTCCAACTGCAGACCAACATAGAGTATTTACTACTGTATTTATGTGAATGGGGACATAGCCATTATCGTTCGTAGGTATGCTACAAGAGAAAAACAGATAGATAGACAGACAGACAGATATATAACGAGAGAGAGGGAGAAACAGATAGAGTGATAAAGAGAGAGAGAGAGAGGAATGAAAGAAAGATAAGTGTATATGGCCGTTTATACGTTTATGTGTCAATGAGAGAAAGTGTATGGTCATATGTGTAAATAGAAGAAAAAGTTGTTGACAGGTGTACATGTTAGAAAGGAAACAGAGTGTATATATATATATATATATATATATATATATATATATATATATATATTATAAGTTGTTACATTCGTACAAACAAGTAATCACTACAAATATGTATATATATATATATATATACATATATATACTGGGTGGTTCGGAAGTCTTGTCACCCCTATATAATATAATTTTCTATTTCAGATAGCTGACACGAAAAGGATGGTGTTCAAACAGGCCTTCTCGATGCGTGAAAACGTCAATGAAAGCGAATAAAGTGAATCCGTACATGTCCTTTGCATTAATGTATTACTTGTCCTTCTATTGTTCTCATTACTTTTTGGTAGGGCTGACAAGATTTTACGACCACCGATATATGTATGTATATATATATATATATATATATATATATATATATATATATATATATATATATATATATATGTGTGTGTGTGTGTGTGTGTGGTGGCTGTCTTTATGTGTGTATATTTGTATGTGTGTTAAGTGTGTGAATGAGAGCGAAAAAGAGGATGTGCATGTGTACGTATATACATATGTGTTTGTGTGTGTGCCACCGTGTGTGTGTGCCACCGTGTGTGTGTGTGTGTGTGTATATATATACATACATATATATATATATATATGTGTGTGTGTGTGTGTGTGTGTACGTGTATACGAGTGAGAAAGAAAGACTGTGTAAGCACTAGAAAGAGAAGTAAACAAATGTCTGTGAGCACGTTTGTATGTGTTGGCAATGCTTCCTATTATAAATAATGAAGAGAATGGAAGAAAGAAAAGGTGAATGCAATGGATGATCACAAATGAGGATAAAACTGAACTAAAAAATAAAGAATGAAAGAAAAGGAAGGAAGGAAGGAAGGAAGGAAATTAAAGCGTTTTGAAAGTCAGAAAGAAAAGGATCGTGTCAAGGAGAATCAAAATTTACGGGAAAAAACACGAAGGAAAAAGAATTGAAAAATATTGTAACAAAGAAAGTAAGAAAGAAAATCAGAAAGAATGAAAAAAGAAAGCAAAAATGAAAACACAAAGTGCGAAAGCAAGAAACAAGCCTGAAAATAAAAAAAACGAAATAAATGAATAAAGAAATGAATAACAAAAGAAGAAACAAAAAGAAAGAAACAAAGAAGAAAGATGGAAGGAATGAAAAAGAAAGAATGGAACTAAAGATGAAACCAGAAAGAGAGCAAGAGAAAAAGAATGAATAAGTTGATAAATAAATAAAGAATGACAGACAGAAAATATAAAGAATAATCGGAGGATGGAAAAGTAAGAAAGGAAGCAAGAATTCAGGAAAAAAAAAAGAAAGAAAAAAGAAAAGCAAGAAAAAGAATAAAAATGTTAAATAAAGAAATAAATAAATAAACAATGAAATGATAGAAAAACGGAAAATTTTTTAAAAAGAAATAAAGAAGGAAAACAGAAAGAGAGAATGCCGGAAACAAAGAATGAAAAAGTAAAGTAAATGAATAAACAAAGAAAGAAAGTAAAAAGCAAAATGAAAAGAAGCAAAATGAAAGAAAGCAAAAATGTAAGTAAAAGGAGAGATTGTAAGAAAAAGAATAAAAAAGATAAAGAAAGAAAGAAAAAAAACAAAAATTAAAGAAAATCAGAAAGGGTGAAAAAAGAAAGCAAAAAAAAATAAAAGCTGAAAGAGAAAAAAAGCAAGAAACAAAGACTGAAAAAGTGAAATAAATGACTAAATATAGAAAGAATGAAAGAAAAATGAAGAAATAGAAATAATAGTTTGCATAATCGAGTGCGACTTCAGTGGTGGTCCAAGAAAAGTGTGGGTGAGAAGAAAGCGATTACAAGTGAAGCCTGTCACCCCTGTCCGTCAGTTTTCTCCTCCCCTATTGAACGCCAGCAAACAAACGGTCGGATCGATACACATTGGCGATAGCATATAATTTGGTTACGCATTCCGATGTAAGTGTGGACGCCGAGGCCAAAAAAGACCGCCTCCTCCTACCCATCAGTTATTTAACACGTCATAGGGCAATATGCGTCGGCGACCTTGGCGAAAAAGAACCTTCATCTATCGGGGGGGGGGGGTCGGTGTCTGCAAGTAGACACAGTTTCGATGCTTCTGGGGTTGGGGGTTGTCTGTTGTGGGTTGTCTGTTGAGGGTGGACTGGTTCAGTTATCTTCATGCCTACGTGGTCATTTCTATCGACGACTTATTCGATACGGCTTATCTTTTCTGTTCGAATACACACAATAAGAGATGCAGATTACAAAGAACGCTTGAACGATAAACAGAAAGAGAAAGAGAGAGAGAGAGAGAGGGGGGACAGAGGGAGAGAGGAGGAGTTGGAGGGAGGGAAAGGGAGAGGAAGAGAGAGAGAGAGAGTTTAATTAGGAAAAGGAATTCAGGATAAAGAAAGAAGATTCAGAGAGAAGGAAAATGGCAGTTTAGAATAAGAAAACTTTTATAAAGATATATACAAGAAAAAAGATGCTACATGAGGAGGAACATGTAATAGTTTGCTTTGGTCTGTTTAGCGGCATATCAACTTGTGGGTTATTTAATAGCAAAATTTTAATTTCTTGCCACCTTTGGTAATTTTTTTTTCTAAAAATGTATTGCTGTTAATTTTTTAAAATTTTTTACTCTGAAAATCTATTGTCCGGTAATTTTTTTTTTTTTTTTCTCTGAAGATATATTGTCATGTAATTTTTATTTTTTTTTTACTATGAAAATCTATTGCCGGGAAATTTTTTTTATTTTTTTTTACTATAAAAATCTATTGTCCGGTAATTTTTTTTTTTTTTGAATGAAAATCTATTGCCCGGTAATTTTAATTTTTTTTTTTTACTATAAAAATCTATTATCCGGTAATTGTTACTTTTTTTTTTTTTACTATAAAAATCTATTGTCCGATAATTTTATTTTATTTTTTTTCTCTATGAAATCTATTGCCCGGTAATTTTTATTTTTTACTATAAAAATCTATTGTCCGGTAATTTTAATTTTTTTTTTTACTATGAAAATCTATTGCCCCGTAATTTTTTTTTTTTTACTATAAAAATCTATTGTCCGGTAATTTTTTTTTTTTTATTATACTATGAAAATCTATTGCCCGGTAATTTTTATTTTTATTTTTTTTACTATAAAAATCTATTATTCGGTAATTTTATTTATTTTTTTACTATGAAATTCTGTTGCCCGGTAATTTTTATTTTTATTTTTTTTGTTACTATGAAAATCTATTGCCCGGTAATTTTAATTTTTTTTTATATGAAAATCTATTGCTGGTAATTTTTATTTTTTTACTATGAAAATCTATTGCTGGTAATTTTTATTTTTTTACTATGAAAATCTATTGCTGGTAATTTTTATTTAGTTTCAGATTCACTGTGGAATTCACTTACTCACTTTTAACAGTTGACTACCACTTCCTTGCGCCGCTGGCAAATCTTATATGTGTTGTTCGTGTCCTAAGTATTATCGTTGTGTGCGATGAACTGGTTTTCCCCTGACAACCATTTTCCCACAGACGAACCGTTGCAAGGCCCTCATTACTCTTTCCATAGTAAATTTTGGGATAAGCTACATTCCTTAATACCCTCAACTCTGACACTCCCAACTAAGACACACCACGAGGCAAACCACGCTCATTACCTTTGTATTCCTAAATTCCACTCGGATTACTTCTTTCCAGAAACTGTTTCTTTACGGAACAAAATATCAAGAGGTTGCTTTCCTAACTACTACACTCTTGAAGAGGTTATGGTTAACTGTTATCTTCCCTATATATTCGCATAACCTGTGCCCTTTATTCTTATCGCTCACACAACAACCTCCTTTCAGTAAGCCACAAACTTGGGTTTGGCCATCTATAGGGTTAACATTAGTAAACAAAAAAATATGGAAAGGGTGTATTTGTTTGTGGACTGATATATGCGTCAAGGACAAACTCAAATACAATTTAAATGCTACAAACATCCCTATAGGGGAGTTCGAACTTGTTGTTGAAAACCGAGAAAACTGGAGAAACACCTGCTACCGAGATATAACTAACTTTGAAAAGAATCGTCTCAACCATCTGAGAGAATTAAGAATTAGCACTAAATCTCAGGCTAATATATCAACCCATATGACGGTCAACCCTTCAGTATGCACTTTGTGTGGATTTGTTTGCAAATCCCGTTCAGGATTGATGTCTCACACGAAACATAAAAACTGAACTGTAAGACACGCATACGTCGAAAACGACGGGAGAGTCCATCATATGCATCATGAAAAAAATTCTGATGTTAACATTAAACATTGCTGCAAAAGATGATGATCCAAATATAATCCAAATTATTGGTTTGGTTTGGTTTGGTTTGGTTTGTTTTACGGCGTACCAACCTCAGTGGGTTATTTAATTCCGACAGTGACAGGGTGTAATGGAGTTCTATTTTTCCCTCAGATTAAGTTATTTGCAGTGGTGTGCAGTAATATGAATTTATTTTTGGGGTGTATGATGAAACTTGTTTACCCTTGAAAAATATTGCGTTATCCGAGACTGCTTCGGATTTTCATTACGCCCAAACAATATTGTCTCGACAGTCGATTAGTTATCCTACGGCCATTATCTGCGATGGACGTTACTCCAAGAAGCGTACAAAAATTGTAACGCTGCACGAAAACACTGGCAAACCGTACCAAGATATTACTGGAATTCTCCGAGGTTTTTATAACACTATTGGATTCTACTTTGATCAATTAGAATGTATAAAGTTTAACAGAAGAATCGTGATGAAATCGATCATAGATGAAAATGACATGTTTATCATTAATTAATCATAGCTAAGGATTGTAAGCTCATGAATAACTGAAATAAATGTCAAATATATATATATATATATATATATATATATATATATATATATATATATATATATATATATATTATTCCAGGATCATTTTCCAATTTATTCAACATGATCTTCGCCGTCTCTAACCTTCTAAATTTCTCTCCTAGAGTAACAAGTTGCAACACAAGTTTTACGTACGATTTCATTTTCAAGTCTTTTTTTTACTGCTCTTTGGACTGTCATAGCTGAAACTCCTCTCTCACGTGCCAATCGTCTTATGAATTGAGTTGGATCTTTTCTAATTGATCTCTTTAGCTCTAGGTTGAAATGATGATCCATCTCCCCGTTTTGACCTCCTGATCCAATTTTCCTTTCTACTGTTCCCCCTTTTTAAAACTTATTCACCGTTCGCTTGATGGTTCTTGAATGGACTGTGAAGATGGAAGACAGAGTATGAATGTTGGTACCATTACTGCAGGCTAGAATGAGCCTTCTCCTCTCACCCTTGCTCATTTGAGAGGATAGTGGGGCTGATGCAAAACAGTTTTAACCTGTTTTCTTTCTAGCTGAATAACTTTCATTGATTCTTACGACAAATGGTATCAAGATGGCTAAACGAAACTTAGTTTACTGTTGTTTTTTTTAGATATTAAACATTTTGTGGGATAGACAATTATGCTGAAACACGATTTGGACAATTTTGCTGTTACACCCGTTACACATATGTATATATATATATATATATATATATATATATATATATATATATATATATATATATATTATATATATATATATATATATATATATATATATATATATATATATATATATATAATTTAAATATTTTTATATTTATAGGAAAGTGTGTCTAATATCGAGAATAAAGAGTCCATTGATATAGGCAGCGTGTACGCACGAATCAAAACTACGTGGTGACAGTCGGTTTCTTAAATTAAGTTATTAGCAGTCATCATGCAATTTGGATTTCTACGTCCATTCTGTTTCTTTTTATCTATCTATCTATCTATCTATCTATCTATCAGTCTGCCTGTCTCTTTCTCTATGTCAACCGGTCCTTCTCTTTCTTTGTCTTTTTATACTATTGTTTACCCAATACAATGCCTAAGAGCCACTCAAGTTAGAGGTTTATTGAATTAGTTTGTTGTAAGAGTGTATCTATCTCAGCTCAGTCATTATCTATCTCAGTCATTTCAGATATCTTTATCAATTTATTCATTATCTATCTATCTATCCTATCTCAGCCTATTCATTATCTATCTATCTATCTATCTATCTATCTATCTATCTATCTATCTATCTATCTATCTATCTATCTATCTAATTCTGTTCATTATCTATCTATCTATCTATCTATCTATCTATTTATCTATCTAATTCTGTTCATTATCTATCTAATTCTGTTCATTATCTATCTATCTACCTACCTATCTATCTATCTATCTATCTATCTATCTATCTATCTATCTATCTAATTCTGTTCATTATCTATCTATCTATTTATCTATCTATCTATCTATCTATCTATCTATCTATCTATCTATCTAATTCTGTTCATTATCTATCTATCTATCTATCTATCTATCTATCTAGATCATTTTTAGCTATTTGAAAGAGTCCTGCTCATTATTTGACTGCTTACGAATACCAGGCATTTGAAAACAGCATAGGGTATTGTGCACGCCTATGCAAATATTGGCAAATTAGATATTTGAAGAGACGAATAGAGTGAAACCCACAAAGAGAGAAAAACACAAGATAAGACTCAGAGAGAGAAAGAGTGGAGGAGAAAGAGAGAATGAAAGAAAGAAAAGAGAGAGAAAGAAGAAAAGACAGATAGAAGAGAAGGACAGAAATAAAGATAGATTGATTACAAAGAAAAAGAGATCGATAGGTAGATAATAGTAAAGAGGGAAAGACAAAGATGGCGCGAAAGAGGGGGGGGTCACAGACTAAGATAAAAAGGGAAATGGTTGGTCTGAGACAACCTTCAGCACCCAGAGACTAGGTGACGGGTTGGTGGTAAAGAATAGAAATTGCAAAGCAGCAGCGTGTTCGTATCCTTATCTCCACCCCCCTTGATTCCATTGTGCTCTACATCGACCAACGATAACACGACAACGTCAGGCGATACTGGCTTGCTTTTCGCCAAATCACGAAGGACTTATGAGCTTATACGTCGGATTTGATGCTTCATTCATGGCCTGACATATCTACGCCATCTCTGATTTTCACATGCGCTTTGACGTTCTCCTATCTATAGTTCCCTTGATGCTGACGTCATCGCCACGACGACAAACTTCTTACCAGTAGACTCCAGTGAGAAAATTGGAAAACGAAGACTGGAAAATGGCGAAACGAAGCCAGTGCCATTTCACGATTTCTTAAAATCCACACCACGAACAATAAGTTACAAGAATTAATCTAAGGATGGCTAGGCTGGGTACAGTATCACAAGCAGTTTTTTTTCCGGTTTCATAATAATAGATCTGCTTTCGTCAGTATGGGACTATGAGATTCAGCATACCAACACCGATCAGGCTACGAGATATATAAAAGTCCTATTCTGCCAGGAACGCTTGCTTTAGTTTCTTCTTCTTTTTATGCAGGTGATCATGACTCTCCACAACTTCCAATTCTTCATACCTCTCGCTAATATTTGTCTCATTACTATCCACCCCATTGCTGTTTTGCCATTCGTTTATATATAGCTCCAAGTTCCTGTCTAACATCTAAATACACAAGCTCGTTAAGGTATGTGATCATGACTCTCCACAACTTCCTATTGTTCGTAGCTAGCTCTAAACAATTTTTGTCTCATTACTATCCTTCCCACTTCTTGTTTGCCATCCATTTAACTAAGATCGTTATGTAGGTGATCATGGCTTTCCACAACTTCCTATCGTTCAGAGCCCAAAGTAATATTGTTCTCCTTATTATACTTCCCAGTTCCTGTTTTGCCATCTTTTTCAACAAGCTGGTAAGTTGGTGTACATGGCTCTCCACAACTTCCTATTGTCTCTGTTCCAAAGTAATATTTCTTTCCTTACTATCTTTCCCAGTTACTGTCTTGATTAAGTATGAGATCATGGCTCTCCACAACTTCCTATCGTTCGTAGCCCAAAGTAACATTTGTCTCCTAACTATCCTTCCCAGTTCTGTTTCGTCATCCATTTAAATAAGATGCTTAGGTAGGTGATCATAGAAGGGACCAGAATGACCTTGAACAAAGAACATTTGAAAACCGTACGCTGTACTGCTTGAAATTCGCATCGGAGGCTCCAGTACGAACATTTCAGTGCTTGGGTGTCACTCTGAAGGCAGTGAAGAGGATTCCGAAAGAGTTGGATGAGTCTAATGGTGATTATGAAGGTGCAGCAGCTCGGAAAAACCCACTCTGATGGTTCTGATTAAAAAAAAAAAATACTCCCGAATTTGTTGGTGAGGGCCTCAGACTTAACACGGGGGGCTACATCAAGTGCCTTGAGGAGATAGTGCTGTCCTAAGTCAAGAGGGTGGCTGCTGGAAGACCCTATGTCTGCCAACAGGACCCTGCACCATGTCGCACAAGCAGGAAAACCCAGTCAGACAATTTCTGCGATCACATCACCCCTTACATCTGCCTACCTAACTCCCCAGACTGTAATCCCCTTGATTATTATGTGTGTGACGCAGTTGAAGTGAGAGACCAACAAAACTCCTTGTAACACCAAAGATGAACTGAAGGCAAGGATTATGGTAGCATTCATGAACTTAAACAAGGAGACCGTCCAGAAGAGTTGCGGGAGATTCTGAAGTCGTCTGGAGGCTGTGGTTGAAGCCAATGTCGATTTTATCGAATAAATTTACTTCAAGCTATTTTATCGAATAAATTTATTTCAAGCTATTTTTATGTAATTTTGGTAAATATATCTGTTAAAATGAGATGTCAGTGTCATTTTCATTTTTGTGCCATTTAGACGACAATTTATACATCGCACCCTGTATCTCTGTTAAAATGAGATGTCAGTGTTATTTTCATTTTGGCGGCATTTAGACGACAATTTATCAATCTCACCCTTTAGAATAGACTGGGCTAGAGTTACTTTCGCCCAGCAATAAAAATTATAAAACCAAAACATTAGCCTAAAAACTCGTGTCATGTTCTTAAATAGTCTCGTTAGATCGAAGCATTTATATATATATATATGCCAAACATAGCATCAAACCTGTTTAGAAATATCTAAAATGTCAGCCGTATACAACCGCTTTATCAGATCGATGTTTAAAAATGGCTTCAAGTGAGTGAAGCGTGTAGCTCTCAGCAAGGACCTATTATGAATCTCATGACGCTACAGAATTTTAATAGAAAACAGAAATCACATCACTTAAGGACTTTCAACAGCAGCAACATCTAAAATGGGTAGCACATGTAATTTGAACAGAAAATAATCAAAATGGAAGGAAACCCCCCATCAACACTGGAAAGAGCGATAACAGTGGATTCGAGAAATTTATTCTCCTGAATAATTGTTTTAAAAGAAAGACTTAAAATTTCAACCGAATGTAGCAAAGGCTTCTCTGCCGATGAATACTGAATGTTTCCTTATAAGGAAACGGTTATATTACCATTAATTTTAATATATTTTATTGTTATACGTTATTTATACAGACAGAAATATTTAAGTAAATGCTCTGTTATATTTTATAATAAGCAGTTTAACAACAATAAAAGAAACAACGTATTTATTGAACTAAGTAACTAATAATAACAAAACAAAAGTCATTGAAACAAAGCAAGTACAGTTGACCATTGATGACAATTCCAGAACAACGTAACTATAAACAATTTTTTCTATCCTCTGCCAGCCGCTATGATGGAGAAAGCATTACCTCGAACCGTCGCCAGTGAGACACACTGCAAGAGCCACTCCGTTTCGCGAGGCTCGTTCAATCGAGACGCAATCGCGCCAATCCTCCGAAGGGACACCATCGAACGAGGGCCAATAACCCCTGAAGTCTCCACTGTGGGCCACAGGAGTAAAAAAAAAATCTATCAGCAAGAGAAGAATATTTAGCTATTTTTGTTATCTCTGCGTCTCGGGCGACGAAGCCCAGCTCAACCGCGGACCTGATCAAATTAGCGGCCGAAAATGTATCCGCACAGGTCGCATCCCAAATCAACGACTTACCCATTTTAAAATAAAATATATTAAAATAATTGTTGGACTTTGTCCATTTCGTAGTGTGTGACGTCATTTGTTTGCGTTTAGATACGCTTCGAGAAGATGTGATTGTTTGTGGAAAATCATGGAAATTTTCGTTTAAAAGCCGTAAAATCGACCTTACTAACTAGACGTTCTTCTGTAGCTAAACAGGTATAGCACGTCAGGCTATATGATGGTTCCGTGTAGGATACAGGTTCGATTCCTGTCGGAGGGCACAAATTTTCTAAGAAAATTTCTCGGACGTTCAGGCCGATAAATGCTGTTAATACTGTTTATTATAAACAGAGCATTTACTTAAAAATCTGTGACTATATAAATAACGCATAACAAGAAAATATATTAAAATAATTGTCCATTTCGTAGTGTGTAATATTAATATTAAATAGGCCTAAAAATATGATTTAAGAAGAGATCGCTCAAGTAGACACTTTGAAGATGGATGAAATAAATGGTCAACTTGTCTCAAACTTGTTATATTTATAAAGTAAAGGTAAATTGTGTTCTGTTCTGCCACCCATTTACACAAGCTCGTGTCCATGACTCTCCACAGCTTCTTAGCCTTCGTATCCCTAAGTACTATTTTTCTCTTTACCATCTTTCTTGGTCCCTGTTCTGCCACCCATTTGCACAAGCTCGTTAAGTAGGTGATCATGACTCTCCACAACTTTCTAACTTTCGTAGCGTTAAATAATATTTATCTCTGTATCATCCTTCTCGGTCCCTGTTCAGTCATCCATTTACGCAAGCTCGTTAGGTAGGTGATCATAACTCTCCACAACTTCCTATCCTTCGTAAATCTATATAATGTTTTCTCTTTACTATACTTCCTTGTCCCTATTCTAACAACCATTAAGATTTGTGTTTATGCTATCTCTCCTAATCCCTTTTCTGCCAACCATTTACACAGGCTTCTTAGGTTGTTTGCTGCATTCCACTATTCATCTTGCCTTTGATATGTCCTATGAGTGTCAGATTCTCCAAGCCGTCTTTCCTCATTGTGTGCCATATAAACTTTCAATTGTCTCTTTCTGATTTGTTCCCATTTTCTCTGAAACTTTCTCGTTATATATTTTCTATCCATGGTATTCTCATCATTCTACTGTAGAGCCATAACTCTCTTACCTCAAGCCCCCTCTTTATCTGGAAGGAAATTGTCCAGCATTGATTGATATATGAGAGAATTAATATTGCATAACAATTCAGTACTCTTTTTTGTTTCTAATAAGATTTTCCTGTTTCTTGATACTTTGCTTAACTTTGGAAAGTAATATTTCACTAATCGAATGCACCTTCGAAATTCGGTATTGCATTTTCCACCCCTGTGTGACATGAACCTCAATGTTAACTGTTGAATCAGGCGTATGATCAACTTAATAAGAAATGCGATGTCTTTATGTTTCTACTTCTCATCCCCTTTTTTTTGTGGGGGCGGGTTACTACCTATCTAGACTGAATCTTCTTTCGGCGAATATAGGTCAAGAAAGTAATTTAGGGTCATGACAACAAACACAATGACCTCCTAAGAAATAGTAGGAAGTGAGTTTGGGGTGCTTGACAACAAACAGAATGACCTCTTAAGAATCAGTCAGCTACGCTCATGTGGCATACATCACCAAGTAAAATTTTGACATTGTAATTTTAGTTTCCCAGTGACCTTCTACGACAGCAGTTCGCGAGAAAAATAGACTTTCATGCGATCGTAAAGACTGAGAAATACACCCACAAGTCTATTCCATTATTTGTTGTATCGTGAATAAGGAAATTTCGTCCCGGAGATCTTGGGTTTATATAATTATTTAATGGGTAAGGAATAAAGAAATATAGTACCCAAGTAGACAAAGGAATCATCGTACTTTCATCATGAATGCAATCCACTTAACCAAGGGGAAAGAGAACACAAACATTATTCCAGAATCTTATATTCACATTGCAGAAGGAAGAACAACCATCTTCTGTGAATATTCTACAGCAACTTTGTCACTACGAACCTTCGAAATCCAAATTTTTGAAACACAAACGTTTGAATTAACATCTAATATCAATTAAGTGTTCTTTTATTAATTGTACGTCTGTCACTTCATACTTTTTCCATATTTTGTTTTTTGTTATATAAAATTTATTTACAAAAGTTAATCTTGTGTTTGTTATTAGTCGATACCTGTTCGTGTGTTCCGATCTGAGCGAACCCACTTTTTTTTCTTTTTTTGAACCTACAGTTCACACCTTTTATTCGTTACAAATTCGTAACACCTGTTAAAATAATTAATAAGAGACGCGCTCTCTTTGTGTTTCAATTTCACATCTTGATCCTGACTGCTTTTCACCTTGCTATTTAATCTATTGCAAGTAGAAGATAACTTGACGAAACCCATTGATCTTCAGATTTTTCCACCGAATATAAAACGATTTATTCGACACCAGGAGAAACTAACCGAAAGGCTTAACCGACATTCTCTTCGATTTAATTTTATAACACCACGTCCGACTCACGGCCTTCCACAGATTCCTTTTTATTATCTGTGAATTCACATGCATTATTGGAAAAAAAAGATATAAAGGTTTCCCGTTGCCTTTTCCACGTTTAGGAAATCAAAGTTTTCGTTTCCTGGAGTTTTTGCCCATTAAGGTCTGACCTGCTATTTGACAGAACGGAATCTGTGATTGTTTAATTACTGTTAAGAGATCGCGACAGCTATTAGGGAGATGTGATTAAATATGCTTTAATGTTTAAAAACTATTTATTCAGTATTCTTATTGTTTAGGTAATAAGCCTTATAACATAGCACAAATAGCTATATTGTGAAAAAATATACGCATTTTTTTACGTATATTTAACTTTTATAAAAAACGACATTCTTGCACATGTAGTGATGGATAATATTATATATTAATTACTAATTTTTTTTAATTAATAGCTATTTATGCTCAGTTGTTGACATTAATAGCTATTTGCTGATGTGTTAAAATGTTTGAGTAATGCAATAAAAAAAATTTAAATTTCATCTCTCTGATAGATGTCGCGATCTGTAAGAATATATATCTATTGTTCCGTAACATATCTATATTAATATAAATTATTATTATTAGTATTATAGTATGATGTTTATTATTCATTTTCTACTATGCTATGGTATTTACCAACTGTTGGAGGTATGAAATATATGTTGGGGTTAGGGTTAGTGGTAAGGGTTAGGGTTAAAGGCAGTGAACCGTGAACAATGAACTGGTTATTAACAGATCGCGACAGCTATTAGGAAGATGTGATTAAACATACTTTAATGTTTAAAAAATATTCAGTATTATTATTGTTTAGGTAAATAGCATTATAACATAGCAGAGATAGCCATAATGTGGAAAAAGAAATTTTCGACAATATACGCATTTTGTACGTATTTATGGTTATTTTTAACTTTATCAAAAACGATATTCTTGTCCATGTACTTATGGATAATATACATTAATTACTAATTTTTTTAATTATTAACTATTTGCGCTCAGTTGTTGACATTAATAGCTATCTGGTGATGTGTTAAAATTTTGGAATAATGTAATAATAAAAATTTAAATTTCATCTCTCTGATAGATGCAACGATCTTTAAATAAAGAAAAAAACCCGAATCCTCTAAGTGTGCTAATTGCACATTTTTTTTTTACCAGAGGTAGCAAAATTAATTACACCATAATCGATGCTACGTGTAATATTACAATGCATATACCTTTGTTTTTCACATATGAAGAAGCTTATTAGGCGTTTCAGTTTTTCACTACATATCTTACATCTTGATAATTGCTGCTGCTGCTGCTGCTGCTGTTGCTAATATTCCTCTCTCATAGAAAATACAAAATTCTCTCCTCGCAGTGACAATCGTTGTTTACACGGAATCTATAAGTGTTAGATCGGAAAGAAGGTCCTGTCTCCATTTGAAGGTGGCAAAGAAACAAATGCTTCACTGATCTTAATAGATATATTTAATCGAAATAATATTTCCGTTACTGTCGATAACATAATCCTAATCGAATTGGCAAATTTATGATTCCCTGTGCGTGAACTTATTCAGGCTTTGATGCCAAAACAGTCAATAACAATGTTAACTTCTTCACAATTAATATAGTGTTTCCCCTCTAAAAACATTGCCATGAAAAGATGATAGTGAGATGGAGCAAGACCAAGAGAGTAAGTAGGATGAGGCAAAACGTCTAGGCAATCTTCAAAGAAAGTGTTGCAGCATACCTACGGACGATAATGGGTATGTCCCCATTCACATAAATACAGTAGTAAATACTGTATGTTGGTCTGCAGTTGGTGATTCATTGTGAAATTCACTTCACTCACTTGTAGCAGTTAACTCTCCTCTTCTACGCGCCACTGGCGAATCTTATATGTGTTGTTCGTGTCCTAAGTATTATCGTTCATTACCAACCTTGGTGTGATTATTCTATTCAGTAACCTTCCCTAGGTTACAACAGAAAGAAAATAAATTAGAATTTAAAAATGAATTGTTATTTTATCATAAGTATTTAAAATGTATCCCCTCACTATGGCGAAAGAGCGACAGGACTTTCTTTCCAATCTAATAATTCAGGAATTTTTTCTTTGGTACAATCATATGGTTAGTCCGAATTCCTTCTAGTCTGATTTCAATTTTTCAGCCAGATCTCCTTATTTGCAGATGGCTCAAACGATCCCCTCTCTTCTGGTTTAAAATAGGATCAGTGATCGGGGTTCAAACTATAGTTCAATCAGTTGCATTCACTGTCACACAACTTGTGGGTTATAAAGTGGGAGTGCCGATTAAATGATAACATTTTTGTCACTCCAATTCTTTCTAAGTTACTCTCGGCCAGTATGCATGTGAAGTGTCCTCAGTGCCCTGGTCCGATACGTGGTCCTTACATTCTTCTACTGCGATGTGTGAGATACTGCACCAGATTGCTCAGGACGGTTGTTTATATAAGCACGTTCATTGCAAAATCTTTACCACGCCTGCAAATCGATGTGATATTTTGCATTCGGTGGATGGGAGTAACCCCAGGTTCCTGATTTCCTTTGCTATGACATTTGAGCGCAGTGTCTATTTCGACATAGCACCAAATGTATTCTCTGTATCATTTCCTGCTCAATAAAGGAAACTAGAATTCGATAGTCAATTGAGCCACACATCTACTACTTGCTTGTAAAATCTTACTTTTAGTAGTTTTATCCTAAAAAAGGTTGTAACATGATTCGTTTGACCTTTGACCTTTACAGCACTGGATGTGATATTTTGCTGAATTCGATTTGTTGTTTTTGACGGATAGGTGACATGTCGGACATCGATTCTTTTCTACGGCTTATTCTCTTTTCTGATGAAAACATTTTTTTTCACTTAAGGGGAATTAACCTCAAATTAATGCTGGCGGTAGTAAATAATATCTTTCTCAAATGACAAGATCCACGAAAGCAGAGACCGTCTCACAAAATTATTTAATTCTGACATCTTCACAAACCTTACACCAGATTATATAACTCTATTCAATTATCTATGATTAATCATTTCTGATCAGGAAATAGGATATCCGCTATTTTTTTAGTTCCGTTCGAGAAAAGGATTTACCCATCGAGCCAACCAACGTTCAATTCCCTAGTGATTATGATAATTCAAGTCTGCATATTTTCAATCTAATTTATGTCAGAATTTATGGGGTGAGGAGTTATCATTATTTACATGAAAAATGACAATATATTTTGTTATGTCCTTACTATTTTTAAGAGGCGTTCACTTGGGAATCTTTCGTCCTGGGTATGACGATAAACTACACCCGCGTCCTGGGTATGACGATAAACTACATCCGACAGCAACGTTTCAGGTTTTGAGGAGCGTGGGACCACCTCTTAATTGCTGGTGTTCCCAGATCAACCCTGACTCCGAGTGGTAGCACCTGTTAGGGTCCCAGATATGGGCAAATAGTTAACCTCCAAACTAGGGTCAAGGCACTGTGAAAGTGTAAAAATAGCAAGAAAGAAAAAATATTACAAGCAATATATTTTTCAAGGAAAAATATTACGAACAATACATTTTTGCAAATAATTATTACCAGCAATACATTTTTGAAGAAAAAAAAAATGTTACCAGCAATAAAAATCTTTAAGTCGGCATTAAATGACGCATTGAGGTTGATATGCCGTAAAACAAAAGAAACCAAACCAAACATGGTAATCTTTTACTACATTTTTTCAATGATTATAGTAATACGTAGTAATTCGGTTGGGGGTTCAGTTTAATTATTTATTACAATAGAAAACTGATCCCTCACTTTGTGTCCAGTAGTTTTTTAAATTACAATTACTTTATACTATATTTCTTTGTATATCTGTTACAGTTTTACGACCACATAACGATGAAACACCGGTTCTCGTTCGGGCAACATTGAGCCTGGTCAGTACCTAGATGGGTGACCGCTTGGGAATATAAGGTGCTGTAAGCTTTGTTGTGCGGCCGGTGTAATAGACAATAGCTCGGAATTGAAAATAGCCGAGTTCCAATTCCAGTTACATTCACTTACGCGCAACCACCCTTGGTAACGGTAAAAATCCACTTCCATCTCCCAGCTATGTTTTAAATATTACGGCTTGTATCAGTTAAACATTGATTACCTCCAAAAAAAAATTCTTACAATCTGAAAATAATTTCTGTCTTTAAATAACCCGCAGTTGATAAGCCGTAAAAACAAATCAATCAATTGCAGTAATAAATGATGGCATATTGTGTTGAGCCTTTACTAATATTAGAATGGGAATCTTTAAATTTTCCTTTTACCAATAATTATTTTAATATATAGTAATCTTTGGGGGGGGGGCACTTAGGCGTGGTGTGATTATCAGCAAGCTTTTTTCGCCATATCAATTACTACTGAGTAGTGAGTTTGATCCTCACTAGGTGCTCATGTATTCGGCCTTGTTCCATACTTAAGCTTCACTTAGTAAATCGCTATATTAATGTTGGGGGGGGGGGTTCATTTTATTACAGAAAACCATTCCCTCAATTTATGTCCAAAACAATGGTATATTCATACGAGTTTCTCTCTGAATTTCTAGGAATGGAAAGTATTATTCAAATTCACTCACCTCTGTTGCCAGTTTCGGTCGCATAGCCTCCGGCCTTCTGCAGGTTTCTGTCGATCCAGCGAACCAACAGAGTATTTCGAACCGAATCCTTAATCTATCAGAGTAGTTTTATTTTTCTTGTTCCGTTTTCCATTTCTATGGATATTTCGTCTTGTTCAAAATTTTAGTACCGCTCAGTAATTGCTAATCCTGCCTCCAGTGAGACTGTATACTACCCGAGCCAGGGATAGAACTCATAATTACTATGTCACAAAATCCATGAACCAACACGTTAATCCTCCTGCCTGTTCGCCTGAAGTTGTGAAGACAGGTTCAGACTCTGGAATAGCAATCACCGAGCAGTACTAAAATAAAGAACAAAATGAGTTAGCAGTCATGGACGGTGGAATGACAATTAGGTAATCCCGTAGATTAAGTGAAGTTTTCAGGTAGAGATTCTCTGATGTTTACCCGGATGGACAGATACCCGAAGAAGGTCAGAGAATACAGAGGCTGAAACTTGTGATAATGATAACAAAGATGACATTAGTCCGAATGTACATAATCTAGATAATGATTAGATATAAACTGATAATATATATAATGATAACTGCAAATCCCAGAAATTCAAACAGAGGGCAATCAGGTGATAATAACAAAAAGATGAGGACAATAGTCCGCATGTAAATAATGATAACTCCTCATCTTAGAAATTCAGGCAGAATCCAACCAGGTGATAATAATAACAACAAAGATGAGGACAATAGTCCAAAAAGTAAATAATGTAAATAATGATAACTCCTCATCCCATCAATTCCGGCAGAAGGCGATCAGGTGACAATGACAACAAAGATGAGGACAATAGTCCGCATGTAAACAATGATAACTCTTAATCCCATAAATTCAGGCAGAAGGCGATCAGGTGACAATAACAACAAAGATGAGGACAATAGTCTTTATGTAACTCTTCATCCCATAAATTCAGGCAATCCTGAATAGGCAAGTATTAATATAATATTTTACTGGCTAAAAACTGCGATGTATTTTCTATTGTTATTAAGCAATAAACTGATCCTTTATGTATATTAATAAAATAATTGGAAAAAATTGAAGCCTCACACGTGAAAACATTCGAATATTAATAAGTTTTTCTTTTCAAAATATACCTTCTTTTTTTTTTTTTTGTCGTCTGGGTAATCTCATGAGATTAATTCTGTGCCGGATAGGGCAGATTTAGTGTCAGTGGAAACAGGATGAACAATAACTGACAATTTTCGTCTATGCGTTGTTATACCTCTCTCCCTCTTGTCTTCAGTCTGTCTTGTGAGTGTCAAATTTTCCAAGACCTCTTTCCTTATTATGTCTCTTTCTGATATTATGTAAAGGTGTAATTTTTGTTTCCCTTTCCTCTAAAACTTCGTCGTTGCTCACATGCCCAATCAATCTATATTCCTGATTAATACTAAATAAAGAACAAAGACGAGTTATCCCTAGACAGGGACAGCAGAAAGAGATCAATATCCCACAATTGATTTAATAAAGGGTTCAGCCCAAGATAGCCTGAGATTTACCTTGATCGACAACGGAAACGAATAGCAAGAAAGATGACAATTATTTGTCTAATCGAATAAAGATTTTTCTTTATCGTTTTCTACCTTTCCTTAAAGTTGTTAAGTGTTGCTTCCATTTTTTTTTCTGATTGCCTTCTCGTGCGGGGCACACTAACCAAAGAAATTCAACACAGATCATCGCCGGTGCGCCCGGGCACACTAATGCACCCTGAAAGGTAGCCATCCAAATTAACAGAAGAGTAATTTATGAAATATTATTATATTTGAAACATCTTATGTAATATCACACCTCCTATATGGCTGTGAATGCTGGACAATTTCCTCACAGCAACAGAAGTGTGGTTCTACCGAGAAAAATCTCGTTAGAAATAAAAAAAAAATACTTAACTTTTATGTAATATCGGTCCTTCTATATATCAGGGAATACTGGACAATCTCCTCACAGATGAAGAAACTTAAGGAAACAGAAATATGGTTCTGCAGAAGGATGCTGAGAATACCATGGACTGAACACGTGAGCAATGACATAGTTTGAGAGAAAATGGAAACAAAAAGGACGCTTATACTTAACATCAAAAAGCGACAGTTGAAATTTCTAGGGTACATAAAGAGGAATGAGGGCTTGGAAAATCTGATACTCACAGGACAGATTGAAGGCAAGAGGGACAGAGGAAAATAACGCATAACCTGACTTAAGAACCTTGAGTAAATGGATATGCGGAGCAAGGTTTAAGAAAGATGACAAAACGAAAAAAAATATTAAGAGCCACAAAGGATAGGAAATTGTAGAGAGCTATGATCGCCAGCGTCCGGAAAGAATACGGCTCATAAAAGAAGAGACAGCAGGGGAAGAGACACCAATTACGTAGTTTCCATGTCTAAGTCAAGGCTTTTGATTTGGGATTTCAAAATTGGAATACGTAACTGATATATTTTATCACTTGAATTATCTGAATGTTTCCATGAAAAATGGAAATGAAAATCTTCTCTCCCCTATTGACAAAATTAAAACATTCGAGGAAAAATTGATGATTTTGAACAGGAAAAGCTCGTTCAAGTTTGTTAGAAATATTTCTTTTGGCGAGTAAACGGCATATAAACGATTTAATTTCAGGAGAATAGGCTTCTCATGTACACTGTTATTACTCTTTTTAGCGTTGATAGGAGTTTCCTTGCTAACCATTTGTTTAAGGTTGTGTGGAAGATCGACATCTTCATATCATTATTTTCTATTCAAATCACGTGTGCTGTCCATTTTAATTGAAATGAAAGTCTTAAAATGATGTAGTTTTTCTTATTTGGTTTCGGTCATTGTGTTTCTGTAGCGCCTGTCTATAAGATCTGATGAACGGTTGTCTTCAGACCTAGAGGATTCATTCGCCTGAAACCGTTTTTTTTGGAGCCATCCAAAAGAGGCGTGCCATGTGGAACTAGAACAATATATCCCAGTGGACGAAATAAATGGTTCCGTTCGAAATTCCAATCACCTGGAGAAGGCCGGAGCATATAACTGCCAAAACGCAGTGAATATGGCAATGAAGATGAGGATAACAGTCCGAATAATGTAAATAATGTAAATATTTTAATAATGTAATTAATATCTGTATTATTTTTGTTTGCGATTAATTTATGTATTACATATTTTAAATAATACAAAGTTATGAATTTTTTCTTTTAATTTTTTCACATTCTTATAGTCATGTACGTTGGCTTAGGAAAAGAGTAATTCTTTCAGAAACGGAGATATTTGAAAAATATACAATGTAATGTCTAAAAACAAAATGCTTATTTCAGGAGACTTCCTTATTATTTTATTATTTTCAAATTTCATGACCAATTTTTCCTCGATAAAATTTAACGTGCTTCCCAGAGATTTAGTTATTCTACAAGTGCACCCTGAAGTTAAAAAAAAATAAAAAAAAGGTGGAGAAACACTGCTCTAACTATTGGCCTATTTCTCAGGGACGCTCTATTGTACGTTTTCTATTATACCCACAGTGTTGTTTCGTCATATATTTCTAAAAAGGCCGAGCCAAGCCTTCCGCTCTGAGGTGTTAAAAATCGTTAAAAAAAATAGATAATAAAAAATGGCACCCTTCCTAGCAAGACACCGTTTTATTATCTTTACAATTGAAATAATGATAAAATTAAGTTCATTCAATTTTTATTGAATATTTCCACTCCTCTTTTTACTTTGTTCGATCCTTTTTATATCTAAACACTGCCTCCTTTTTCGAAGTCGTTCTTTCGTTTGTATCCGTAAAGGAAGCTATTCTTCATCCCATATTGTTCTTTCAGTTACGCCTTTTCATTCATTAACACATTCTTCATGCTTCGGGTTTTTTTTTTCTTCGTCACCTTCTTTCTCATTCACTTTTCATTTTAATTTTTTTCCTTACTTTTATTTATTTCCAATTTTGAAATTTCTTGTTTAAATTTCTTGTGTCCCGCCATTTTATTTTCTTTTCTTCATTTCTACTTATTTCAAACAGCCTTGATAGACTTTTCCCGCCTATCATTGCTCTCTCTCTCTCTCTCTCTCTCTCTCTCTTCCCTACCATCCACCTTTCTTTCTTTAATAAACCTTCGATTTTTTTCACCTGGCAATCGATCTTCCATTCAATTTCTTTAATTTATTCCTCATTTCTTTCTTTTTATTGAATTTCTTTCTTTTCCGTTCATTATTTCTTTTTCCTTCTCAACCATTTAATTAAAATCTCTTTTTATATTTTCTTTCTTTTTTGCTCAACTATTTAATTAAATTACTGTTATTTGTACGCTTTCTTTTGCCTTTATTTAAATTCTTCTCCTTTTCTTTCTTTC
Organism: Acanthosepion esculentum; assembly: GCA_964036315.1. Classification (NCBI taxonomy): domain Eukaryota; kingdom Metazoa; phylum Mollusca; class Cephalopoda; order Sepiida; family Sepiidae; genus Acanthosepion; species Acanthosepion esculentum. The sequence continues at coordinate 25,725,476 of OZ038494.1, read as the reverse complement.
TTTCTTTCTTTCTTTCTTTCTTTCCAAATGTTTATTTCTTCTTTATTTCTCCTCTCATACGTCTTTCTTTCTTTCTTTCTTTCTTTCTCAAAAATTTGAAGGACCTATTGCCATTTTATCTCCGTCTTTCTTTCAATTTAATTTCATTCCATTTTTCCTTTTATTCAGTTATTTTCCTTGTTTCTCTCTTTTTTCTTCTCCATTTTCTCGTCACTTTCTCTCTTTCTTTTTTTAATTAACCTCCATCCTCTTTTTGCTTTCCATCGTTCTCTTTCCACTCATTCCCTTTTATGCAAATTCTTTTCAGCTTCGTTTTTCCTTTCTTTTCTTTCCATTTTGCATTTTTCCTAACGATTTTTCTGCCTTCGGCAATTAAATGTATTCTTTTTTTCTCCCCGACATTTTTTGCTTTTTACAATAAATTAGTTTCTGTCCTTGTTCATTAGATTTGTTACTCTTTCTTCGTTTTAATATTATTTTTAGCACTTAGCCACTTTTTTTATTCTTATCTTCCTAAAAAAAACTTCCTTTTATTTATCCAATTCTCATTTATTTCCAGACCCCATTTTCCATCACTGCTACACTTTTTTAAAACTTTTTTTGCACTCTTTTTTTACCCTTCATTTAGTCTCGTTCACTTACTTTATACTGTGTTACCCGCATCGAAACAGGCAAACAGCTTGCGGCGATGCAAGAACGGCTCCCTAGCGTGTAGGAAAGCACTGATCAGGCAAGAAAGAAAGAAGCACCGTTCACTGCGATGTCTTCCTGCTTGTCACTCTGATCATCCTTTCGTCCATACTACCAAAACGACCAAACAGATACCAAATCAGGCGGTAACAACGATTACAAGAGACGAACGTTGTTCACCGACGGAGAATGGCGGGAACAGCCGAAGGCAGATACCGTGTTCACTTGTTACCGGAGGGAGAAAGAAAGAAAGATAGAGAGATTGATATATATATATATATATATATATATATATATATATATATATATATATATATAGATATATATATATATATATATATATATATATATATATATATATATATATAAATGAGTGAGAGAGAGAGAGAGAAATAGAGAGAGCGAGAATCAAATATGGCGTTCTGTACAAATACTTTTACAAGACGAGTAGCGCCCCTAGAACAAGTCTTGTACATCACCTGTAAGAGTTCACAAAATTAGCTCGTCTTTCGTCTACCCAGTAGGCATAATAATCACACACTGGCTTAAAAACGTCGACATGTTTCCTCTTCTATCACTTGTATTTGGGCATTCACTATTGTTTGCCCAATACAAGACCCAAGAGCCACTCAAAGTTAGTGTATTGGGATATCGTAATGGACCATAAGGAAGGGTCAAGGGTTACATATTATGAGGATATGTAGGATAGATAACTGTGATATTCGACTTGAAGACATTAAAATTGTATTGATCAGGGAATGACCCCCTCTGGAGTCCATTCCATATTGCTTCTGGGAAAAATACTGAGTGAAGGGGATGAGGATGAGAAGACAGTAGGCGTGGCGTGGCGTGGCGTGGCGTGGCGTGGCGGTGCGTGGCGTGGCATGGCGGGTTTGGACTGTGAAGGTTTGAGATGGTGGGATCAAGGAATGTAGTTCGCCCGAACTTCTGCTATGAAAAGAGTGTTAGAGTAGCGACAGACTATCAACATTTTGTCCATGAAGAAAGGGTATGTAAGGCGGAAAACAATTCATCGCCTACAAGGCTGTGAGGGCGCTTTTGAACTCTGTCGTGTCTGGAATATCAAGATTGGGCAGCTCCGTGGCGGCAATTCTTTATTTTTGATCAGATCTGACTCTTGCAGTGACAAAGAATCGCGGGAAGAGGCAGGTACTTTATAGAGCAGTGCAGGGAGTCAGTCATTTCCCAGAGTCTTTAGCGATAGACCATATATACGAACCCCACGTTATCTGGGGTGAACTTGAGCCCCAACAGACGCTTCAGGAACATCTGAAAATACAACTATTCATCATGGAGCAAAGAAAGACACCGCTCTGTGATGATGTAACGTTATTGGTTTTTGGAGGTATTGAATATTAAAAGTCAGTCCCTCACCCATTGAGCCGTGCAAGCAAGGTCAGAGGAGAGATCATCTGTAATGGTCGGTCATCTAGATTTTGAGATGGTGCTCCCATAAACCGTGGTATCGTCTGCATATATAATTTTACTAGTGATCTGACAATACTATGGCGACGTCGCGACATTTCACAATGCACCAAGTTCTAAGTTTACAACGCCACCGTCCTCTCTGTGCTACTATACGCCGCCGAGATGTGGCCTCTCAGCAAGATCATCGCATCCCGGTTTCATGGTTTCGTGTCCTGCGCCCTGAGGACCATCGAACTGGTTCGATCTTGTATTCAAAGAGGAGCTCCACTGGAGGACCAGCCAGCTGACCATCCTTGATACCATTGCTCAGCACCATGTTCGATGGCACCGTCACATCCTGAGACGAGCTGATGACCATCCTACCAATTCGACACACCATCTGTAAACTGGCGATGGCCTCGGATGATGTTCCCGACTTTCTCTCAAGACTGTGATCAGTGCCTTCAATGCAACACAGATCTGAGAATGTTCTTAGGCATATCGTTAATTTTTTATGCGTCGTATTCCCCCCTAGACGAGGGAATCATGGCCCTCCTCAACTTCCTATCTTTTTTAACTCTAAGAAATGTTTATCCCCTCACTATTCCTCTCGCTCCGTGTTCTGCCATCCATTTACACGAGCCTTTAGATAGGCTAAACGATTTCAGCTTGTTTACTTCAATATACACTATGAGTATCAAATTCGCCAATTCTTCTTTCCTCCTAACGTGCCCAAGAAATGTCAATTGTGTTTTTTTTTAATTTTAAGTACAGGAGTTCTTTTTGTTTCCCATTTTCCTAAAATATCTTCGTTGCTCCAATAATCTCTGTCCTTAGTGTCTTCTAAATCCTTCTGTAAAACCACATCTCTATTGCTCTTCTTCATCTGACCAGCATTCACTGTCGTATAGGAGAACTGATATTGTATAACAGTTCGGCACTCTTTTCTTTCGTTCTAACGAGGTTTTACTGACTGTTAATATTTTGCTTATCTTTGAAAAGAGATCTTTCGCTATCCTGATGTGATCTCGGATTTTTACGTTGCATTTTCCGTGGTCTGTTAAAACCCTTTCCACATAGGGAAATTTCCGGACATGTTTCTTTCGGATCTCTCATCTTTGACTGCTCCTCTTGATGACGACCATGAATCCGATTTTCTTACAATTAATCTTTAGCCATTTCTTCTCGTTTATATATATATATATACATATATATGCTTTGGGGCTGGTTGCCGACACCAAAGCAAGGTAATATGTTCATTTAAACATATGTCTAAAGGGCCATCGTTGTACCTCAGCACAGCAATTTATAACAAATGTTCAAAATGTCCTCCGATTGTTTCTACAGACGCATGCACCCGTCGGATCATTGACTGGCGGACCCTTTCAAATAGTCCGACACAGAGTCGAACGTTTTCGCAGGCCCTCATGACACTTTGATGAATCGTCTCTGCATTAATAATGTTTGCAGCATAAACCAATTGTTTTAGGTGGCCCCACAGATAAAAATCCAAAGAATTGAAATCGAGGAAAAAGTTCCGGTCATTAAATCGGTCGTCCCCTACCTATCCATATTTCATGGTGGGTGTCAGCCAGTGCATCGTGAACAGTTTGACTAAAATGTGCTGGAGCCACATTATGCAGGACCTACATGCGCCTTTGTATTAGTAGGTTCATACTCTCTAGCATGCCTGGAAGTGTGTTCGTAATAAAGTCCCTATAGAGGCTATCAAGCAACTGCCCCACGCAGTCACATGTGGCACAAGGCCGAATTTAATGTGGGGTTCCCGAGCCCGTAGGCTCGGCCCAAAAATCCCCGTAGACTCCGCATAAACGGAATCGGTCTACCTCCCCGGACGAGATTCTGCCCTTCGGCATAGCCTCGTCCAGGTTCCTCTCTGCTCGAAGGCAGAGATCTCGACCAGCACATCTAGAAAAGATTCCAGCTAAAATCCCTGTAGACAGCTCATGTAAGACGTGATGAGAGAACACATGGCCCTACTAGACAGTTACATGCAATTCCAGCCCGCACGTTAATCTTAAATTGATGTTGATGTCTAGCTTGTATTGCACCATGGAAATTCCGATCCGCTCACAGATGTTTGTTGTGTAAATTTGTTATTCCATCTCTTTCATATGATGCCTCATCCATAATCAAGACTGAAGAGACAAACAATGGATCGGCAGTTTGAGCAATAAACTATCGGAAAAAATTCTCCCGTCGTGTATGATCAGAGGGAGAAAGACCCTGCACACGTTGCAAATTATACGTATACATGAGCTGCTTTTGAAGTATCCTCCATGTGCTACTATGAGTTATACGACATGCTAGGGCCACTTCACCTGTACCTATATCTGAATCGTCTCTGACAGCCTGCAGAATGTGTTGTTTGTGGTCAGGTGTACATGCGGGTCTCGGCCTTCATCGATCCATAGTTTGCGGTGCCATTATTTCGTAAGATGTATCGAAATCTGACGTTCAATTTTCCAAATAAGTAAAAACTAAAAAGAGTAGGGAGGTAATTTAACACAATGCTAACCAGTTATATGCTCGTTCAGCTTCTTACATAAAATTTTATAATTGATAAATTAAGGCCCCTTTAAGAAAGTGGTAAATAAATTAACCGTTAAAAAAAAAAAAACAGATCGAAAATACAGAAATATATACAGAAAGTCTCAGATGTCGAACAAATCGATTTTCGAACAGAAAATTCGAGATGAAAATACCCCGAACAAAATTTCGGTTCTCGAACCGAATTAATCCGAACGTAATCATTTCTGAGTCGACCGCCATGTTGTTTATTTTCATGTGTTGTGTTGTGCTTTTCTTTTCCAATTTTATTGTATCGCGCCTTTTGTTCTTCTCTTTATTAACTCTGGTTAGACATAGAACCAAAGAAAGCCAGCAGTGATACTGGTAAAGGAAAGAGAAAAGTTAAGAGAAAAACAATTGTTGATGATATTCTCTTCTTACTCGGTTTCATATGGCAAAATCAATGATCTATACTATTCTTATAAATAAATAGACAATCATGTCTTTCCTTCCCCTTTTTCAAACAATAACACCTCTTTCCTTCTCCTTCCACACCAGCTTTCTCTAACGCCATCCACTCTCCTACTTACAGGTACGGTAAAATTGAAGTGTTCGTCTATATTTTATCTGTTTAGTATTGGGTTTATTTATTTTTTCTTAGACTTAATGATTTTCAATAGTTTTGTGTATAAACTTGTGCACAAAGTACTGTTGTAAAGTTTAAATAAGCAATCATCTTGGGCCAGGAACGGATTAATCCATTTTACATTGATTTCTATTGTAAAAATAGTTTCGTTTTACGAACATTTCGGGTTACGAACGGGCTTCCGTAACGAATTAAATTCGAGGTATAGATATTTTTTTTCTCCCATTTTCATTCTTTATTTCGGCCACTGAATTAAATGGCAGGAAGGCAGAAGAAATGCATAGCTCTGAACGTGTTATTTAGTTCACATTCTGAGCAATGAAAAAGAATGCTCTATCGTGTAGCAACGTACGTATTACTTTAGACATTATTTGACGAGCTATGAACAGATGGCACTAAAAACATAATCATGAAATGAGTAAAAGAAATTAAAAGGAAATGAAAAAAACATGCGTAGACTCGACCATAATGACTTAACTGTCTTGAGTTTTTTTCTGATCTGACTCATCAGCATTTTTCGTGTACCGTGTTGCGATGTTCTACTTGCTTCGTGCCAACTGGTAGCAAGGATACCAGACGCTTTGGTTAACGCGTAAAGATAATCTGCTCTCGTCAACAGTCGCATAATATCGGAATATTTGCACACCCATATCATGCCTGGAAATGTCCCTTACGTGTACTTTCGGGGTGGATAACACTGAGATATCATTAAGCATTAGTCTTAGGAGGTTTGTATTGTCATAGACGATGGACAGTGAAAATTATTTTGACGTTTTCATCCTTTTCTCTCTGTCTGCCATGTCCTTTCAGGACTTAGGCAATCATGGCTCTCCACCTCTTCCTATCCCCTGCAGATCTCAACAAGTTCCTTCCCTCTGCCACCTCCCCCAGACCACATTCTGTCATTCACTTGCTTAAAGCCGCTAGGTATGTCACGCGTTGTTTTCCCTTGTCTCTCTTTCCCTCTATTCGACCCGTGAGTATCAGATTCTCCAGGCCCTTCTTCCTCATTATGTGTTCCAGAAACTTCAGCTGCCTCTTCCTGATGTTAAGTATAAGCCTCCTCCTTGCATCCTCTCCAAGACCTCATCGTTGCTCACACGCTCGGTCCATGATATCCTTAGTATCCTTCTGTAGAACCACATCTCTGTCGCCTCGAGTTTCTCCTTCATCTTTGAGTAAATCGTCCAACATTCGCTGCCGTATAGAAGGAGAGATGTCACGTAACAACTCAGTATTCTTTTCTTTGTTACCCAAGAAATCCTCCTGTCTCGCAATACTCTACCCAGCTTTTGGAATGTGTCCTTGGCCATCCCAATACGTGTACGGATCTCAGTGTCGCATTTCCCGTCGTCTGTCAGAACGCGTCCCAGATATTTAAACTTACACGTCTGCTTGATTCTAGTGTCCCCGACCTGCAAATCGCATTTCGGGTTCATCTTTTTTACTGATGACCATTTATGGCGTCTTCTTGTAGTTTATGCTCAGTCTCATCTTCTCACTTTTGGTCGCTATCTTCTGTAGGAGATTTTGTAGTTTCTTTTCCGTGTCTGCTATCAGTACTGTGTCATCTTATGTTGATAAGTTTGTGGCCGCCAATGCTAAATCCCAGTAGAGTTTCCAATTCTCTCAGGTTGAACAGGTCGGGAGAGAAGACCCATCCTTGTCTTATGCCCCCCTTTCTATTTTTGTATATTCACTGAACTTGTTATGTATGCGCATGCATGCTGTTTGCTGCTAGTATAGATTCTTGATTACAAAATAGTAAAAAAAAAATAATAATTTAGATTAATGAAAATATTTTATCTCCGCCATGTTCAACACAGCTCGACGCCCGGAGGGAGAGCTCATCCGCGATGTACTTCTCCCTCCTTCTCTTCCTGACTGGCGAAGACGTGTCGGTGGGCAGCTGAAGACGTGGGTTAGCACGATCAAGGATGACCTAGCAGTACTATCGGGTCCGCAAGTTGTTGGCCTTCGACGATGGAATCGCGAGTGGCTCGCCATTTCGTGTGACCTGGCTCAGGATCGGCGGGCGTGGGCAGCGATGGCCCGAGATGCTGTACTTGCTCGGTAGGAAGCCGGTTCAACCCGACGAGGGTGAAAACCGATACAAGTCAAGTCAAGTAAGTATCTATCTATCTATCTATCTATCTATCTATCTATCTATCTATATAGCTAGCTAGCTAGCTAGCTGAAGACGTGGGCCAGCACGATCAAGGATGACCTAGCAGTACTATCGGGTCCGCAAGTTGTTGGCCTTCGACGATGGAATCGCGAGTGGCTCGCCATTTCGTGTGACCTGGCTCAGGATCGGCGGGCGTGGGCAGCGATGGCCCGAGATGCTGTACTTGCTCGGTAGGAAGCCGGTTCAACCCGACGAGGGTGAAAACCGATACAAGTCAAGTCAAGTAAGTATCTATCTATCTATCTATCTATCTATCTATCTATCTATCTATCTATCTATCTATCTATCTATCTATATAGCTAGCTAGCTAGCTAGCTGAAGACGTGGGCCAGCACGATCAAGGATGACCTAGCAGTACTATCGGGTCCGCAAGTTGTTGGCCTTCGACGATGGAATCGCGAGTGGCTCGCCATTTCGTGTGACCTGGCTCAGGATCGGCGGGCGTGGGCAGAGATGGTCCGAGATGCTGTACTTGCTCAGGAGGAAGCCGGTTCAACCCGACCAGGGTGAAAACCGATACAAGTCAAGTCAAGTCAAGATTTTCAACAACTTTATGTACAACTACTTGAAACTTAATTGTTTTAACATTTGCGCAGATCTTTCTTTGAAAACGAGTAAATAGGTTTTCCTATCTTCAGATTCATACTCCTCTCTGTTCAAGATTTTTCTCTTGTTTCTGTTTAGGTTTGTGTTTCCGGTCCCTTCTAAAATCTACTTCGACATTATGCTTTTAACGTCTCCGTCTAAAAATCTGAACTTTTATTGACCATTTATTGACTTATTTCCCCCCTCAGTAGAAGTTGATAGGTTTTCCTATCGTCCGGTTCACACTCCTCCCCGTTCTTTTGAACAGGGGTAGAGGTTTATCCCTTGTTTCCTGTTTAGGATTGGGTTTCCGGTTCCTTCTAAAGTCTTATCTTTCTCTCCCACTTCAGATGGCCACCCTGGCGTCTTGGTGACATTATCTCCTTGTTTGGGTTGTGCCTTCTTGTATTCGTCTACCTCGAGTGGCTCTTGTACAGGGTGACATCATAGTAAAAAAATATCTAAACGTATGGATTTGTTTTTGTCATAACTGGCATTCACCATCTGTTCATTTGAGATGTCAAGAAGGCGAGTTATGCTTTTTTTGTTGAAAGAGATGAAATAAATAATTTGTTTCATTTGCCGAGAGAGTAAAAAATTCTATATCTTTGAAGTTCAGCAGTTTTGGCATGGACGTTATTTCTGATTTGCTCGTAAAATCAATTCCAAAGCTGAAAGGAAAGCCATTAAATGTCTATCTTCACACTTATTAATTTCACGCCTAAAAAAAAAAATAAACTTAAAAAATCCTGAATGTCATGATTCTATCGAAAATCACGTGTAACTACAATATATATATATATATATATATATATATATATATATATATATATATATATATATATATATATATATAATAAATCTTGTCGTGTGGCCGAAATCAGCGGCGAGTGAGGTCGATATTTGTTCCCAGGCAAAAGGCAAAAGATCGAATGCTAATTTTATAGGTAGGCAGGGTCTCCCCAGAGACATCAGCGGATGAAGATTTCCACTCAATCTGCTATTGCCTCATTCTAAGTAAACATTCAATCGATCCTCCCATTTCCATGGAAAATATTCTGATGAGCTGCATTCTTTAGTTTGATCAGTTCTAACCTTCTCAGCCAAAACCCGCCATACCACTTACGCTGGGTTGAAACACTCTCATTCCCCTTAGTAAGAAGGTAGTTCAACTCTTCTTTCCACGGACCGACACGTTATGGAACCGACTCCCGAGAAAGATGCTTTCCCGATCAGTACAATCTTAACCTTTTCAAGTCTAGGGATAACTGTTCTTGTAATTTTCATAAACTTTACTTCTTACCGCTCATACAACAATCTGCTTGAGTAACCCTCTACTTTGAATGGTACTTGGGCCTGGTGTAAGTTGAGACCCCCCCCCCAAAAAAAACACACACACACACACTTACAGCATCATTTTCATGATTTAACATAAGCTACAAATTTCTAGCAGTTATGATGGCTTCAGGAATTATACCTACACGTGCTTATTTGGCATTTCGGGGATATAGAATATAGGAAATATATAGATATTTTGTAGAAAGGCTTATGCATTTTATAGAAATTTCATGGATGTAGAATATACGAAATATATAGGAATTTGTAGAAATTATTAGGCATTTGTATTTTATAGAAATTTCATGGATGTAGAATATACGAAATATATAGGAATTTGTAGAAATTATTAGGCATTTGTATTTTATAGAAATTTCATGGATGTAGAATATACGAAATATATAGGAATTTGTAGAAATTATTAGGCATTTGTATTTTATAGAAATTTCATGGATGTAGAATATACGAAATATATAGGAATTTGTAGAAATTATTAGGCATTTGTATTTTATAGAAATTTCATGGATGTAGAATATACGAAATATATAGGAATTTGTAGAAATTATTAGGCATTTGTATTTTATAGAAATTTCATGGATGTAGAATATACGAAATATATAGGAATTTGTAGAAATTATTAGGCATTTGTATTTTATAGAAATTTCATGGATGTAGAATATACGAAATATATAGGAATTTGTAGAAATTATTAGGCATTTGTATTTTATAGAAATTTCATGGATGTAGAATATACGAAATATATAGGAATTTGTAGAAATTATTAGGCATTTGTATTTTATAGAAATTTCATGGATGTAGAATATACGAAATATATAGGAATTTGTAGAAATTATTAGGTATTTGTATTTTATAGAAATTTCATGGATGTAGAATATACGAAATATATAGGAATTTGTAGAAATTATTAGGCATTTGTATTTTATAGAAATTTCATGGATGTAGAATATACGAAATATATAGGAATTTGTAGAAATTATTAGGCATTTGTATTTTATAGAAATTTCATGGATGTAGAATATACGAAATATATAGGAATTTGTAGAAATTATTAGGCATTTGTATTTTATAGAAATTTCATGGATGTAGAATATACGAAATATATAGGAATTTGTAGAAATTATTAGGCATTTGTATTTTATAGAAATTTCATGGATGTAGAATATACGAAATATATAGGAATTTGTAGAAATTATTAGGCATTTGTATTTTATAGAAATTTCATGGATGTAGAATATACGAAATATATAGGAATTTGTAGAAATTATTAGGCATTTGTATTTTATAGAAATTTCATGGATGTAGAATATACGAAATATATAGGAATTTGTAGAAATTATTAGGCATTTGTATTTTATAGAAATTTCATGGATGTAGAATATACGAAATATATAGGAATTTGTAGAAATTATTAGGCATTTGTATTTTATAGAAATTTCATGGATGTAGAATATACGAAATATATAGGAATTTGTAGAAATTATTAGGCATTTGTATTTTATAGAAATTTCATGGATGTAGAATATACGAAATATATAGGAATTTGTAGAAATTATTAGGCATTTGTATTTTATAGAAATTTCATGGATGTAGAATATACGAAATATATAGGAATTTGTAGAAATTATTAGGCATTTGTATTTTATAGAAATTTCATGGATGTAGAATATACGAAATATATAGGAATTTGTAGAAATTATTAGGCATTTGTATTTTATAGAAATTTCATGGATGTAGAATATACGAAATATATAGGAATTTGTAGAAATTATTAGGTATTTGTATTTTATAGAAATTTCATGGATGTAGAATATACGAAATATATAGGAATTTGTAGAAATTATTAGGCATTTGTATTTTATAGAAATTTCATGGATGTAGAATATACGAAATATATAGGAATTTGTAGAAATTATTAGGCATTTGTATTTTATAGAAATTTCATGGATGTAGAATATACGAAATATATAGGAATTTGTAGAAATTATTAGGCATTTGTATTTTATAGAAATTTCATGGATGTAGAATATACGAAATATATAGGAATTTGTAGAAATTATTAGGCATTTGTATTTTATAGAAATTTCATGGATGTAGAATATACGAAATATATAGGAATTTGTAGAAATTATTAGGCATTTGTATTTTATAGAAATTTCATGGATGTAGAATATACGAAATATATAGGAATTTGTAGAAATTATTAGGCATTTGTATTTTATAGAAATTTCATGGATGTAGAATATACGAAATATATAGGAATTTGTAGAAATTATTAGGCATTTGTATTTTATAGAAATTTCATGGATGTAGAATATACGAAATATATAGGAATTTGTAGAAATTATTAGGCATTTGTATTTTATAGAAATTTCATGGATGTAGAATATACGAAATATATAGGAATTTGTAGAAATTATTAGGCATTTGTATTTTATAGAAATTTCATGGATGTAGAATATAGAAAAATATATAAAATTTTGTAGAAATTATATCTACTCGTGCTTATGGGGCATTTGTATTTTAAGTAAATGGAGGCATTTTCAAATAATCCTATTTGTTTTAATCAGTTCATTCCATGCAGGGCAATAAAGTCACTAAGACGCAAGGGCTTACTGAGTGTTGGAGAATATGAGGAAAAATCACTAAAGGAGAGAGAACAATAAAAGAATTAAGAAGACGAACGATAACGATTGACATTGAATCTAAATTTTTGAAGATCAACGTTGACTGGGAAGCAAGAAGCCGAAAGAGAATTCCACAAGTGAGAAATGCCATAGAAGGAACTGTTAGCATAGAACATACGGTTACAGCAGCCATTTTAACTGTAAAATAATGAGATCTTATTGACAATCGTGTACTGCGCTTAAATTTACAGAGGAAAGTTCATCAGAACAATTACCATGAAAATATTTAAAGACAGAAAAGGCTCAGGGAAGCTACGTTACGGTGGAGGTAATGAAGCCAGTTCAGGATCAATAATATTTCAGATTCTTTTTCATAATTTATCAAGGATCTCTAAATTCATAGCAGGAACACCAGACAAGATACGACAGCAATATTCAATGAAATGATGAAGGACTTATAATTATCTGGTGAGAAAAAATTGTTTAACAGGACACAATGAAACAACTTTCTTAGCAGCAGATATGGCAATTGATTCAATATAATATTTCCACTTGATGTAATGCCATTTATTTAATCTCTCTATATAAAACTGAGGATGTCTGTGTGTCTATCTGTGCGTCTATCTGTCTCTGTGATACCTTTTCACTTGAGATCAATCCAACGGATTTTGACCAAACTTGTCATATACATTTTACAATGTAAGAGATAGTCTCTTAGCGTAAAAAATCGATAATTAAAAAAAAAATCAATAATCAATAAAGCCGATCAAAAATCGATCAATTCAACTTTTTCCTCAGATTTCGTTCAAACTCGATATGTAGATTACTTACATCCTGACGAACTCGACGATACTTCATTTTTACTCCTACGTCACTGCGTTTAGCGAAAAACGAAAACTTGATTTCAACACAAATTTTAAACTAAAAACTCCCTCATTTTTCAAACAATCTAATACAAACTTCACTCAATTGTAGTCACCAATAAGTTGATCGTTTAACAATCATTTTTAACTTGATAATTGAGTCCACCCATATATCTTCTGCCGAGTTAGTCATGAATTGAAAGAAACATGATCGCCCAGGTGTGTATCACGTACGGGGCTTGATTGACTTTATCTTATCTCCCCCTAGCTATGGGTTGAATAGAAACACAGATTGGGTCCTTTGTTAGTAACCATTCTACCCTAGACAGAAATGGCAGCCTACTGTGGGAATATCTTCTGCCTAGTCAGTTATGAATCGTTATTTTTAATGGTTAAGCGTGTTTGAGTAGAGATCTTTACATTTTCAAACAGTGAGATTGATATCTACCAGCCGATAAGCATTGAAAAGCTTATCAAAGAAAAAATTACCCCTCGACAGGATTGGAGTGTAAATTCCTTCTTTACCTGAGAGAAAACCACCTTGTGTCCAGATATGCTTTTACTTATTGATCACACAGACTGGTATTCTCTACTTACTAATGAGATATACTGTTGTTATGGTAACAGACGGCATTACTCGAAGCCACTAAGTTTGTACCTCATTTTACAAACGTCATACTATGTATATATACAAACGTCATAAAATATATATATATATATATATATATATATATATATATATATATATATATAGTTTAGGAAAAACTAGGTAATCCGTATGGGTAGACCCAATGAGGATAGAATCCAGAGAGCTCAATGTAAAACAGAGCTAATAATTTAAATAAAAACAGACCACTTTAAGGTTCCATATAATAAATTATTTCACCACAGCCCTTCCAAAGGACAGTGGATCATCAGATTTATTTCCAAAGTTGAAATGAAAAAATGAAAATATATTTACACATTTATGACGGGCAATAATAAGGAAACTCACGAAGTGGGGCAGTGTAGGGAGGTAGAGAGACAGCGTTGAGTTAGATGTAACATTTCTATTGTTTCAAATTTAAATATTCGCTGAAATCTAGACATTGACACTTTAAATCTGTTAACGGAAGTTATATCTTGATTAGGAAGTGGGATAGAGAGAAATCTATATTGAAAAAAGAGAAAAAGAAAAAGAGAGAAAAAAAAGAGAAAGAGGTTGTAAACAAGTGTCATTAACTTCTATTTGAATATGCGTTTTTTTTTTTTTTTTTTTTTTTTTTTTTTTTTTTTTACTTTGAGATTTCGTAAATTTTTCAGTTTAAACTGTCTAAGCCATTTAATTATATGTTAAAGTTTTTTTAAAAACCTTATTACGGACATTTTGGTGATTTAATGTGAAATAGTCGATTAAGAGGTATGTAGAGTTTACATTAAAACACTAGAAATCTTTTCTCAAATATAAGTTTACATCTAGTAGTAAGTGATTATTAAGATGATATCTTTATCAGTTTGAATTTTATTTATGAGATTGATTAGGGACTACTTTTACATTGGTAAATTCTATTACTTAAAATTTAGTATTAATTTAATCTGGAGTGGCATTTTAACGCAATATTAGAGATCATGCTCCATCATATTGTAAACACATCTATGTGAATTTCATACACATACGATCTTTCACATCTACAGTCACTTATACAGGTACACGTGTACTGATATACATGGGTAATTTCATATATCTTCTTAGATGTTTCCGTATACTCACATATATGTGTATATATATATATAGGGGTGCAACTAGAATTTCCTAAAGAAACTTCTCTACGAAAGAAATTGGGTGATGACTTTAGTATTTAATCATCAAAAATCTAAATATTTTATCATTAATAATGATTATTAAAACGTAATTCATTTAAGAAAACAATATTGTAAGTGGGGTATTATTAAAACGTAATTCATTTAAGAAAACAATATTGTAAGTGGGGTAAAAATTAATAAACACTTGTAAGTCTTTTTTCTTTTAAACATTTTTACATACGTCCAACACATATACACACATATATATGCACACATAGGCACATATTTACACACACACACACATCCCCTCATACACATATACACACACCTATACATCTATCTATCCATATCCATATATATATATATATATATATATATATATATATATATATATATATATATATATATATATATATATACATACACATATACACCTATATATCCTATCTATATACCTACCCGTATCTATACATACATATCAATCTTCATATTGGCCAAACACAAATATATTTTTTCTCAATACACAACTATACAGATGTATTCCTATTTTTCTATATAAACAAATATACACATACATGTAAAAAACGTATGACTGTTTCAGTCCAAAAAACATATTTCGGCATGCATACAGTTATGTATATATATATATATATATATATTAATATATTAAAATAACAAGGCCAGCAATGACGGGCCACAATTATTAGATTCATGTGCTTTCACACAATCATCAGGTAGACAGTGACTTGTAATAAGATGAATACTCCATAAACCACTGGGCGAGTTGGACACCTCGACGTGGTGTAATGGTTAGAGAGCTTGTCTTGCTAAATCAATTACGACGGAGTAGTGAGTTCGATCCTCACTTGGTTCCCCATACTTTCGGCCTTGTGCCTCATCTAAGCCAGGCTTAGAAAATCACTATACTGCGAGTTTAATTTGACAAGCAAACCAAACCCGCACCCAGCCAAGGTATAAAATGGCAAACAAAAAATTTACCTCCTGGAAAGGCATGCCTGTATAGCAAAAAGATCTCAATAAAGTGAAACTAGTTCCATGGCCCAGGAGCTGAAGCTTTAATATATATAAATATGTAACAAAGATCCTATTTTATATGTTTTACTTATACAAATAGTACATAAATAAGTAAATAAATTCACTTTTACTCTTAAGTCCCCTGAAACTCACAGTAGAGACAAATATGTGTGCATTTAACCGGTCACCACTCCACGCTTTTTAGAGCTGAATCGTGGATAAAAGTGCAAAGTGACTAAAATAATGGTAAATATTAACAGAGAATCGGGATTATATCATTTTGGTGCAAAAATGATGTCCGATTTCAAGGTCTATATTAAAAATGAAAAAGCCAATGATTATGGATATATTTATTCGTTTGCTTTCTAGAACATCATTTCATCTGTCAACAAGCTTATAAATGCCATGCTTGTAAAATTCCTTAATTTTGAAGCAAAATATGAATCCACCTCATTTTCAATCTCTTCCCTGGATGTCAACCTGAGGCCATCCAAATGATTCTGTAGTCCCCGAAACAAGCAATAATCAGAAGGAACAAGGTCAGGAGAATATGGTGGATGACGCAACCAAGCATTTCCAAAAGATTTTTAGTCAGCTGAGCTGTGTGAGGATGGGCATTATTATGATGGATGATGATACCCTTTCTGTTCACTAAGGAAGGTTGCTTTTGGTTCAAAGTTGTTTTCAAATGACGAAGTTTTTCACAGTACTTGTAATTGTTTTATTGTTGTTTAACGGTTTGTAATAGACAATTCATTCAATATCTCACCATACACTCAACGTGATCTTTTGGATGAAGTCCTCCTCTTGGTTGTTGAACTGATCTACCTCTTCGACTGATCCACGATCGACGGCGTTTAACGTTATGGTAAAGTATCAACTTCTCATCACCTGTAACAAGTCTGCCTAAAAATGGTGCCTGAAGGTTATCGTGAAAGCAATGGTTCACAACTGGAGAGAGTTCGTGTGGGACCCATTTCCCAACCACGTAAACCTTTCTGATCCTTTTTAATTGGCGTAGCACGGTTGTAGGGTCTACGTTAAATCGTTCTGCAAGTTCCCTAGAGGTAATGGTGGGATTGCCTGTGACAACAGCTTCCAACTCTTCGGAATCAAGATTTTTTGGACGACCGACTTTTTGCTCGTCTTTCAAACTGAAATCTCCACTTCGGAAACGAGAAAACCATCTCCTGCAACTCCTTTTATTCCCTGCATCATCTGCACAAGTGCTCTGAATAGACTTTGCAGCTGCACTTGCATTGACACCTTTATGAAACTCATACAGTAAGATATATCGAATGTGATCTTTAAATGGGACGAACATGGGTGAAAATATTGCGGAAGATCATTTAAAATATTTTTATAATCTGAAAGAGAAACGTATAAATTACTTATTGTGACTTTCTTGGATTATAACGAGAAGCGTAAATTTCATAAATACTGTCGAAAAGTTTCTTCTAAAAATCGGACATTACTTTTGCACCAACTTGATAAATCATAGACGAAAATGTTCAAGGCTTATCGCTATTTCCTTGGAAAAGTTTCAAACGAGTTATATTCCTTGGTTCCCCGACTGTAACTTTCCCAGCTAAGACCCTCCACTCTGCATATATTGAAGCGAATCGACCTCATTCTCTTCGCATTCCATCAATAAGGAGTAAGTTCCACTTACATAACTTCTTCCCAAAAACTGTTGCTTTGTGGAACAGAATCCCAGTAGGATGTTTTCCCAACCACAACTATCTTAAGCTCTTCAAGTTATCGTTATCATATCCACATATCCGCATAGACTGTACCCCTTAGTCTTAACGCTCACATAAGAACCACTTTCTTTACTTTGAGTGGCCCTTGGGCCTTGTATAGAGTGAACTTTAATAATAACAAAGAACAAGATGAGATCCCTGGACAGCGAAGCGAGTACTCAGATCGAAATTTCTCGAAGGTTACCAGAGACCTGTTTAAGGGCAATCGAGCCGAAACCTTGTGATAATAATAACAACAAAGATGAAGATATTAATCCAACTTTAAATAATGTAATTATGGACAACACCTCATCCTAGAAATTCAGAGAGAAATTAACCTTAGATATCTAATAAAGTAAAAATTGCACCTGCTGTTTTCATATATAATATCAACCCGGTGTGGACGTTTAAGATCGCAAGGACACCGGAACAATAATGCTATATTTATTTTTTACGGATTATCAACACTTTGAAGGTTATTTAAAGCATAAAATATTTTTAGCTTATATGAATTTTTTGTTGAGATAATAATGATTTAGCGATAAAGGTCTTACTAATTAACCCATAGCTGAGGGGGTACTTGTACGGAAGTGAATATGACGAACCCAAAGAGGATTGAAACTCGGCTCTCCGATTAACAATTTCGAGCCATTATCCATTACACCACCGGCACATCCAAGCTTACAGCACCTGGTATTCCCAAGCGGTCACCCATTTACGTACTGACCAGCCTCGACGTTGCTTAACTTCGGTGATCGTATTGGAACTGGCGCTTCAACGTGATGTGGCTGTAAGCGTACCGATTCTCATCTAAAGCTAGTAAAGGAAAGCCAGAAGGACGGACCAACTGTCAAATATAGGAAGACAGAATGTATGGTTGTTAGCTAGAGAGAAAGCCCATGGTGTGAACTACGAATTAGAGGTATCAACATCAAACAGGAATAGAAGTTGAAATATCTGGGACGTGTTTTAACAGAGGCTTGAATGTCCGAACGCGCATTGGATTTAGTCGGTTAATTACTATACGTGATACACAATTTGGCCTTTATGTCTCTTTCGATCCATGACTGACTAGGCAGAAGATTGTCCGCAGCAGGTTGCCGTTTCATTCTGCGGCAGACCATGGACCATCATCAGGGCTATAAGACTCAATCTGCCCTGCTATTCAACCCATAGCTGAAGGGAGAAGAGATGGATTCACACCATTCCCAATGGTATTTGTGCGTAAGTGAATGTAACGAATTCGAATGGAATTCGAACTCCTGTCCTGGGTATGACAATAAACTACATCTGGCAGCAAGGCCTCTGATCGGATGATTGTAGGTTTTGAGGAGCGTCGATCCACCCCTTAATTTCCTGTTGTTCCCAGGTCCAGCCTAATCCGGGGTCCTACCACCTGTCAGGATCCCAGCTATGAGCAAATAGTTAACCACCAAACTGGGGTGAAAACACTATGAAAGTGTAAACATTTTTATAGTAAAAACGCCAGAAATACATTTTTCATATTGAGAAAATTACCAGCAATACATTTTTGTAAAAAATAAAAATAAATGCCAACAATGTATTAAAAAATACCAGCAAAACATTTTTAAAAAGACTAGCAATATATGTTTTCGGAAAAATAAAATACAATACCAGCAATATATTTTTAAAAAAATACAACAATACATTCTTGAAAAAAAAATTACCAGCAATATATTTTTGGAAAAAATACCTGCAATACATACTTGAAAAATACCAACAAAACATTCTTGAAAAAAATACCACCAATACAATTTTGAAAAAAGAAATACCAGCGATACATTTTTTAACTGTTCTGGGTCAGACGATAAACTACATCCGACAGCAAGGCCTCTGTTCAGGAGGTTTTGAGGAGCGTGGAACCACCTCTTAATTTCTGGTGTTCCCAGGTACAGCCTGACCCGGAGTGGTAGCCCCTGTCAGGGTCCCAGCTATGGGCAAATAGTTAACCCACAAACTGGGATCAAAACACAATGAAAGTGTAAAAATAGGTTTTAATACCAGCAATACATTTTTGGAAAAATTATTACCAGCAGTACATTTTTGAAAAAGAAAAATATTACTTGCAATACATTTTTGAGGAAAAAAATATTACCAGCAATACATTTTTGAAAGAAAAAATATTACCAGCAATACATTTTTGAAAGAAAAAATATTACCAGCAATACATTTTTGAAAGAAAAAATATTACAGCAATACATTTTTGAAAGAAAAAATATTACCAGCAATACATTTTTGAAAGAAAAATATTACCAGCAATACATTTTTGAAAGAAAACATATTACCAGCAATACATTTTTGAAAGAAAAAATATTACCAGCAATACATTTTTGAAAGAAAAAATATTACCAGCAATACATTTTTGAAAGAAAAAATATTACCAGCAATACATTTTTGAAAGAAAAAATATTACCAGCAATACATTTTTGAAAGAAAAAATATTACCAGCAATACATTTTTGAAAGAAAAAATATTACCAGCAATACATTTTTGAAAGAAAAAATATTACCAGCAATACATTTTTGAAAGAAAAAATATTACCAGCAATACATTTTTGAAAGAAAAAATATTACCAGCAATACATTTTTGAAAGAAAAAATATTACCAGCAATACATTTTTGAAAGAAAAAATATTACCAGCAATACATTTTTGAAAGAAAAAATATTACCAGCAATACATTTTTGAAAGAAAAAATATTACCAGCAATACATTTTTGAAAGAAAAAATATTACCAGCAATACATTTTTGAAAGAAAAAATATTACCAGCAATACATTTTTGAGGAAAAAATATTACCAGCAATACATTTTTTGAAAAAAATATTGCCAACAATACAATTTTTGAAACAATATTACTAGCAATAAAAATCTTGTCGGCATTAAATAACCCATTGAGGTCGATATGCCGTAAAACAAGCCAAACCAAACCAAACAATTAAAAAAAAATACCAGCAATACATTTTTGGAAAAAAGTAAGCAACGAGAAAGTTTTAAAGAAAAGGGTAACAAAAAGACCACCTATACACAAAAAGAGACGGCTGAAATTTCTTGGATACATGAAGAAGAGAAGGGAGGGCTCGAAAAACTTAACCCTCACTAGGCATATTGAAGGCTAGAGAGATAGGGGATGGCAGTGGGTCACCTGTCAGACGTGCTTGTGTGAACTGATGACGGAACCGGGGTAGGAGAATTTGGAACGATATAATCTCTACTTAGGTCCACGGGTGATAGGAAGTTGTGGAATGTCACATCCTGAAGGTGCCTAGAAGGGTGAAAATTTCGAAATTCCAAATGCTTCTCGAAATGTTGTGCTATGGTATTTCTTACAACTTTCTCAAAATAGAAAATTAATGTATGGCGTAAAAACTGTCGTTTCAAATGAATGTAAAATACTTCATTTGAAAAAAAAAATCTTAAAAAAATAAAACTTCTGTCTGGGATGAGTCATCTGTGTAGGATTTTTGGTTCACGATAATTTTTTCTATCTATTAAATGGCATTTCTCTTCTTTCTTCTTATTATTTAAGGATAAGCTAAGAAAAATAACATCCTCCTCAAATGATTCACACGTTAGCATTTATGTTGGTCGGACACTTACATTACAACGTTGGATATAATTTCTATTGCTTTCCGTATCTTTGGCCTGTTAACACCGCTAAAAATTTCCAGTAATGCGAAGCACGGCCTCTTGGCCTCGACTGATCTCCGTCCTCTGATGTCTGTGTCCGCGAGAATGTGCGGAGCGTTCCTCATTGAACGATGTCCACATGAACGGCCGATAATGTCTTTGATTCAATATTTTCATCAAATGATTAGGTTAGATGAGTCAACTGATCAAGGTCAACTGGTCACTTCTCTGGTCATGCCCAGGCGTTGTTTTTACTTGCTTCGCCTGGACCTTTGACCGACGATGCTGAACAGTATGGAAGGCCAGAAGCGAAGACTCAAATAGCAAGCTGACGCATACAATAGAAATAAAAGGCGACAAGCTGAACCTAACAGCTTTTACGCTATTTCATTTATAGATTTGTAAGGCGGGCGAGCTTCCATACATTCTGCCTTGTACAGTACACACGCAAAGAACTGTGTAGATTTATGCACTCGGAAATATTTTATGTCGACAAAATATTTAAAAAATAAAAATAAAACATTATAAACGATACGTAATTCAAGTGAATTCCGATCGTTATTCTATTGAAATAACAACTCCAATTTCTTTTCTGCATAGTTTATTTATTTACCTAGAATATTGGCTTGTTTGGAGAAAAAGATTATTTGCCTTTGAGCATTTGAGTCGCCGTTACACCGATGTTCTGTAGTGTCTGTTGCCTTTTCGAATTTGAAAAGTTCAGGACATGCACTTTCCCTCTCTTACCCCGATCTAGACAGACCTACAGTGTCGTCCTGGGTATAACAATAAACTACATCCAGCAGCAAGACCTGATCGGAAGATTTTGAGGAGCGTGGAACAACCTCTAAATTGTTGTTGTTCCCAGGTCCACCATGACTCGGGGTAGTAGCATCGCTTAGGGTCCCCGCTATTGTTAAATAGTCAACCCCAAAACTTGGTTTAAAAATACTAAAAGTATAGATTTTAAAAAATTAAAAGAATTACCAGCAACAGATTTTTGTAAAAGAAAACAAATTACCAGCAATAGATTTTTTGTAAAAAGAAAACATTACTCAAACTCCCAAGAATATTAAATTTCGGCATTAAATGACCCATGAGAAGTTGATATGTCGTTAAACAAACAACCGAAACAAACAATCAGAACTTTAGTGAATTACGTGTTGAACCCGCGACCTTCCAGTGGACTAGTTGAATTTCACCAGCACTTCATTTTCTCAGATCTTTTCAATTTGGATGAGCATTTCCAGGATGTTATTTATATCTACGCTTTGTCTACTGACTTGATTTCAGGATAATATACGGGCTACTTTTTTTTGCAATGTTAGTTACATCTGATAAAAAATATGGGATTATTTTTTTCATATGTAAACTTACTCTTTATTCATTTCATGATTCGGCCGAATCAATGTATATGGTTTCTGTCTTTTCTTCGAACGTTCGATCTTCTTGTTTGGATGTGAGCGATTTTTTCTCCCCTCGTAGGTTGGGTGCTTATATACTTTCCTCTTATAATGGTTGTCTTTTGTGCATATTCAGCTGGGTTCACTTTCTTGTTTATGCCAAGTAACTCTGCGGTTACCCAATATATACTGGGTTAATAGATACCAAAATAAAACACGTACTATATATCACACAGAAACATAAAAAAAGCACGGCGCATCAGTGTTTAACCTGAAATGTGCCCTCATAGCAATCAACTACGAAATCGAGCCTCTCAGGACGTCAGTGGGTTCTGTGACATAAAACAGAAAATCAACTCAGTTAAATATATATTCTTGTACATACACACAAAAAAAAACGAATTACATTAATTTATATAAAAGAAAGACAAAGCTAAAGTCCCTCACATCTACGTGAGAAGATCGAACGTTCGAATGCCCCGAAACCACATACCGTCAAAACTGACTTTAATGTGGCGGAGTTCATAATGTTATGTTACAGCATCGATATTCGTCTATGTCTGTCCGATCCATATATATATATATATATATATATATATATATATATATATATATATATACAGAAATCCAGAATAGCCACAGCCAGCACAGTATTCGATAATCTTAAACATAGGTTAATAAGCAACAAAGACGTTTCTCTCGGAGTAAAGATCGACATATACAGATCTGTTGTTCTCTCAACCCTTCTTTATGATACTAAAACTTGGACCCTCTACCGCAAGAACATAAATCAACTTGACGCCTTTCACATGCACTGTCTTCGTGCCATATGTGATATAAAATGGGATGACAGGGTCAAGAATAGTGCAATACTGTAAAAATGGCATTGATACCATTCTAGCAAATATACAACTTCGGTGGACTGGTCATAAGCTTCCAAAAAAGGTGCTGTATGGACAACTACCAAACACCAAACGTTTCGTTGGACGTCCACACTTTCGCTACAAAGAATAATTGAAAGACAACTTGAAATGTCTCGACTTTGATCTGAAAACCTGGGAAGTCAAAGCATCAAACTGAAAGGAGTGGCGTAAGACATGTTTCCTTAAGTTAAAGTGCTTTGAAGACAGTACACCGAAGCACCGTGATCTGCTTTGTCAAGCTCTGAAGCAGAGATGTCATCAAAATCCTGCTTCAACAAATTTCATCTGTCAGTGTGACTTTGTCGCCCGCAGCAAGACTGGGTTAGTATCGCACTTAAGAAAGCACAAATGAAATATGTCTTTCCTTTACCTGATTTTCTCCATAATAGCCCCTGTTGGCATGCATAAGTGTAAAACGAAAGGCACCGTTCAATGCTGATCCTCATTTATCGTTCACGATAGGAGAGTCCATTATATATATATATATATATATATATGTCTGTGTGTGTGTTTGATCGAGTTGTAAAAAGACATTTTTTTACCCAGATTCTAATGTGTTTGGAAACGCCATGATAATTTAGACATTTGTTAGCAGCGCATGTTATCAGTTTTCCTGCCCAGATAAAGGCTTGGATTTAGAAAATTGATTTTCAGGGTAGACATACCGCCCTCACTTGGAAGGTTGGCGCAACACAATTTGGCTCTGTGTTGTAATAAACTTGTAATAAAAGGTGAATTTTACTAATTATAAACAACCAGTGTTTTGAATGGGACTTTCCAGCGCAAGTAAGCTGTCTTGAAAGATTTTTGGCGCAACCCAGTCTTCTTACTTCATCACCCATTTGTGTCCTTGCAGCGTTCTATGTCAGTGGTTGTTGCTCAATATTCTTAGAGATGAAAAAGAGACCTGAAGTGATAGAGATGTAGTTCTATCGACGGAAATATTCGCCGGAAATAACATAGGCAAAAGAAAATGCGGGGGTGGGTAAAGAGGACATTTTAGGAGACAATGAAACAAGGAAACTACTGCTAACAATCAGAAAGTGACAGATGATATTTCCGGGTGACAAGGAAAGAAGGCATGGAAAATTTAACACTCACAGGATATATTAGAGATAAGAGAAACAAGTGAAGATAGCAATAAACCTAGTTGGCGGGTTTGGATTAATGTATGACAGAACAATAACAAAGAGATAAGCGAGAGATAGGAAGAATTAGAGTAGAAAAAGAAGCTGTGGTGTGCTATGATCGCCCATGTTCTAAAAGGACATTGTATATAACAGAAGTGCTTTAACAGCCATCGTTTGTTTTGTATGGCTATATCATCGATTACTCTTTAAAATACTGTGAGTGATTTTATTAAAATATTTCTCTATCAGCAATTGCTAATCACAACGTTGAATCGTTTGCGATTTCATTTTATCAGCAATAAACCATTTACTATTTGTTGCTCTACCAGATTTATTCGGCCATAAAATATTACGTTATTCGAACTATCATTCATTTTGAATGCAAGAGCTGCCATTTTTTTTTCCATAGATTTACAACGATCACTGTTTGGCCGTGTGTTATGGCAGCCTCATATGGAAAGTTTAGAACTAGGACAAATAAAACGCCTGAAACGGCTTGCAAGGAATGAGAACAAAACGAGAAGAAATTCTGACTTTGTTCCAAGACCCTTAATCTCCGGTGTTTGGCTTGATGACCAATCATTGGCATAATGTACGCTGGTCCACACCGGTTATTACGATTGAAGGGAGAGTCGAAGAGAGAAAGAGAAGAATGGCCATTTATTCTCCTTTGGAAGAAACCGGGAATTGATGGACGGCAGAACTGAAAGTAGGGACCACATACAGAAAATTGGAGGAAATTATTAATACTTTTTAAGGGCATTTCCTTGCCTTCTTTTGTTCTCTTTTTTTCTTTGTTCTTTTCATTCCACAATTTACACTTTATTTCTTTCTTCCTTTCTTACATTCATTTTCTTTTTTCTGTTCGAACTTCTTCCTCACTCAACATATTTCCTTGTTAACTAGCAAGAGAAATGATTGGTAAAACACATAAAGATTCACCAGAAAGATATTTTATCTATCTATCTATCTATCTATCTATCTATCTATCTATCTATCTATCTATCTATTCATTCATACTTGTCCCAAATCGTTAATGCAGATAAGCAACCTCAGCTAAAATTCGAACTTGATTCATGTTTTTATGCCAAGTAAAATTCCTTTAACGAAAGCAATAAGAAGTCACATCCACACGCAATTACACACATGCATATATATATATAGAGAGAGCAATACATATCTATATAGATAGACAGATGTACATATCTATATAGATAGATAGATACATGCATATAGATAGATTTGACGAGGAAATGGAACTAATGTCTTTAATTTAATAACAAAATTAAATTCGAAGCATTTAGCTTCCATTTTTGAAACATGGTTATTACTGTGTAGCGAAAAAAAACATATTTTAAATCAGTTAATTTATAACATTAATGCTCTGTAAATTTACATTGAGCACTATTGTGTAAAAATAAAAAAAATATCTATAAGAACACCGGATTATATATCTTACTGTTCTTTCTTTTTATTTATGCAAACACACACACACGCACACACACACGCACACACACACGTTGTTCATTGCATTGTAAATATTGTTGTAAATTGCATTGTATATATAAGAGTTTAGTTATCAATATATATTTTAATGTCAGATCTATAAACATTGGCATGTGATGTATGAAAGATGTAAGCTTAAAAGAAGATGTTCGGAAGTTATCGAGTGATGAAGACAAATTGGGAATTGCGAAATATTTAACCGGATTGATTAGCAAAACGAGAATAAGAAAGGAAAATCGCTTTATAAATACCGAAAAAAAAAAGATTCCAGGATATTAAAACAGTAATGAGCAAGAAAAGTGGATTAGTGTGTAAGAAAGTGATTGAAAGCGTTGATTTTGCAAAAGTTAAAAAGTTTCAGAATATTAAGAACAATGGTTAAGAATGTGGGGATATGTCACTACCCCCACCTTCACTTTGACGCACGCGCGACATTTTCACCCCTTCCTCTCACGTTCGGTCAGTCATAGTAGTAAACCGTTGTCTTAGTCTAAGATGAGGAAGAATTCATATTTTTCGCGCGCTTTTGCGCTGACGTCACGGCAAATTTGGCTTTTCAAAATCAGTCGCCCCAGGTCGTTTGACCTGGCCGGGCAGGCTCACCTTATTCTCTCGCCGGTGAACCCATAGATACTGGCAGAGAATTGTATTCGGCAAAACCTTGCCTAGACCTCATGGCTCGTCTCGGTATCTTGATGCATACGACACGGTCGTCACCTTCATGACAGAAGCTAACATCTACCGAGCTCAAATTCCAGGAACCTTCAAAAAAACTTCCAACCTGATGAACGAGCATTTTTCACATTCTTCGAACTGTACTCTCAGAACCTGTTACTTTAAAAAGAACTACATACACTCACAATCATAAACTCTCGCAGTGAGTATTTTTCCTTGCCGTATGTTACTATACATTACAACTGACTTTCTGAACCTTTCTTCTCGAAGAACTCCTTCCCGCCATAGCCATCTTGGATTTGGATTTGGGCGCGTGATCTAATTTCATTCACTACTACATTTCCAGTACATTTACTGAAGGTCTTCACAGAAGACAATTTACTAATCTACTTGGCCTCTTCTTCAACTACATTTCCAGTACATTTACTGAAGGTCTTCACTGAAGACACTACTTGTTAAACTCTTAATAAAAATGTATGTTTGTTCTTAACCTTTTGTTGTTTTGCCCGTCTACTTCTTTTCACTCTGTACGTTGGTACGGTGGAAAGAGCACGTCTTAATATTTTCTTTATTTTTTACTTTGATTGTGGATTCGGTATAGGAGTGTGTAGTGTCTGGCACAAGGTCATTCCGTAAACCAGCGCTGCAACCCTATCGTGGTCCGCAACAAGAACATGGAAGCAAGCAAACAATGGTTAAGAACATGGAAGCAAGCAATGGTTAAGAACATGGAAGAAAGCAATGGTTAAGAACATGGAAGCAAGCAATGGTTAAGAACATGGAAGCAAGCAATGGTTAAGAACATGGAAGCAAGCAATGGTTAAGAACATGGAAGAAAGCAATGGTTAAGAACATGGAAGCAAGCAATGGTTAAGAACATGGAAGAAAGCAATGGTTATGAACATGGAAGCAAGCAATGGTTAAGAACATGGAAGAAAGCAATGGTTAAGAACATGGAAGCAAGCAATGGTTAAGAAAATGGAAGAAAGCAATGGTTAAGAACATGGAAGCAAGCAATGGTTAAGAACATGGAAGAAAGCAATGGTTAAGAACATGGAAGCAAGCAATGGTTAAGAACATGGAAGAAAGCAATGGTTAAGAACATGGAAGCAAGCAATGGTTAAGAACATGGAAGAAAGCAATGGTTAAGAACATGGAAGCAAGCAATGGTTAAGAACATGGAAGAAAGCAATGGTTAAGAACATGGAAGAAAGCAATGGTTAAGAACATGGAAGCAAGCAATGGTTAAGAACATGGAAGCAAGCAAACAACTAAGAACACAAAGATAAAAATTGCACGAGAACTGATTTTGGAACTAATATTTACAGACTAATAGAGAGCTATATTGGATGAACCAGTTGGCTAAGCTAGAGCAGTGAGTCCTTACTGAAAAATTGTTTTAAGAGAAAGATTTTATAAATTTTAATCTACAATGACAATGCTTGTTTGGCAAATTCATACCAAATATTTCATTTAAGGAAACAGCTATTATTACCATTATTAATACCAGATGAACATGTAAATTAATTCATTATTAATACCAGATAAACATGTAAATTAATTCATTATTAATACCAGATAAACATGTAAATTAATTCATTATTAATACCAGATGAACATGTAAATTAATTCATTATTAATACCAGATGAACATGTAAATTAATTCATTATTAATACCAGATGAACATGTAAATTAATTCATTATTAATACCAGATGAACATGTAAATTAATTCATTATTAATACCTGATGAACATATAAATTAATTCATTATTAATACCAGATGAACATGTAAATTAATTCATTATTAATACCAGATGAACATGTAAATTAATTTATAATAGATTCGGATATATGGGGCATTGTATATTTCAACGGATTATATCCTTTTTTACTCATAAATAAAAAAAAAATATTTTGCACCTGGGTTGTAAAAGTGTTTCCTAAAAATATGAGAGGGTCCTAATTCGGGGTTGGACCAGTTGTATTAATTAATAACAATAGAAAACCGACCCCTCTCTTTGTATCCAGTAAAAATTATATTAATATTTAACGTAAATAGGTCTTGGAACTTAGGCAATATCAAATGTTTAATACCAATTTTATTAGGAAACAATTTGGTTTGGTTTATTTGGTTTGACGTCATATCCAAACATCAAAGGAGTTATTTAATGACGACAAGATTTTTAGGATAGTTTCATGACTAGAATATGTATTCATTGTAAAAAATAAGTTTGCAGATCAGGTTTCATTGTCGTATTTTTCTAAAGCGGGTTTTTGTCAAGAGTCAAATACATTGATGGTAATATTTTTTCTATTTCAAAAATGTATTGCTGGTAATATATATATATATATATATATATTGTTATGGTTCAGGTTCCTTGTACCACGGTGATGGTC
>OZ038494.1:25533822-25691322 GCA_964036315.1 Acanthosepion esculentum | reverse complement strand
TTCGTTGGGCGATTCCATTCGGAATACGTATGGGTCGTCGATTGCGGATCATCTTATAAATAATCCTACTTGTGCGTTGGATTTCAGTGTGACCTGGTTTTCCGTTTTGGCCAGGGCACACTCAGTATTCCATCTCAGGGTGTTGGAGACGCTGTACATCAGGTCCAGGCGACCGTCTCTTTGCAAACAAAGGGACTGTTTGCTTGGGCTTGCTGTGCTGGGTCTCTAGCATCTTTTGTGGTATTACTTTGATTATATACACTTTCTTCTTTTTTTTTATTTATCTCTTTCTTCCCTGCCCATTCATTCATGTCATCCATAACAGATATTTGCTTCATAATTTCTATTCCCCGTTAACAGTTCTGATGAGAGGGGGGGCGAAACCGGTTAACTGGTGTTTTTATTTTAAATCTATCATGGCCTTTAATAAAAAATTTGTTTTTTATGCCTTCATACGCTTCTGTACCGTTGCAAATATATTTAATTATATATTATATACGTGAAATTCTAAACGATATATATATATTACAATAGCTATAAAATCATTGCATTTTCATTTTAATCAGACATATTTTTGTTGCTTCAAATTCTTAATGGATACCCATATTTCAGTAAATGTTCTGCTTATTTTAAACTGTATTTATTTCGTCTACTGCTCAACAAATCTTAATAGAGCATATTTCTCTATTAAGTTTTCTCGAGTACGTAAGCTGGTAGACGAAATAAACAGTGTTGAAAATAAACAGAGTGTCTACTCGAATACCGGTATCTACTAAAAATAACGACTCAAATAATATATATATATATATATATATATATATATATATATATAGAGAGAGAGAGAGAGAGAGAGAGAGAGGAGGGGGGATAGATAGTCATGAAAAGACAGAGAGATAAATACATATGCATAGTCCTGTAGATAGATGAATAGGTAGATAAATAGATATTAAAAACTGGGATATATATATATATATATATATATATATATATATATATATATATAGAGAGAGAGAGAGAGAGAGAGAGAGAATTGAACAGAATAAGATAGATAGACAGATAGATAGACAGATAGATAGATAGATAGATAGATAGATAGATATGAAGAGACTAAGATACTAGACAGATAGATGCACGCATACATATATACATACATACATATGAATGAGTCGGATAGATAGATATGAACAAACTAACATAGATAGATAGATAGATAGAGAGAGAGAGAGAGAATTGAACAGAATAAGATAAATATATAGACAGATAGACAGATAGATAGATATATAGATAGATAGATAGATAGATAGATAGATAGATAGATACGAACAAATAGCATGTGAAAGAAGGAAGGAAGGAAGGAATAGTAAGAGATAGATAGCGACAGAACTATCGATATATCGATTAACAGATAACCACAGAAATAGAAAGAAGAAAAAAGATATAAAATCAGCATTATATAGAGAGATACTTATGGGGAGAATGTAAGATGAACCATAGCTACAGATAGATACATAGATAGATAGATAGAAACATACATACATAAATACATACATAGGAACGAGTCGGATAGATAGATAGATAGATAGATAGATAGATAGATAGATAGATAGATAGATAGATACGAATAGACTCGCATAATGTGATCCATCCAATTAGTATGTGCATGAATGCATTCACGATGTTTAAGAACTTGATCGTTTCTGTCTGACATTCACCTTGGCCTCATGTCGCTTCTTAACTCCAAATGAGCGGAAGAATATGCAAGCGATGACCTCAACTCGATCGTCAAACCCCGAAGCATCACGTGACGGGAAAATGCTTTCGTAGCAGAAGCCAGTAAGTTCAGTTGGAAACGTAAGACGCACGGAAATACTTAATGTGATTTATTTATGATCTTTTATTTATTAACTACAATGAACTTGATACAATTCAGTGAGTGATGCTTTAAAGGCAATGCACTGTCGCTCTGGATTGGTAGTATCGAAGTAAAAGACCAAGTACTTTATGGCCTCATGCTGGAACTATGTTTGGTTGAGCTTGTTAAATTAATATTGATTTTAAAACAGAAGCCTTTATTTGTAGGAAACTAGGCCAGATTTACTTATGCGAATCAATATTTACACAAAATTAGTATGAATCTACTGACGTTGGTAAAGTATATATATATATGAGTTTCAACATAATATTATTTTGTGTGCCTTTGTCGAAGTTAGCTCCTCTTCATTTACTTAACCCTTCAACAGGGGTCTCTCTCTCCCGGGAGTATAAATACTGGCTGATCTTTTGCCCCTCTCTCTCTCTCTTTTTCTCTACTTACGCGCACGTTTGAGCAACTATGTCGATTTCGGCCGCAGGCCGAAACTTCGCACGTGGGGCGAGGTACAAAAAACTTTCTCTAAAAATTTCCAATATGTGAACTCTTATACACAACCAGCGTTTCCCATATTCTGGGAACACGCTAAAACAAAATTCACCCGTACGGACATTCAAAACAACACACACTTACACAACTTTCCATACAGACACTGTAACATTTTATTCATGTCTTCAATGTATTGTAACTCGTGTTTTAATCTATTTGTAATTCACGTATTCATATGTATTTGTTTTGTACATATATATCGGTCTTGTTTGTTTCTTTGGACTCTATTAAAGTCCAACATTCTTATGTAACTGGACCGGCCAGCGGAAGCCTTAACGTAGAGATAACTCATCTTCTCTTCTCACATTCACACACCGCAAGGTCCACTACACCTTATTCCTTGAGGACGTGGGCGAACATGGGTTCCTATCTTTTACCGTTCTTAGCTATGTTTGTCTTTTTGTACGTCTTCCCAGTCTGTCATCCATTTACGCAAGCACGTTATACCGGTTACTCTCCGTTTTCCTCTCTTCCTCTTGCTTTCAATGTGTCCTGTGAGTGTCAGATTTTTCAAGCCTTCCTTCCTCATTATGCCTCCTCGAAAGTTCAGCGCTCTCTGTCTGATTCTATGCATAAGCATCCATTTTTTTTATTCTAGTTTATTTCAAATTTCTTGGTTTACGACTATATCTCGTTGAAACACCGATTCTCGTGCGATCATCAAAGTTAAGCAACGTCGAGCCTGGTCAGTACCTAGATGGATGACCGCTTGGGAATACCAGGTGCTGTAAGCTTGGATGTGCGTATGGTGTACACGTATGGTGTACGTGATGGTTAACGGTTCAAAATAATGGATGTGCATATGGTGTGCGTAATGGATAACGGCTCAGAATTGTAAATCGAAGAGCCGAGTTCCAATTCCAGTTGAGTTCATTTACGCGCAAATACACCTAAGAAAGGTACGAATCCACCTCTTCTACCTGTCTTGATATAGGTTAATTAGTAAGACGTTGCCTAGGAATTTCGGCAGGGTTCATTCTATGTCTGCGATCAACACTGTAGCATCTACGTATCTTATGTTGTTAAGCTTGTGACCACCAATAATAAATCCCGATAGAATCTCTAGTTCTTTCATGATTTCTTCGCTGTAAAGTTTAAATAAATTTGAGTATACGTGGGTCGGTTGGAAAGTTCAAAGGCTAGCCAAGATATATATGTAAGTAGACTAAGACATCCAAGTGCACCAGAATACAACAGCTGGTCGACCAGCTGTTTTATTCAGTGTCAAGAAGGTGTGGAGAGCGATGTTTGCCTAGACAGTGAAAAGAAGAAAAAAACATGTATAATTTTTTCTGTAATTTTGAAGGAGTAGTGTGGAATGGCTTGCTCCAATCTCAACTCTCCAGTTTTTAATTTAGAGTTAACTTTCTCCAAGACTCATTGCCAACCAATTTGCCAATACTGCCGTTTTCACCCATACCTGACGAAAGGAATGGTTAGATGCTGTTACACCTATAACTCTTTGCACTTTGCTGAACACTTTTGACATTGCTGTTTCATCTATAATTCTTTACACGTTTGTGCTCCACGTAGAACTCTTTTCACTTTGCTGTTTCACCTATAACTGTTTGCACTTTGCTGTTTCACCTATAACTGTTTGCACTTTGCTGTTTCACCTTTAACTCATTGTACTTTGCTGTTTCCCTTATAACTCTTTGCCCTTTGCTGTTTCACCTATAACTCTAAACTACAAAGTCCAAAGTGTTTGAGGTGAAAAAACAAAATCCAAAGAGTTTGCTCTTCCTCCATTAGCTCTTTGGACTTTGCTGTTTCACCTATAACTTTTTACACTTTGCTGTTTTACCTATAACTCTTTGGAATTTGCAGTTTCACCGCTAACACTTTGGACTTTGCTGTTTCACCTATAACTCTTTATACGTTAGTGCTCCACGTATAACTCTTTGCTGCTTCACCATTAAATCTTTGCATTTTGCTCTTTCACCTATAACTTTTTGCACTTTGCTGTTTCACCTATAACTTTTTGCACTTTACTGTTTCGCCTATATCACTTTACACGTTAGTGCTCCACGTATAACCCTTTTCACTTTGCTGTTTCATCTATAACTTTTTGCAGTTTACTGTTTCACCTATAACACTTTGGAATTTGCAGTTTCATCGTTAACATTTTGGACTTTGCTGTTTCATCTATAACCCTTTACACGTTAGTGCTCCACGTATAACTTTTTGCACTTTGCTGTTTCACTTATAACTCTTTGCACTTTGCTGTTTCACTTGTAACTCTAAACTGCAAAGTCCAAAGTGTTTGAGGTGAAATAACAAAATCCAAAGAGATTGCTTTTTCTCCGTTAACGCTTTGGATTTCTCTATTTCGTTTCACTTCTTCCTCTTCTCTTCTTGTGGCTTCGAAGTTTTTGGTTGCGATGGTGATGAAACATCACCAGGTCGTACAGTCTTGTTCATATGTTTCAAACGATTTAAAATCTATTCCAGTGGCTTTCAGTGTTGTCTCGAATTTGTTCCTGTATCTTCGAAGAGGACAATCCCATGGTCTTTTCGCTGAAATGAGCTGACTGAATAAGACCTGAGGTGGAAACCTTGACTCTTTCATTCTTGTTACATGTCCTGACCTTGGACGACGGTGTCTAATGATCAGTGTTTCCATGAAGTGAATGTTGGCTCGTTCTAGGAGTTTGGTGTTGGTTACATAGTAATTCTATTTGGTGGACGAAGCTTTTGCTGGTGAAAGCGTTCTAACTTTTGAATATCGCGATAAAGTCCAATTTTCGCAATTAGACCACAATTTTTTGTTGTTAAGTTCAGATCGTTGTGGTTGAAGAGGCGTTTGCTTAGCTTTCTAAATGTCCCGTATGCACCTCCAATTCTGTGTGCCACACCCTTTTCTGAGGTGCATTTGTTTGATTAAAGTCTGCTTAGATATGGGAAATACTCTACTTGTTTTAGAAGTGCATCACAGATGGTAATATCTGCGAAATTTGAATGATCGATTTCTTGATCGAATAGTGTCTTGCGATGAGAAATGTTTCCCTTATGACAAGAGTAAACGATCGATTCAGTGGCTTTATCATGACATAGGACCAAAACACTTTCCAAGACCGAAATTGCACCAACTGTAGATTATGGTGACTGTCTGGTGGACCGCCTTTGGTGTTATCCATTATAGCTTTCAGGAATCTGACCAAAACATTGTTGTTCACAGAAGAGATGTAATTTTTGAAGATCAAGGTGGTAGGGGACGTCCATCTGCAATCAACAATCAACATGTGAATGCGCTGATCAGTTTGGTATTTGGAGCTGGCTATGCAACGATCTTATTTTTTTAAGGTCAAGACAATGGTAGGCCATAGCAGCAAAGTTGTTCAAAGACTTGGAGTTCTTCTTTTGAATGACAGATGGCAGCATTGATATCAGCATATTGACGTTCTGAATGTTAGACGTTTAGATCGGAGTCAGGTTGACAAGTCCTCCATCATAATACATCAGCATATTGATGTTCTGAGTGTTAGACGTTTAGATTGGAGTCAGGTTGACAAGTCCTCCATCATAATACATCAGCATATTGATGTTCTGATTGTTAGACGCTTAAATCGGAGTCAGGTTGACAAGTCCTCCATCATAATACATCAGCATATTGATGTTCTGAGTGTTAGACGTTAAGATTGGAGTCAGGTTGACAAGTCCTCCATCATAATACATCAGCATATTGATGTTCTGATTGTTAGACGCTTAGATCGGAGTCAGGTTGACAAGTCCTCCATCATAATACATCAGCATATTGATGTTCTTAGAGTTAGACGTTTAGATCGGAGTCAGGTTGACAAGTCCTCCATCATAATACATCAGCATATTGATGTTCTGATTGTTAGACGCTTAGATCGGAGTCAGGTTGACAAGTCCTCCATCATAATACATCAGCATATTGATGTTCTTAGAGTTAGACGTTTAGATCGGAGTCAGGTTGACAAGTCCTCCATCATAATACATCAGCATATTGATGTTCTGATTGTTAGACGTTTAGATCGGAGTCAGGTTGAAAAGTCCTCCATCATAATATATTATTATACTTACAGCACAGAAATATATTATTCATTCCTAATGATTTAACTGCCATCGTTCTTAATTTTACATGAATCTGTTTCAGAATTTAACTTATAACATTATATACGCTTCATCTTAAACAGGGGAAAAAGAGATGAATTTATATTTTTGCACGAGCTCAAGCTTGGTCAAAATGCTTCTCAGAATTCTACCAGGGTGTGGGGGTGAAGGAACCACTTTTGATGGCAATGAGGATGTAATTTTTGAGGATCAAGCTGGTAGGGGACGTCCATCTGTAATCGACAATCAACATATGAATGCGCTTGGTCGGATGAAACCCGCGTCAACATGTTAGAGAAATGTCTTAGATAATTGGTATCGGAATTTCAACAATATCTCAAGACAATTGGCAAGGTGAAGAATTACGCTTCCACATGAACTCTGTGAAAGTGAAATAATTCGACGTTTTGAAGTGTGTTCGATGATGCATCTGCGAAATTTGAATGATCGATTTCTGGATCGAATAGTGTCATGCGATGAGAAATGGATCCCTTATGACAAGCGTAAACGATTGACTCAGTGGCTTTATCATGACGTAGGACCCAAACAATTTCCAAAACCGAAATTGCACCAACAGTAGATTTTAATGACTGTCTGGTGGACCGCCTTTGGTGTTATCCATGATAACCTCTCGGGAATCTGACCAACACATCTGCCAAATTTTACTGCCAGCAACTGGATGGAATGCACAGCTAAGCAAAATGCGACAGGTTCTTGTTATTTGACGAGTTTCAATACTGCTTCATGACAATACTCGGGCACATGTTGCCAGGATGACACTACAGAAAATCATCGGCTTAGGATATGAGACATTGCTATAGCCACCATATCCCCTTGAACTCACACCTTACTGACTACCATTTATGCAGGCATCGCAAACTACTATCGAAAGAGCATCGAATGAAGAATTCACTTGTGAGAAGACATTAAGGCGCTAGTTTCTAATGTTCTGCAACGGGGATAAAAGATTATGAAGGTGAACGTGGTAGAGCTTGTCTGTCTGCAATCGACATCTGAAAACATGAGTTGAACAAAACCGATATCAAAGCGTCAGAAAAACGTCTCAGATAACGGGTATCAGTATTTCAACAATAGAGGAACATCTTATGAAATTTGGTTAGGCGAAAAAATCTCGATAAATGGGTTCCACATAAAAGTCAGAGTTCGACATTTTTTTTATTGTGTTCAATGCTGCATCTGTAAAATTAAAAAAATCAATTTCTTGATCAAATAATGACCTCTGATAATAAATTCATCCTTTATGGCAATTGGAAATGATCAGCTCAATGGCTTGATCCTGACAGGGTACCCAAACACTTTCCAAAACTGAAATTGCATCTGTAGAAGATTATGGTGGACTGCTTGGTGGACCATTACAGCTCCCGGGAATCTGACCAGAAGCATCACTGCCGAAATGTACAGCCAGCAACTGGATGAAATGCATATCCAGTTAAGCAAAATGCGGCCGGCACTGTTTAATCGGTGATGTCCAGTACTGCTTAATGACAATGCTCGGTTGCATGTTTACCGGATGATATTGTAGAAATTTGTCGACTTAGGATATGAGACTTTGCTATAGCCACCATATTCCCTTGAACTCACACCCTACTGACTACCACTTTTTCAAACATCTTGACATTTTTTTAAGCCAAAAGACATTCCTTTTTAAAGCAGATGCAGAAACTGCATTCAAAGATCTCTTGGCGTTAAAATCTTTACAGTATTATTATAAATGCATTGTAACTCGCTGGCAGTAATTTCTAGATGTCCAGGATTCATATTTTGAAAGACTTAAACATTGTTTTAATGCATTAATTTACGAAAAATGTTGATTCTAGAATCGGTCATAATTTTCCGAATAGATTAATATAGGATCCTTCATGAGATCGCTAAAAAAGAGCATAGCATGATGAAAAAGACGCCAAACTTGACGAAAACAAAATTTTATCGTCTAAATGTTTATGTTACTATTAAGAGGAAAGATCAAAGTATTCTGGGGGTATTTCTTTTTACATTTTTAATCGTTCCTAGCACGCCCAAAATTTTCGTTAAACATCTTTTTTAACCCCCCCCCTTTTTTTTTTTAGTCAGCAAAATTGACAGATAATCAATCATGTCAACCATTTTTTCCATTTTATAAAAAATGAAAATCTCAGTTTGAAAATCTTTTAAAAATCAATTATAATTTTTCTAAGACTTATTTTAAGAAAATCAGAAATAATAATGTTTATTTAAAATATTTTGAAACAAGCATTATTTAGTTTCTGCTCCGAAAAGGTGTAGTTTGAAAATAAAACAAAGCAGATCATAACATTTCGCGTTACTTGACAGGTGACGAAAGACATTTTCATGACGTAATGATAGTTTACGTGAGGATAATTTATTCTACGGAAAGAGAGAAGTGAAAGTGAAGCTTAATATATATGAATGTACCACCAAAGAAACGCGATACCCAAACACTAAAATGAATTTTAAAAAAATGAAAAGTCTTTCTTGAAGCTTTTATTTTCGTTTTAATTTCAAGCAATTGATTAAATTTAATATTTCCAATAAGTAAAATGATTTGCTGTATTTCAAAACTGATTTAAATCGATTGGAAGGAGTTTTTAAAATCGCTAAAAATCTCCGATCGTATCCACTTTTAACCATCTGTCAGCACAAAGTAATTATCCTTATTAAAACTTCTTTAAGAAATATACTGTTCTGAATGTTTATTTGAAGTTTAATTAATATGATTTCAAACAAATATTTCTTTTAGTTTAAAATATCGCAGAAGTGCATTTTTTTAACACAGCGGTATCTGTTTTTATTAAGTGTCGACAGCTCTATTGACAATTGACATCCGGTAGTTTAATTTATTTTTCTTTAGAGGAACATATACGTAAAAATTACTTGAGGAATATCACGTGAGCACCTTTTATTATATAATTTTTAATTACCCAGTAATCTTTAAAAATTAGTAAAATATTCTCCGTAATCTGAAGTTTTCTTCAACTTTAGGTACTTAAGCGTTAAATTGACTATGGTTACCGCTCTTATATTTTGATATGTTGTGTATGGACATCCGTATTTACAAAAATCGGCACATTAATAAATGCACAAAAAAAAAATCAGAATTCTTTGTAATCTTTTCTAATTATAATTAGTAGGTTTTATCACAACAGGTACAAATTTAACACTTTACAAATTAATCTAATTAAAATTTTTAAAAATGCAAACAATTCTTGTAAAAATTTATTATTTATGGAATTTTTTCTAAAATAATAGTGTCCATAATGTATCTTATTCATTTTGGGAATTAAAAGCTTTTCTAATTAAATAATGTTTAATTTTATTGCATTTATTATTTTACGATTCAGAGCAGATTTCGGTAACTAGAGGTCCTGTTTTACAAAATAAAATTGATGATTTAAATTCTTCAAGGTGTTTTACTTATAACTAAGATAAATATAAGTCGGGCAAAAATGAGTTTCTCGAAATTTCATACAATTAAATAAGTGCAGGGTAAAAAATGTAAAGAACATATTTTTACCAAGAATTTTTCAAACAGGAGCATTTCCAAAATAAATTAATTCATGTGTGAATAAGTCCTGAAGGTTTCATTAAATCCGACAATTATTTGATTTCTGTAAGAATTTTCAAATCATTGTTTTTCATCGTAAAAAAGAGGCTAAAATTTCCTATACTATTCTTCCTGATGCAAGAAAAACAAAATTTTTAACCAAAATTTCGAACGTTCTGAAAAGGATAAAACATATACTTTTATAATAAAAAACCTTTGGTCTTTCGTCGTAATAACAACATAATAATAACAACATAATAATAACATAATAGCATAATAATAACATAACATAATAATAGCATAATAATATCATAACATAGCATAATAATTTTGACGATAAAAGTTTGTTTTTATTAGATTTTCGGCATTTTTCATCGTGTAGGCTCAGTTTTAACGAATCTTTGAAGGTAAAGACGCGCGTGCGCATACACACACACACACACACACACACACACATATATATATATATATATATATATATATATATATATATATATATAGGGTGGAGCAAAAGTAGATTTACAGTTGTTTCACTATTTGTTTCACGTTTTAGATGACAGTTCAGAACCAGTGCTAACTTCGCTGAACTGTATTTTTTTTTCGGCAAGATGGCGCGCATCCCCATTATGCTTTGCCAGTAAAGGACTACCTTAACCAAACCTTTCCACAGCGTTGGTTCAGAAGAAGGGGAAGCATCGAATGGCGACCACGTTCACCTGACCTAACACCAATGGATTTCTTTCTTTTTTTTTTTTTTGGTTGTTGTAAAGAACACGGTTTATGACAGAAAGTAAACTGACATATAAAAAATAATTCAATAAAATACACTTGTTTTTAATTAATTTTAATAAAATAAATCGTAATTCAATTTATTTTTTAATAAATTAAATCGGCATTCTAAAATATTTTATTTACTGAATTATTTTTTATACGTCAATTTACTTTATTAAAAAATTAATTTCCTTACGATTTACTTTATTAAAAATAATTAGAAATAATTAAAAAATAATTAAAAATAATTAAAATATAATTAAAAAATAATTAAAAATAATTAAGAACAAAATACTCGTTCATATTTTACATAATATTTTACATACACAAAAATATCTTGAAATACTAAAGAGTAAATTTATTCAATAAAATCGCCATTGATTTCAACCACGGACTCCAGAAGACTTCAGGATCCCTTGCATCTTTTCTGGACGGTCTTCTTGTTTAAGTTGGTGAATAATGCCATAATTCTTGTTTTTTGTTCATCTTTGAAGTTACAGGAAGTTTTGTTGGTCTCTCGTTCAATTGCGCCCCACACATAATAATCAAGGCGGTTGTAAGTCTGGGGAGTTTGGTGGCCAGGTGTAAGGGGTTATGTCGTCGCCGAAATTGTTTGATAGCCATGACTGGATTCTCCTGTGTGTGTGGCATGGTGCAAAGTCCTGCAGCCACCCATTTGACCCATCGCAGCTCTACCTCCACAAGGCACTTGATGTACACCTCTATGTTGAGTCTGAGGCTCTGTATGAAGGGATAACGTCGTCATCACTAGTGATCACTCCAAACATCATGATGCTGACTGGATATATCATCCAATGCTCTGTACTGTCTTCAGATTGACACCGAAACATTTTGAAATGTTCATGTTGGAGCTTCCGGCGCAAATGTTAAGCAGCACATCATGCAGTTTCTAAATATCTGGCGGAGTGAATTGCATTATGGTGCTTTTTTTTCTCACGAACGGTGCCCAACTGACCTTACTATACTGTTCAGCCGACAAAATCGAAAACAAACAACGCGCATGCGCGAAATTAAAAATATAAAATGGCGACAATTTACTCATCCAATACTGTACATGTACAAGCGCACATAAACACACACACACACATACATACATACATATACACACGCACAAAGATGCAAAAATCAAGCTAACACCAATGATAAAGATCATCCCAACTAGCGCATGAATTAATTACATCAAATTAAGTATAAACATAAAGAAAAATTAGTTAAACGAAACGGCAGTCAATTTCTAAAACCTCCTGATGAATGGACTGAACAATTACAGAAATGTTCGTCTACTATTCCCATATATATATATATATATATATATATATATATATATATATATATATATATATTGTTTCTATGTAAGAACTTTTTCTAAGTTTTATTTCATCTGATTAGTTACTATCGTGATGTTGAGCGCCAATTATTTCGGCAAAATCGATCGTATCTTGTTCGTTTTCTCAACAGACCACATTGATTTGCCTTCTAGCCAATCAGTCTTGATCTTTCTCCTGTTTTCTATGTTGCTGAAACTATTTTATTCTGTTGATCATCATTAACTTTTCTTTTTAATTTTTTCCTTTTTTTCTTTCGTTTTCTTTTTTTATCTTTCTTCCTCTCACCTTCTCTCCTTTTCTCCCTGTCGGTTTATACTCCACCCTGTAGATTCAATGTTTTTCTCTCGTTTCCTTTCTTTTTCAAAGACGCTCATTCCAAGTTGCTTTTCTCTTTCACAATCATTAGTTCCTTTTCTTTCTTTCTTTCTTTCTTTCTTTCTTTCTTTCTTTCTTTCTTTTCATCTTCCTTTTTTGTATGTATTCAAAACGCGTCTCTCTATTGGCTAGCACCTCTTCCTCCTCCTCCCATTCCCGGTCCCCCGCCCCCTCTCTTTTCCTCGTTTCCTTCTTTGCTCTTTCTGGCTGTTTCTCTCTCATCTCTTCTATTTGCCGCCATTGCTCGGATCTTATTGTGGCTCAACGAACCATCCATTTCCTTCGTTCGCATTCATTCTTATTGTCCAACTTTTTATGTGTCTTATTTCCGTTCAAGCGCTGCCTATTCTGACTCCTACTTCGTTCCATCAACACCCACCCACCCAAACACTTCTCCATCGCCGCTGAATTCTACCAGAGACGCACACGGACAAATCAACCGACACACAACCAAGTAAACCAATAAGAATATCACTCTTGCTCTCACCTTTTTCCGATCGACGCATTCTCTTAAAAAAAGGAAAATGTCATAAACGCCAAATTTAGTCGACCAATCAGAATCATCGTTGCAATCACCACTATCATCATCATCATTATCATCATCACCACCATCATTATCACTACTACCACCACCACTATCATCATCATCAACACCACCATCGACATCACCATGACTAGCACCACCTCCACACAGACATCAGCAGCAGCATCACCATCATAGCCTTCATCCTCATCATCATCCTCACTGCCATCGTCATCGCCACCACCGTCACCACTGTCATAGCCAGCACCATTATCATCATCAGGGATTGTAAAATTTCTTCTCAACATAGCCTTCTCTTTTATTTCTCTTCGACGTTCTGCGATTTTCGGAGTGACGTTTCCACGTTGCCATTATAAGCAACGTTTCTTTATTTTCTTCGCCGTTTTCATTAACGCCATTCATGAAATGAATGTTCCAAAACACCGACTCCCCATTCGGCTTTTACTCATTTTCGATCATTTTTTTTTAACAGCCGTCAATCTCACAACAGTTGCCACAATCCGGGGACATACAAACTATCATCGTCATCAGCAGCAACATCATCATCATCATCATCATCATCATCATCATTATAATGGATACTCGTACTTGAAATAGACGCTCCGTTTTAATTTTAAACAGTGTGCATTTCATCTATTGACCTGCGCGTTCTTTAAGTATGGATTTTACAAAAGTAAAATTTTTTGATATAATAAAGTGTGTTCGACGTGTTTATTGATGGCAAAATATTTATCTGAAATCCCTTTGTTCATTTCCTGAATAATGAATTATGTTCTTTTCTAATTAGGGTGACATAAAATCGAAATTATGGTCTGAAACAGACCATAATTTCGATTTTATGTCACCCTTTGTATATTATCAATGACGATATCACCAACTTTTAGAAAAATCCATACTTAAAGAATCTAAGATATTTCTACTTCCAACTACAACCACAACCGGTGTAACTTAAATTCTTTCCCCTTCACACAAAACGCGCGCCCGAATCAACAGGAGGGCAACTACCAAACATGAATAAAAATGCCTACTAGGCACACACAAACGAATACCCATTATTAACTGAATCCCGCACAGAAAAATTAGAATTATGATACACATGCACATATGAATTATACACACGAACGTTGCTTGACAGGACAGGTGCAAGTGAGCTCTGCTTAACCAATGAAAAACAAACAACAACAAAAACAAAAATACCAGAATAGTTTTTCTTCTCTATAATTGATTTTTTGATAAAGGCGAAACATGTTGAATTTATAAATGTCTCCTGTTTGTTCCTTATTTTAATATTCTGTCGTATTCCAATCCATAATGTGAACCCAATTCATTTATTATTATTATTATTATTGTTTCCTTTGATTTCAGGTGTCTACACATTTCTTTCCGGGTCCAATATAAAACGTTCCAAAACACAAACTATGACCAGAGACCTAAAGTCAAAAATCGCATTATGACATCTTCCACTGAGCAATTTAAAAAAATCACATATTTTACTTAAATAAAGCCCTTCCTAAGCTGTGGGCGGCATTATTATTATTATTATTATTATTATTATTATTATTATTATTATTATTATTATTATTATTTCAAACGTTACTTTAATGGATACCCATATTTGAGAAAAACTTAATAAAGGAAACGTGAAGCTTTCTTGGGTGTGCAGTCCGGCAGAAGTAAACGGTGCGTCTATTTAAACACGGGCATCCACTAAAAATAAA
This sequence comes from Acanthosepion esculentum, assembly GCA_964036315.1. Lineage (NCBI taxonomy): Eukaryota > Metazoa > Mollusca > Cephalopoda > Sepiida > Sepiidae > Acanthosepion > Acanthosepion esculentum. The sequence goes on along the minus strand of OZ038494.1, from coordinate 25,676,507 downwards.
GTTTGAAGTAATAAAAATGTTGGATAAAAAAATAAATCCAATATATATATATATATATACATATATATATATATATATATATATATATATATATATATATATATATATATAAGCCATATTTCGGTAGGATGTATTCATCGAAATAAGTTTTGTCAAATTCAACTGACAAAATCTGTCTATTTAATTTTTGTATTTTCGAATAAGATCTTGTATAATAGGATAAAAATTGTGTCAGCCTGAGTTTAGCGCCAAGGCCCCGGAGGACTGGCTGTTAATAACTGCCTTCATGGACCTAACAGTTATGAAGGAATTTATAATTGAGAAGACCTTTTTTTCGAAATACCTAATGCCGTGGTCCTTTATATTAAACTATATATCTAACTCAGACTGGTCGTCACTATCTATCGATGTATCTGATAACCTGTTGATATATATATATATATATATATATATATATATATATATATATATATATATATATATATATATCACAACCTGTTCATATCTATATATCTATCTATCTATCTATCTCAATTTCTTAAAATCTGTCAAAATTATTAAGGAAAGAAAGCGGGAAGACTATTCTTTTCATGATGATAGTGATGATATTTTTACCTGATGTTGTCTTATTCTATTAGCATCTTTGCTCTAGTCATATCTTTTATATATCTAGATCTTTTGCATTAATACAGGTGCTCCCCAGGGCTCCATCCTTGGACCCTCGTTGTTCGTAATTTTCATGAACAACCTTCATCAGTTCTCAGTTCGGGATCTATGCTGATGACACGACTATTTACTCCTGTCTTTATAGTAAGTCTAATTGGTTTGATAAGGTCAAATTAGCAGCAGGTCTCAAAAATGACAATCGGTTGTTAAATGGGGCAAAGAATGGCTTGTTAATGCTAATACCTTCAAAACCACACTCTTCTTTTTTTAATTGTCTGGAGAGGCCCTTTCTGCTTTCATGGCTGATGCAAACCTTATTCTGATGAATTTACGTCTATGGTACCTAAACGGTATTAATTTAAGCGTAGTACTATATTGGAGGAAGGTCTTATCAATTCACAACTGAATTGGCTAAATGTAACCTTAATTTCGTTGCTAACAGTTTCTTTTCTCGCACTTCTCGCTTGTGGAACTCTCTTTTGGTTTCTTTCTTTCCAGTCGGCTTTGATCTTCAAAAATTTAAATGCAATATAAATCGTTATCTACTGTCTTCTTGATTCCTGTTCTTTTATTGTTCTCTCTCCTTAATAGGTTTTTTCTCCTATTCTCTCACACCCAGTAACCCCTTAGGTCTTAGTGGCTTTATTGCCTTACTTAGGGCAAAATGAAAAAAAAAAGAACTCATGGCTTCACAAGGAATCGAGTGACATTATGTTTCCTCAATTGTTACGGGTGTAACATTATTTATTAAGTGTTCGAAGAAGCAGTACACAAGATAAAACGTTCCAAAACACAAACTATGACCGTCCTGGGTATGACGATAAACTACATCCGCGTCCTGCGTAAGACGATAAACTACGTCCGCGTCCTGGGTATGACGATAAACTACATCCGCGTCCTGCATAAGACGATAAACTACGTCCGCGTCCTGGGTATGACGATAAACTACTTCCGCGTCCTGGGTAAGACGATAAACTACATCCGCGTCCTGAGTAAGACGATAAACTACATCCGCGTCCTGGGTATGACGATAAACTACTTCCGCGTCCTGGGTAAGACGATAAACTACATCCGCGTCCTGGGTAAGACGATAAACTACATCCGTGTCCTGGGTAAGACGATAAACTACACCCGACAGCAAGGCCTCTGATCAGAAGGTTTTGAGGAGCGTGGAACCACCTCATAATTGCTGGTGTTCTCAGGTCCACACTGACCCGGGGTGGTAGCACCTGTTAGAGTTCCAGCTGTAGGCAAATAGTTAACACCCAAACTGGTGTCAAAACACCGTGAAAGTGTAAAAACAGGTTTTAAAACCAGAAATATATTTTTGTAAAATATCATTACCAGCCATAAATTTTTGAAAGAAAAAAAATGTTAGCAGCAATACATTTTTGAAAAAAATATTACCAGAAATAAAAATCTTGTCGGCATTAAATAAACCACTGGGGTTGATATGCCGTAAAACAAACCAACCAAAAATATGATCTGGAATTGGACTGAAAGAAATAATATTACCTACACTGAATGAATCATATAGATTCCAAATGTCGAATTACTAATTGAGTAACACTTCAAATACATCAGCGTACGGATCTTTGTAATATTTAGTATAGGAGATGAGAAACAAATTTGAGTTATGTTCGTAAAAGGCCTTATCAGGACACCCAATCCGTTCAGAAATATCTAAAATTTCAACTGTATACAACCGCTTCCTCAGATTAATGATTGGCTATTAAAAAGGACCGCCATTCTTTGAAACATGTAGACTGGCGCTACACTATCACTATCAAAAATTGTCCTGCCTCTATCTCTGAAATGAGCGATTATGATTATTTACCTTATTCGGACTGTTAACCTCATCTTCATTGCCACATTCACAACGTTTCGGCCGTTGTGCGCTCCGGCCTTCTTCGAAATTCCAATCGCCTGAAGAAGGCCGGGGCATACAACGGCTGAAACGTTGTGAATATAGCAATGAACATGAGGATAGCAGTCCGAATAATGTAAATAAAGAATTGTACTAAATATCAGAAATCACATCACCTGAGGAATTTCAACTAAAGTCGATAGCAAATATGAGTCGAAGAGAAAATAATGACATAATCAAGTGGTTGACGTCCCACAATACTCCAAACAAAAGGCTAGGAAGGAAACCCCCATCAATACTGGAAAGAGTAATAGCATTTGATGGACTTGAGAAATAAGTTTTCCCGAAGAATGGTTTTAATAGAAACATTTTATACATTAGTAACCCTGTCTATTCGTAAATGAATGCCGAATGTTTCCTTATAAGGAAACGGCTTCTATTACTATTATTACTGCCTTCATCACGGATAGGGTCAATTTTTCTAATATATTATTATTATTATTATTATTATTATTATTATTATTATTATTATTATTATTATTATTATTATTTTCTTTCAATAAACCGTTGTCCTATATTTGGTGAGTAATAGAAAGGAAATTGCCAGCTCCCGCCCCCAGTACGACACCAGCCTCTTCGTCGCTGCTACTTTCTATAAAGCAAGGCGGAGTAAATGTGTTCATTAGAGGCCAAAGAAAAAAAAGGGGGAGGTGGACGGGAAAATAGTAGGAGGAGAAGAATGTGGTAAGAAAGGTTTAAAAAACAAAGCAGCACCAATGTATTTTTTATACTTTCAATAATGCCGTCATTAATTCGGTCATGGAACTCAGACTTTCGAACATCGACTTTTGATATCGTTGATTTATTTTGAGTTAACTCTCTTCTTATTTTCATCTTTTTGCCGTTTTTACTTCATTTTCTTTCTTTCATTTTTCAGCCACCCCTCCTTAACTACATTCTATCTTTCTTTCTTACTTTAGCTAAATTATCTCTCTCTTTCTTTCTTTCTTTCTTTCTTTCTTTCTTCCTTTAACTGAATTATGGTTTTTTCTTTCTTTCTTTTTGTATATCAATTATGATTATCATTCTTTCTTTCTTGGTTTCTTTCTTTATCTCAATTATGTATTGTTCTTTTTTCATTCATTCATTAATTCATTCATTCTTTCTTTTTTTTCTTTCTTTTTTCTTTTTTTAAATGAATTATGATTCTCTCCATCTCTTTATTTCTTTCTTTATCCCAATTATATATCGCTTTCTTTCTTTAACCCAATTTACATATTGATCTTTCTTTCATTCTTTCTTTCTTTCTTTCTTTCTTTCTTTCTTTCTTTCTTTCTGTAACTTAATTGTGACACTCTTTGTTTGTTTGTTTCTTTCTTTCTTTATCTCAAGTATATCGCTCTCACTTTCTTTAGACCAATTATATATTGTTTTTTATTCATTCATTCATTCTTTCTTTCTTTCTTTCTTTACTCCTTTATTTCTTCTTTTTCTTTGGCCTAGTTATATATTGTTCTTTCATTCTTTCTTAACTTTCTTTCTTTCTTTCTTTCTTTCTCTCTTTCTTTCTTTCTTTCTTTCTTTCCAACACTTTCAAATATTCTTTCTTTCCACCACTTTCAAATATTTTTTCTTTCTTTCTTTCTTTCTTTCTTTCTTTCTTTCTTTCTTTCTTTCTTTCTTTCTTTCTTTCTTTAGCCCAATTATGTCTCTCACTCTTACTTGCTATTATTCTGTTTTTCTTTGGTCGAATTATCTCCCTCTCCCTCTGTCTTTCTTTCTTGGTATCTTTCTTTTCGAATTATGTCTCTCTTTTTCTCGCTTGCTCTTTTTCTTTAGCCAAATCATGCTTCTTTCTCTTTCTTGCTTTCATTCTTGATCCGAATTATGTGTTTCCTTCTTTAGCGAATTATGTACCCCTTTCTGGATACAAATTATGTCACACTTTCATTCTTGCTGGTTTTCTTTTGCTAAATTATATATATATATATATATATATATATATATATATATATATATATATATATATATATATATATATATATCTTTCTCTCTTATTTCTATTTGTTTGTTTGTTTCTATTTTCATTCCTTTCTTTTGTTAGCGAATTATATGTCTCTCTTTCTTTCTTCCTATTTTCTTGATCCCAATTGTGTCTCTCTTTCTTTTTTGCTCTTTTTCCTTAGTCGAGTTATGCCCCTTTCTTTCTTTCTTTCTTTCTTTCTTCCACCGAATTATGTCTCTCTCTCTTTTCTGTCTTTTTTTGTTTGTTCCATTCTTCCTCACTTCCTTTTATTAGCCGAATTACATCTTTTTTTTTAGACAGACCATTTTTCTGTTTTGCATGTTAGTTTGTTGTCTTTAGCTGAAATTTGTGTTTTTTTCCTTCTCTCCTTAACAACATGAAGTCGCTCTCCCTCTTTCCTCCTCCCTTTAACCAAACTATATCTGTATTTCTCTTTTCTTCTCCTTTAACTAGCACTTCTTTCTTTCTTTTTTTTATTCACCCCAACTCCGTATATTCTTTAGTTCTTTCTTTTTTTGGCAATCTTCAAATCTTGTCACTTTAAATTCCACGTCACCCCGACCCCTAAACGGCCAAACTAACCCCTCTCAATATTTGTATGCATAAAATTCTTCTTGAATTTCAACCATCTGTTTTTTTTTCAAATTCTGTCTTTGAATGTTTGTCTTTATTTTATCTAGAAAACATTTTTTCTTCGATTCCCGCTTAAAATGTGACTTACAGATTCGCATCTGTTACAATGGACATTTAAAAAATAAACGATGCATAAGCAAAATCGCCCGAGTTCTTATACATGAATGCCTGTTCATGTCCAAGAATTCCTAATTTTCTTTAAAACGAAAAAAAGACTTTGACATCAGTTTTCAAGAAATGCATTCAAGCAGCTTGGATAAAAGGAAGAATGTTAATATTACGAGTCACAACATAAATACACTTGTAGATATATACGTATTTGAATAAAGATTCTAATATAGAAGAAGAAGAAGAAGGGGAGGAGGAAGAACAGAGGAAAAGGAGAAGGAGAAGAACAAGAAGAAGAAAAAAGGAGAGGAAGAAGAAGAGGAGGGGAAGAAGAAAAAGAAGAAAGGAGAGGAAGAAAAAGAAGAACAAGAAGAAAAAAGGAGAGAAAGAAGAGGAGGGGAAGAAGAAGTAAAGAAAGGAGAAGAATAAAAAGAACAAGAAGAAAAAAGGAAAGCAGAAGAAGAGGGAGAAGAAAAAGGAGAAGGAGAAGAAGACGAAGAGGAGGAGGATGAAGAAGAAGAGAGTAAAGCGAGAAGGATAAGAAGAAAAATAAGAAAAACAGAGAGGAAAAAGACTAGGAGGAGGTGGAAAAAGAAGAAGAAAGGAGAGCAAGAAGGAGAACAACAAGGAAAAGAAAAAGGAGAGTGAAGATGAGGAGAAGGAAGAAGAAGAAAAAGAGAGGAAAGAGAGAAGAAGAAGAAGAAGAAGAAGAAGAAGAAGAAGAAGAAGAAGAAGAAGAAAGGAGAATTGTTAATTTTAATGCTTCTAAAAATGACCTAAATGCAAAAGGCTGCCTATTAACTAAAGAAGATTTCTCAGCGCCTTGATTACATAGACAGTAGAAAAACACCTCACAGCCTTAACTCCTATCAAAGAACAGCCCTGTTTTTATTCGACTTTCATGTTGATGCGACCTTCAGATGGCTAGAACGCCTTACGGTTACGGGCTATATATATATATATATATATATATATATACTCTACAGTATAAGAAAGTTGTGCCAAAAACATCGACCAGCATATAGTTCGGCACAACAATTCCATTCTAAACAAGCATTTCAACAACCTTCGAAGCAACAACATCCCTGTAACTAATATCTGCAATTGCAGAAATTGCAAACCCTGCCCATTAAAGGGTAAATGTATGTCCAAATTGTTATTTTATAAAGGTGAAATCAAATATGGCGACGAGGTCGAGTTTTACGTGGGCTTACGGAAAATAATTGGAAATCGCGCTTCTACCACCACCGAATGACATTTGGCAATATCAAATATCGAAACAGCCCTGTCCTCTCTAAATTTTTCTGGAAGCTCAAAAGCAAGAATAAAAAAACAATTATCTCTTGGGAATTAGTTGCGAAAGTTAAGCCAATCAACAGGAAACGCAATAAATAAAACTTACGTTTCTCTGAAAAAATAATAAATCCCGAAAAATATAAAAATCCTAACCTAATAAATCCCGAAAAATATAAAAATCCTAACCTCTTAAATAAAAGAAGTGAGTTAATTAGTAACTGCCTACCTAGATCCAAGTCTCTGCTCAAACAACGTTGGCACAGATTAATATAGTCTAGCTGCACCAGGCGCCAACATCTACTTGTGTTGATATTAATTTTTATTCTCTCTATCTTTATTGTCTTTCCACTTTTTTCCATTATCTTACCATTACCATTTTCTGTTTATAACTAAAGAGTGTTCCAATAACTTGGACCGAATTTAAATGTGAATTAAGTTTAAGGATCTAATGATGTTTTTCTGAAACACCCTTTACTATTTTTATTTTTTGCTTTATTTGTTGTCCCTTTCTTTCGCATGTAGTCTTAAGATCAGAAAATGTTTATTTATTTACCTACTCGTATTCATTATTTTTTAATTATTAGTTTAGTTACCTTATTTATTTATCTAATTATTTGCATGTTTTTAAGTTCCTATAAATAGCTTTCATTTTATTTTATTCTATTTTATTTTAACTTATTTTATTTCGGCATATGTTATTTTATTATTACTGTTATCCCAACTTTTGTATTTTTAGAAATATTAATGTTGATAATAATTTTATTATTAATTACTCTATTGATTCCTGGATAAAATTAGAGTTACCTCCCCCTTTGATTTTATAACACCATTTCTAATTGTTATACCAGCGTCTCGCTATATTAGAACCTAATTTTTTTATTTTTCATTTCCAACCTTCTTTTCAATCTTAAATGTTGTTCTGAGCCGAACTCAAAATTCAAAACCAACATTTTACGTATTTATTTGCATATTTATATGTTCCTATATAAGTCTCTTATTCAGTTTTACTTTATTTTTCTTGTTTTATTTTTCTATTTTTTTATTATTATTTTCTTTCCATTGATAAGTACTATTAATTTTATTATTATTAATACTTGTACTTTATTATGCCTTATTTCATCTTATTTTATAATATATTTTATAGTATATTTTTTACACTATTCTATATAATTTTATATTACTGTATATTATTTTATTTTATCTTCGTACATTTTCACCGACTGCTATCTAAACTAAACTCAAACCGCCCATTCCGAGACAGGGCTGTGGAGGACCGACAGGATTTTTCTCTGTAAATATATATATATATATATATATATATATATATATATATATATATATATATATATATATATATATCGAGTATTGATAGGAATCCGACAAAATGATAGGAAAATGAACAAGTAGGAAACAGATCTTAATCGAACATGTTTCACTTTATTAAAGCTTGTCAGTGATCAAGATCGAAATGACAGAAATGATTAAAAAGCAAAGAGACGCAGATTAATTGCATGTTGTGTTAGGCTATTTCTTATTGGCTGAATACGAGTCACGTGTATTGAAGTAACAGTTAATATTTAAATATGTGTAGTATGCATTCTCGATGCTAAAGTGTGTAAAAGTAAGATGCATTAGGATGTTTTGATTGGATACGTTCCACAGGTAATGAAGTAACAGATAATATTCAAATTAGTGTAAGAAAACATTCTGGATGTTAAATTATGTAAAGTTTAGTGAGACGCTGCAGGATATTTTGAACAATTTTTCATTAAAGTATATCTAGTGATTTTTATGTATTCGGAAGAGATAAGTTAGATTCATGAATAATGGATCTGTAGGAAAATGGTGATGTAATGTAGTTTTTTAAACGGTTGTTAATAGTTGGTAATATTGCTATAAATATATTTTCATAGTAATTTCTCTTTAAAGAGTTATGTGCTTATTTTTTTTTTTTTTTTGGTAAGGCTGGCATTGGTGAAATTAAAGTTACGTCCTGCGGTGTAATACGAGAGAATGTGAATTTGTTTTATCTAAATGCAGATCTCTTTTGTGTTCCTGGATGCGGGTGTTTAGATCACGTGAAGTCTCCCCAATGTACATGTTATTGCACTGTAGACATTTTATTTGATAAACTCCAGCAGTTGAATTGTTATTTATTTTATTTTTAATCCTGATTATATCTCCAAGATATATATATATATATATATATATATATATATATATATATATATATATATATATATATATATATATATATATATATTATTCTTTTTAATATATGATTCTATCGCGACACAGAAATTACTGTTTCGAAACTGAAACTCAAGTCTTAAAGTTTAATTTCAAAATTGAACTTAAAATTTAGAGCAGTTTCATTCTCAAGCGATGTTTAGAATATATTATATATATATATATATATATATATATATATATATATATATATATATCGTGTAATCGAAAACATTCCGCTGTGACATAAGAACACTAGATAAAACATTTGTACATTGTGTATTAATTTCTTATTATTTAGTAACTGAAATAATGTCCCCATTTTTTTTTTTAAATAGAGAAGATTCGAATTCCAGCCACGTTCCTTTCGCTGAGCTCGCCATACCACTCTACTACTACGTAAGCATCACACAACTTCATATGAAAAGAAACACCTAACAACAAATCCCTAGAAAATGGCGAAGAAAGTGTCCGAAAGCGCTTGGGACAATAGACGTACGTATTTTTTTTGCACTTCTTCATCCCACCAAACTAAATAAAAGAAAACGATCATATTTTTCTTGTCTGTCTTATTCAACGAAACGTGTTTGATAGAAAGGCTGCTGTGCAAATATACATGTGTATTCATTAAAAATAACGCCTGAGTAATAAAATCTGAGCGGATTAATAAATGAAAAATCAATCACTTCTTTAGAATTGATTTGTTTACGTGGGGTTACGAACTGAGCAGATATGTATATTTCAAGAGTGCGAGAAAGATTTGCGTTTATAAGGCACTATTCAACATTACTTGATAATCGATGCACTTCGTGGCTGATATGGTCTAAAGCACGTCAGATCTAACGACGGACCCCACCCCCCCAGAAGGATGCAGGTTCGAATCCTGCCGGAGAGAATATATTTATCTTTAAATAGATTTTTTTAATATTTAAGACAGTAGACGAAAATAAATAAATATACTGTTTAATGAAATGTGGCTATCCACTAAAAATACATTTACGTAAGAAAGTCTGTCGGATTAAAAAAAAACATCACTTCTTTATATATATATATATATATATATATATATATATATATATATATATATATATATATATATATATATATATATATATATATATATATATATATATATATATTAATAAGAACAATACCATGCTGGTGTGATCAAAAGACATATTGATTGATTTATTCGTTTTCTACGGTTTATCAACCCATTGCAGGTTATTTAAAGCCAGAAAATATTTTCATATTGTAAGGATTTTTCATGAGATAATAATCGTTTAGTGATCTTACTATTAAACCCATAGCTTGGGAAAATATTTGGATTCATAACCTTTTCCTAGAATATTTGCGCATAGGTGAATATAACAAACTCCATGGAAATTGGGACTTGGCTCTCCGATTAACAATTCTGAGCCATTATCTATTACACCACCTGTGCATGTAAGTTTACAGGACTTGGTATTCCAAAATGGCCACCCATCTAGGCATTGACTAGGCTCAACGTTGCTTAACTTCGGTAATCGTACGTCTACCCAAAACACGTAATACCTCGCTCTACCCCACCTTACTAATTCCGACCTATAAAATAGCGACAATTTACCCATCGCAACTTGTACATAAGGTTATCGTACGTCTGTGATGTAAACATCTTTCTAGTTTTATACTGAAGTTTTACAATCTAGGGGAAATCTTTATTAGAATTTTTAAAACTGGTCCCATAATTAAATTCTTAAACTTAGCTATTTTGGTTGTGCCTCTGTTTTCTGCATGATAAACTCTAACCTATTTGTGTTCGTGTACATGTCATCATCTAATTTCCGGTTTTGAACTCAAAAACCGTAACGTTCAAGAAACTTAAGTTGGCTTACATGGGTGATTAACAGTTTAAACTTCGTGTCCGTCACGACAAAAGTTTATGGCAGCTAAAACCTCGTTCGTATTCAGGGTGGTTGCATGATATAATTTTAAATATCCGATGAAACCCTGGGAAGATATGGAACCCACCTTTCTGTAGAAAGTCTCTCTATGTCATGACGTCTTTTTAAAATGTCAATGAAAATCTTTGTAAAAAAAATGGAAAAATGAACGCCGTCATTTCCTCTACTTCTTAGTTTTATCTTAACTGGCCACTTCCTGGTTTCTGGGTCGTCTTGCGAGAGGACTATGGTGAGCGAGGCTAGACTGGGTGACTATGGTGGCAGAGTACGGAGTTCAATCCTCACTATGTGTCACATACAAAATCTGACAATACATAATACAACAAGAATTGACATGTCGCAAAGTGAACCAACCTAATCTAAAATTACTTGCAATTACTAATAAAAACGCTTGCAATGCATTTTTATAATAAAATCATTTTAATGCATTTTAAACTGAAATCTTTTTCAATGCTTTTTATGCTAAAATCATTTTAATGCTTTTTATAGTAAAATCTTTTGTAATGGATTGTATATTGAAATCATTTTAATGCATTTTATACTAAAATATTTTCAATGCATTTGATTCTAAAATAATGCTTTTTATTGTAAAATCATTTGCAATGCATTTTATACTAAGTCATTTTTAATGCATTTTATACTAAAATCATTTTTAATGCTTTTTATAGTAAATTCATTTGCAATACATTTTATACTAAAATCATTTTTAATACTTTTTTTAGTAAAAGCATTTGCAATTCATTTTATACTAAAATCATTTTAATGCATTTTATACTAAAAATAATTTTAATGCATTTTATGCTAAAATCATTTTTAATACATTTTATACTAAAATTATTTTCAATGCATTTTATACTAAAATCATTTTAATGCTTTTAGTAAAATAATTTTCCAAATATATAAAAGAACTTGCAATGCATTTTTATAGTAAAAGAACTTGCAATGCATTTTGTAACAAAATCATTTTCCAATACATCGATCTGATGAAATGTTCAGCGTGGTTAGTCTGCTTGACCTATTGTAATGAGTTCACTTCTCACCGGGTATCCTATAGAAAATTCGGTATTAAATAACATAAAAAGAAAAAGCATGCCACAGAAAAAATCAATCGTCCTAACCTAAAAATAATTTACATACATATATATATATATATATATATATATATATATATATATATATATATATATATATATATATATATATATATATACTATGAAAATTATTTTTAGGTTATTGGCTCCTGAAAAATTAATTTCGGTTGAGCTCTCTGGTTTGAGGTGTGAATTTGTAAACAGTGACTATTTAAGCTAATATTGCACGACTCTTCGGCAGAATCGAGTCACTGTCTGTCACTGTGTGTTTATCTAAACCTAAAAATAAACACGCTAAAATTCACTTTCATCCCTGCCGTGCGTCGATGGCTTAGTGGGAGAAGTTCCGACTGACGCAAATTCAGTCGGGTTTCGATCCTAGCTAGAGGCAACCGGACGTTTAACCACACTAGTGAGCTGCGAAACAGTCTGTCTGTGGATGACTATATATATATATATTTATGTATTTAGGCAGCAATCCTTCTTTTATGCACATTTCATTGAATACGACAAACAAGGTGCTTTGATGTAGTTTTTCACATGCGATCTAATAATTCTTTCTTTTCGGATGATAAATTATATAAAATCTGTCCGAATGTTCTTTTCTTCCGAGCGCTTTCGGCTATACATTTAGCCATTTTCAAGGATGAAATATTTTAACTGTTAAATAACTATGAAATAACTGAAATATTTTAACTGTTAAATAACTGTTAAATAACTGTTAAATAACTGTTTGCTGCATGTATTTATATAATGTTTTCATTTTTCAGAACCCAGTCAAGATATTGTGTCCATGTTCATAGTTGATATTATTGAGTGTTGTTTTTTTGTTTTTATTAATAAGGCTTACATCATTTTTAGCCTTTTTTTGCATGTAGATGTTGCTATTATGTTTGTGTTGTCAACAAGTATGCTACGAATAGTGTCCGGTAGGTCTCCATCAATATTTAAATGAGATCTAATTGATCTATGGTCAGAAAGGTGTAGTGTGAGTCTTCGGGTCAAACTTGCTGTAGTGTGGCCTATATTAATAAAAACAAAACAAAAAAACAACACTTAATAATTGGACAGTTTTTATATAATTTATCATCTGAAAAAGTTATTAGATCACATGAGAAATTGTATAAAAACTAAATCAAAGCACCTTGTCTGTCATATTCAATGAAATGTGCATGAAAGAAGGATTGCTGCCTAAACACACACACACACACACACACACACACACATATATATATATATATATATTTGTGTATTTAGGCAGCAATCCTTCTTTCATGAACATTTAATTAAAAACAACTGACAAGGTGCTTTTATTTAGTTTTTTATACAATTTCTCATGAGATCTAAAAATGTTTTTCTTTTCGGCTGATACATTATATAAAAACTGTCTGAATGAAACAAAAAAAATGAAACATTTTATAAAACATACATATAACAAACTATTTCTAATTCTAACAGTTAAAATATAATCCTTGAAAATGGCTAAATGTATAGCCGAAAGCGCTCGGATAAATAGAACATTCGGACAGTTTTTATATAATTTATCATCCTTTCTTCGGTTTACTTCACCAAGACTTTTCACCCACCTTCACTCCCTGTAACCCCTGTGGACCAGTGGTATTCCCACCTTGCTTGGGGTGAAGTGATTTAATAATTAAATAAATATTGTTACTATTGAGTTGTTATTTTGACGCTGACTGGAAAACACAAATCTCTATCTATAAAAAGCAGGATGTGTGTGTGTGTGTGTGTGTGTGTGTGTGTGTGTGTGTGTGTGTGTGTGTGTGTGTGTGTGTAACGAATGCACGGTCGCAATTTTCGACGGATTTGCACCAAAATGTACATGCCCGTGCTCCAAGTTAGCGAAGAAGGCCAAGACCGACTTTGCATTTCCCAACTCCCATCGATAGTGGAAATAATCAATTTTTTCATGCTTCTACGCCAGTTTTCATGCAGTTTGCGGCCATTTTCTACTGGCCAGAGTGAGAGCCAACAGCTGACTGACGCGAATGTTAACTAGCATGCAAAAAAATCGATAGCTGCATTCGTCACAAGTGGGAAAAATTTAAATCATGGCACTTTACTCCAATTGGCTCATTCGCTTGCTTAAACTCAACGTTGATTCTGATTCCGCAGAACTGGGTTGGGTTTGAAAAAGTATTTGTTGTTAACATTCTTTTTTCATTCGTTTTTTCCAGTTACGAGTCCTTTTTTAAAGCTGATCGTTTTGTGTTCATTTTGTTTAGTTCTTTTTTCGTAACAGATGTTTAGTATATAGCTTAGAAAAAATTATCCGTGTGAGATAGGCAAGAAGTAATGCATGTAGCAACATCAGCACGGCAAAAGTCACTCCTTTAAATGCAAGTAAAGGCAAAAATATTTTAAGTCAATTGATAGCGATTGCTGTATGAGTCGTACGATTTTTGAATCAAGCACGGGCAACGCCGGGCCATGTTGCTAGTCCGACATAAAACAATCCAACGAGTGTAAACATGTAGCTAACATAAGTCTGTCAACTGCTAAAGATTTTTTAGGAGTCCGAAACTGTCTTAACTTTATTGTTAATGATGCTCGTTAATAATTGACCCTGAATAACACAAACATTTTTTGTTCTTATTTATCAGTGTCACTTTTGCAAACTTCATTTCATTTAGGCTATTCTTTACTTAATTGTAACGTTCTTCGTGGCCGAACAGTTAAAGCACACCGATCATAGCTTCTCCTGTAAGTAAGGATGCTGGTTTAAATCTGGAGTTTTTCTAGATTGTACAGGCCAGTAAACGAAAAAAAAAACAACAGTTTATTACGGGGCGTCTACTTAAATGGATAACCACTAAAAGAAGCGTTTGAAGTAATAAAAATATGTCGGATTAAAAAGTAAAAATCTATTAACTCTTCAGAAATTGCTTTGTTTACATTTCGAATATGAAACTGAGCAGATCTGAACGAATGAATATGCTTTAAAGGCATATAGAAGCAGGCTAGATTGTGAAGCTCTTCGTATCCAGATTAGACGATGATTTCTCCTGCAGGTTCGAATTCTGCCGGAGGGTTCATTTTCTTGAATAAGCTTTCTCAAGTATGCAAGCAGGTAGATGAAATAAATACCGCACAAAATGCGTCCACACAAATACGGGTATCTATTCAAACTCACGTTTGAAGCAATAAAAATTCTTCATTTATAAATATTTATTTTTCTCTAATCTTTCTTCGTTGCTTCGAAAAATTGTATTTTGCAAAAATTATAGTATCTATGCACCATCGATTTTCCGGTAATATTTACATATTTTAATCCAAACAAAATTACGAACAATAATTTGAATTTCATCTTCTATTGTACAGAATTCTTTGCAAACTTGAACGAATGTGGCTCTCCACATTCTTTAGAGCGCTAAACATTGTTTGTCCTCTACTATATCCCCAGTCGCTGTTATACTATTCATTTATTCAAACTCATTAGATAGGTTACTCGTTGTTTTTCTTTGTTTTGTGAGTGTCAAATTCGCCACGTTCTCATTATGTATCCCATAAATTTCAGCTGTTTCTTTTCTTTTTTATCCCGAGCAACAGGTTCCTTTTGTTCTTATTTGGCTTAAATCTTCCTCGCATGTTCTGTCTAGGAGATTCTCAGTATCCTCCTGTAGAACAATGTCTGTGTTGCCTCATGCCAAATAAAACGTTAGAAAGAGAATCCCGATCAAGTCATCAATACTGGAAAGGGCGATAACAGCTACTGGAGAAATCTATTTTCTTGAAAAATTGTTCTAAGCGAAAGATTTTATCAATTTGAAATAACACCTCTGTTAATGAATGTTGAATGTTTTGTTATAACTAAATGGCTAATATTACCACTACAATTAGAGGAGAACAGATACTACACATTGATTCTAGCCTGGTGGCAAGAAGATTGAAGAAAATCGTCAATCGATTAGGACCGGCTGCTCGGTCAATGAATGCCGAATGTTTCCTCATAAAGAAACGGCTAATATTGCCGTTACCATTAGAGATGAGGAGAACAGATGCTACACTTTGATCTTAGCTCGATGAACTGGGAATAAAGAAACGTGTAACTGCAGTTGCAGTGGCTGCTCGGTCAATGAATGCCGAATGTTTCCTTATTTAAAAAAAACAGCTAATATTACTATTACCATTAAAGCTGAGGAGAACAGATACTACACTTTGATCCCAACACAATGACAGTAGAGTGAAGAAAAGCCGAAGTGGAGTGGCATACTGAATGTTTCCTTATAAAGAAATGGCTAATTAAACTTAAAAGGAAGTGTTAAATAGATTTAAATCAAACTTAAACAAACCTCGTCATAATTTATGCCAACATCTCGGAGTTCTGAGAGACACAACACACACAGGTACACGGTATTTACTCTGTCCCCCCACTAGGAGGAGATGTGACACAAGTACATATGCTAATTTTATATCTCATGTATAATGCGACCCCCTTAAAATTAGCTTCAAAATTAGGTCTTCAAAAGTCGCATGTATATAATGTACATACACACATACACAAACATATACGCACATACCCTAATATAAAGACACAAAAACATGCACAAATATGCGCACACATAAACACACACAAACATACATAAATATGCACATATATATATATATATATATATATATATATATATATAAATATATAAACATACTTACCCGGCACATGCTGGGTTGGGTTTATTATCTCTCAGTTTCATCTCGCTCTTCAGGCAGAGTGCGACTCAGTTGTGGAGAGTAGATAGCGATTGACATTGCATTTACATTTTTGCAGATTAAAGTTGGCTGGAAATCATAGAGCGGGAAGGAAGTTCCACAAGAGAGAAGTGGAAGAAAAGGAGTAGAACTTACGGCTACACTTAGCCAGCTCAGCTGTAAATTGATGAGATCTCGACGCCAGTCTAGTACTGCGCTTAAATTCAAAAAGTCTAGGTGCCATAGCAAAAAGCTCGCCCGAACAATTACCATGGGAGACAACATTATGGCGGTGGGAAAGTGACTGAAGCCGAGCTGCCGGATCAAGACTGATAATATTGATGATTCTTCTTTGGATTTTATCTAAGAATATGTAAAAATAGAAGAAAGAAATTCTGGTATGTTTACTTTTGTATTGCTTGATTTTTATTGGCTGATCATGTTTCACGTGCATTTGACTTTAAAGCTAAGTTTAGTATAATTTGTTTCAAATGCAATGAGGCATGAAGCGTCCAACGAAAGTTTCAACAAATTAACAGATTCCAGTAAAAACAATGCTTTATGTATGTAATTGTATAATAATTATAGTTTGTCTATATGGTCTTCAGATGATAATGTTTATTCGCGCGCTCACATGTGCGTATGTGTGTGAGTCTAGTAGACATTATATTTGTTGATTTGGGAACGTTTTTTTCGTACATATCGTTTGTTTTAGATAAACATATGTTAGATTCCTTAAGAATGATTCCAATAAAGGTTAGTGATGTAATATAATGTTTTTAACGTGTGTTTATAGTTGGCAATATCATTATTAGTAGGCTCTCGAAGTACTTTCTTCGTAAAGAATTATGTTCTTTTTTAATTTGTGTGGAATTAGTAAAATCAAAGTTATGGCCAGTTTTGTTCCCGTCGAGTTTGAATGGTTGTCTAAACATAAATCTCTTTTATGTTCGTGATATCTGTCCGACATAAACATTGCAAAGTTTTGATAATACCAGCACCTGAATTGGCGTAGGATTTATTTTTCTTTAGTATTCCAGTTGTCTTGGAGGTAGTGGTAAAGATCCTAGTATTAAGGATAACTAATTTATTTACAAGTTCAACGCTAGAAAACGAGCTTACAAAATCTACAAATCCCCCCAAAAAACTATGCATCACCGATAGGAATTTTAACAGCAGCACAAAATTCATAATCCTAGTGTCTAAAACAGGCGTGTTAAACTCGGGGCATATTGAGGGCCGCATCGGCCATATCTGCATCCTCGAGGGCCGCACCTGTTTACAGTCTTACATTAATCACAGCTAGTGGTAATTAAACTTTAAATACAAAATACTTACACTACTAGGGATTACAATTTAATCATTTTTATGGCGTCCTGATGATTGACATCGCTTTAGAAAAACTATTCTCGATATACTTTTTTCTGTATATACTTTTCTTGAAACACACGTCCTTCTTCAGATAATTTTCTCTTTTTACGAGATGGAGTAGAATCCGATATTTTTAAGGCAAAATATTACAAAATTAAGAATGTTTTCATTTTACATTTGTTCTTATTTAGTTGTCAAGGATGATCACATGATTAACCGGAAGTTAAAAATAGTCGCTGACATTCGAAACAAAAAAAAACAAAAAAAAACATTGAGATAGAATAAACAATGTATAATTGCATTATCATCATAGATAAAATTCTCGATATACGACGGCTATAGAAACCTTTGTGATAGCCGCCAAGATGCATGTAAAGGGCTACATGCGGCCCGCGGCCAATAGTTTGACACATTTGGTCTAACACCCTTTCCACTAAACTTGTAAAGACATTAGTTATCCTTAATACTAGAATCTTTACCACTATGTCCAAGACAATTGGATATATTATTAGGAAAAGTATAAATCACAAAACAATTCAAATGCCGGTACTTATCAAATATACAATGTAAACAATACAAATATACAAGTATATAAATATTACAATGTAAAAGCACTTATATCGGAGAGAAACCTCGAAATCTAAAAACCCGTATCAACAAGCATAAAAGAGATGTACCTTTAGGCAACCAATCCACCTCGCTCATAACACAGATAAACTAAACTGTCCATAATTTGGATTTTACAAATGCCACCAGAATAAAAAAAATAACATAATTCTTTACGACGAAATTACTTCGAGGGATTACTAATAATTATAATTAATTGCAACAAAACGAATAATTCCTTTAGTATTTACTGTTTTCGTATTTTTCCAATGAAACATGACCCAGTGCACATGTTAGTACTTCGTATGTCCGCCTTTATAAGGTTGAACCTCCCATCGAATTTACATATGAATTTGAAATAAGCAAACCTCTACTTTTCGTCGACATCCTTATTAATACGTAACAATAATAAATGAGGTTTTTCGATTTTATTGTAAACCCACCAACAAAAACAATCTAGTGAATTTCTATTCCTGCCACAATCAAAAAACAAAACCAGGATAAGTCATAAGATTCTACGTCAGAGCTCTTAGGATATGTAGCCCAGAATACGTGGGTGTAGTAGAGAAATACATTGAAAAGACATTTAATTCTCTTCAGTACCCACATCATTTAATCCTCAACGCTAGAGAACAGAGGAAATCCACAAATCCCCAAAATAATAAGCACCACCCGTAGCACTTTTAATAAAATTCATAATCCTACCGTCTAACCCTTTTCCCACTAAACTTGTAAATAATTTTCTTATTTTTCTTTATCTTATCGGTCAAACATAAACACGTCCTGGGTATGACGATAAACTACGTCCAACAGCAAGGACTCTGATCCGGAAGTTTTGAAGAGCGTGGAACCACCTCTTAGTTGCTGGTGTTCCCAGGTCCACCCTGACCCGGGGTGGTAGCATCTGTTAGGGTCCCAACAATGAGTAAATAGCTAACCCCAAAACTGGGGTCAAAAAACTATGTAAGTTTAAAAATAGGTTTTAATACCAGAAATACTTTCTAAAAAAATATTACCAGCAATACATTTTTGAAAAAAAGATATTACCAGAAATGAAAATATTGTCGGCATTAAATAATCCATTGAGGTTGATATGCCGTAAAACAAACCAAACCAGCAATACATTTTTGAAGAAAATAATTATTACCAGTAATACATTTTTAAAATAAATATTACCAGCAATACATTTTTAAAATAAATATTACCAGTAATACATTTTTAAAATAAATATTACCAGCAATACATTTTTAAAATAAATATTACCAGCAATACATTTTTAAAATAAATATTACCAGCAATACATTTTTAAAATAAATATTACCAGCAATACATTATTAAAATAAATATTACTAGCAATACATTTTTAAAATAAATATTACCAGCAATACATTTTTAAAATAAATATTACCAGCAATACATTTTTGAAATAAATATTACCAGCAATACATTTTTAAAATAAATATTACCAGTAATACATTTTTAAAATAAATATTACCAGAAATACATTTTTAAAATAAATATTACCAGCAATACATTTTTAAAATAAATATTACCAGTAATACATTTTTAAAATAAATATTACCAGAAATACATTTTTAAAATAAATATTACCAGCAATACATTTTTAAAATAAATATTACCAGCAATACATTATTAAAATAAATATTACTAGCAATACATTTTTAAAATAAATATTACCAGCAATACATTTTTAAAATAAATATTACCAGCAATACATTTTTAAAATAAATATTACCAGTAATACATTTTTAAAATAAATATTACCAGAAATACATTTTTAAAATAAATATTACCAGCAATACATTTTTAAAATAAATATTACCAGCAATACATTATTAAAATAAATATTACTAGCAATACATTTTTAAAATAAATATTACCAGCAATACATTTTTAAAATAAATATTACCAGCAATACATTATTAAAATAAATATTACTAGCAATACATTTTTAAAATAAATATTACCAGCAATACATTTTTAAAATAAATATTACCAGCAATACATTTTTAAAATAAATATTACCAGCAATACATTATTAAAATAAATATTACCAGCAATACATTTTTAAAATAAATATTACCAGAAATACATTTTTAAAATAAATATTACCAGCAATACATTTTTAAAATAAATATTACCAGCAATACATTATTAAAATAAATATTACCAGCAATACATTATTGCCAGCAAGACATTTTTGAAGAGAGAAATATATTACCAGCAATACATATTTGAAAATAAAGAAATAAAAGTTACCAGCAATAAAAATCTTGTCGGTATTAAATAACCCATTGAGGTTGATATGCCGTAAATCAAAACAAACCAAATCAATATATACTGAGATAGATAGATAGATAGATAGATAGATAAAAAAATATTAACAGCAATAAATATCTTGTCGGCATGAAATAACCCATTGAGGTTGATATGCCGTAAAACAAACCAAACATACATACATACGCAAAGATACACACATGTACTTAAAGTGCCTGTTTATAATATACTCGCTTTCACTTACATTCACAACTTTTTGGGTCTAGTCACTGGATCTAACCAACGTCTTTATCCACTGACCCATGTGACCTTGAGGACATCTGTGTATCTGTGATAAGAAATACAAAAGAGAAACAATTCGCCCCCTTAAGGTAAGACTACATGATCATCGTAAAGCGGCAACACGAGGGGAAATAGAAAAATCAGGCGTAGCTGACCCCATATGGAGGGAAAAGGGAGATCACCGGCCCCTGTGGGATGAGGTTGAAATAATAGACAGAGAACATCACTAGAAAATACGAAAACGTAAGGAATTAGCACATATGTTAGGCCGCCAAAATCTCCTGAGCCGACCAAGCACAGAAATGAATGCAATATGGGAACCAGTAATAAGGAGTGCTAGAGAAAAGCAATGAATAACAACAAAAATTGCAATATGAGCTCTGGTAAAAAAATGTTTGCTGAGATATTATGTTTATAAGTCCCAAAAATTCATTCAAAGATGACCTCAATGATACATGGCCCAGCAGTGGTGAACCAAAACTTGATGAGTTGAGTTAAAGGGAAATAACTTAGACATCCGGAAGAGGCATGGCAAGTGGAACTAGAACAATCTACCCTGGTGAATAAAATAAAGGGCAGGTTCGAAATTACAATCACCAGAAGAAGGGCGGAGCGTACAACGGCCGAAACGTTGTGAAAATGGCAATGAAGGTGAGGATAACAGTCCGAATAATGCAAGTAATTGCAATACCTCATCTCAGAGATATAAACAGATACTCGTTTTCACATTCATCTCAACATCTTTTACTGTGTTAAATAAAAACATCCATGCAGTAATTATAGTTTTAATTGATTCGTTTTTGACAGTTTATCAACCTTTTGTAGGTTATTTAACACCAGAAAATATTTCTATACTCTAAGAATCTTTAGGAGATAATAATGGTTTGGTGATACTAATTAACCCATAGCTGGGGGAGAAGAAGTGGATTAATACGTGAAAACGAAATACACCTGGAATTGGAACTCGAACCTCCGACTAACATTTCCGAGTCATTCTCAATTACACCACCCGCACATTAAAGGTTACATTTAGTATTTCCAAGCGGTTCTGACCAGGCTCGACGTCGCTTAACTTCGGTGATCGTATGAGAACCGGTGTTTCAACGTGTTACGTGGTAAGCCTCTAAGCCTGTAAGGGCAGAGACAAATCTTGATGTCTGATGGCAATAACGGGTGACATTTCTGGATGAAACGCTATTAAAAGCAACTAGAATCGTATCCTCTGATTTTCTCCGCTTAAAAGGTCACCAATTGTCAGCGTGAACGGCTGAGCCAAAATTTATCAACTTAAGTCTCTTAGAATATACACATACATCTGCGTACTTATACTGGCTGACATACGCCATTTTCTATATTGAATAGGCACATAATTTTATGCACAAATACATATTATAGTGGGTAGATTAACGGCTATAGCGGAAAATGGCATCTCTGAATTCTAGTCTTGTCAATTGCATTCACACAATTTACACTAATTCTTTTGAGAAGAGCATGGATCCTCCTCCTCCTCCTCCTCCTCCTCCTTCTTCTTCTTCTTCTTCTTCTTCTTCTTCTTCTTCTTCTTCACCCAGTTAAGGGTTAAAGAACAGATTACATCGATCTTTTAAAGCCTTGTTTGGCAGCCAGTCTAAGAGAGGAACTTTGAATTCAAACCATGGCGAAGACAGGATATATCACCACTTCCTTTTACGCGTTGAACGGAGATGCTATTTTAAAAAAATTGAAAACATTAAATGTTTAGTTGAAAAATCCAAAGTTTAATTTTTGAGTAGTAATTTTTTTTTTCATCTTATCTCACTCTTTATAAGATGTGGTCTATCTCCACGAAATTTTGAAGCTGCGACCCGAGTTCAAGTTTCAGTCTAGTTTGTTGCGTTGACTTTCACATAAATACTCAGAGGAAAAGCATAGATACATCTCTTCTCTCCCATTCTTCTATAGGTTAAACAGTAAGGTAGACTGATCTCTCTAGCCTTGAGCGGGAGTCAGTCTAGTATAAAAACTACTTAAATTTAATTGAATTTAAAACCGTGGAAAAAGCAACAGGAAACCGCGTTACTATCTTTTTCAAAGAGTCAAAGCAAGTCACAGATAGTAAAATAGAATGAGCTCTATAGCTGTGGATGGTAGCCATTCTAAAGTTCCATCCCTGGGCAGAGCGTAGTTTAAATAGAGGATTCAGTACGAAATTCTCTGAAAGCTACTCGGATCGATAAGAACCTGATGAAGGCCGGAGAACACAACGGTCGAAATGTTGTTTATTCTGCTATGTAAACCATAGGTGGTGCCAGATGAGATAGACATGTATTTTCCAAGGGTGTTTGTGCGTAAATGCACGCAATATACTAGACTGGATTTAGAACTTGGATCGACCATATCCTCTTTCCGCGCCGAAAATCGTTACACCCGCGTAAAATACTCACATATTCTGATTAAAACTTAGAAATGTCCACATGTATGCAGACCACCATATCTGGCATCTTGTCACAGACACTCTGAAACAATTTGCCACCTGCGCTCAAATTCTTCATTTCACCTGAATAGGTTCGCTCTGAAACCATCATTTTACTTTCAAATCAAAAGTTTATTTATTTTCTCTCTCTCTCTCTCTCTCTCTCTCTCTTTTTTCTTTGTTTTTTTTGTTGTCTTGTTCCTATTTATTTCGCCGTTTTTTACAATCACTCAACATCCACACTGTTCTTTTTGCTTAATTTTTTCTATTTCCTTTCTGCGCAGCCGCAATAAAGAAACTATTTTTTTCATTTACTCCGAAGAATATCACCCTAGTTTGCAAAGTTTTTTCCCCTACATTTTATCACAATTATTTCCATATATATATATGTGTGTGTGTGTGTTCATGAATATATGTGCCTTTGCGCATGTGCGCTTGCGCATGTGCATATGTTTAGTTTAAACGGTTTGTCTTTGACCTGTTGCTGCAATGAATGAACGTAATACCGTCGACTGTTGAAAAAAAATGAAAAGAAGAACGTGTTTCCTTCTTTCACTCTTATTTATTATTTATTTTTTTTAACTCTGCAAATGTTTTTTTTTTTTTTAATTTTATCATCTCAAATAAGACCAGGTCTTCATTTGTTATCCGCGCAGTTTCTTAAAATGAATTTTAAAGACCTTTTTCGTGTTGTTGTCATTGTTTTTGTTTTCATTTTGTGGGTAAAACATAATTGGAATGTAGATCGGGTGCCTGATCAGATCGCTATATTTCTTAGTTAATGTAATGCATTCGGAGGTTTCATTTTTTTAATTTTTTACTTTCTCATATGTATTTTTTCTATTCATCCTCTCCTTCGTCTTTTTTTTTGCGCCGGATTAAATGGAAGAAGCATTTTTAATGGAGAACTTTGTTATTTTCGTTTATACTTGTATCAGAACATATATATATATATATATATATATATATATATATATATATATATATATATATATATATATGTGTGTGTGTGTGTGTGTGTGTAATTTGGCAGCAACTTTTCTTTTAAACATGTAGATGAACAATGATGTTCGAAAGCGCTAGGTCATCGTATGGACAATACATATTTCGAAATCATTTTCAAATAAAAAGTCTCAGAGAATATGAGAAAATTCAAAAGAAAATATGCAAGACTATGTTGTCTTTAACATTCAATACTACATGTTTAATATATATATATGTGTGTGTGTGTGTGTGCGCGCGCGTGTGTGTGTGTGTGTGTGTGTTCAGGAACAAATACACGTACAGTTTGGTGGTGTATTAATTTTTTCGTATTTCTGGTTGGTTAGGCGTTTTGTGTGCAATTTTATCGAGATTCATGCCTTCGTTTGCACAGAATATAAAACCTCCTACATTATATATATATACATGCATATATATATATATATATATATTATAATTATTTTTTTTAAATATGTATTCATCGCGACACAGAAATTACCATGTTTCGAAACCGAAACCTAAATCTTACATTAACTTCAAATTTGAAATTTGAAGTTTAGTTCCATTGTCAAGCGATGCTGAATAACTTCCGAAAAAAATAGAAGATTTACTCTATTTATAAGCTAAATAGTATTATATAGTGCAAGTTGGTGGGGGAATGAGAATTCAATTTTTTTTATTAAGGGGTGTTGGCTTTTTTGACGAATCAAGATACAAGTATAATTTTATGTGGCAAAGTGAAAATCGGTTACGGTTATGTTGGGGTTTAAAATTTTTGTCTGTTGATACTGACTTACTTTTATGCGAACGTGTTATCACAGTTTTTTTGTTTTTTTTTATTTTGGTTTACACTACAATAAAATTGGCATTTTTATTTATTTTTTATTTATTTTCTTATTTTGTAAACAACATGCAATGTCAATCGCTATCTACTGTGTTGCTGATTACTCTTTTCTCTTTCTGCTCATCATTAATGTTTCTGTGACTATTTCTTCCACACCTTGTAACCCCATGTGTTCTAGTGGCATTACGGACTTGCATGGGGTAATACTGATATATATATATATATATATATATATATATATATATATATATATATATATATATATGTGTGTGTGTGTGTGTGTGTGTGTGTGTGACTAAAGTTGAATATTTGACCAAATAGAAAATATATACAGTGGTGGAAGCAAATATTCGTACATCTACAAATTTTTAATTTATTGTATTTCCAACTATTGAATAAACATATTTTTCATATAATTAACTATACCCAGATGCATAATAAGTAAATTTGCATAGAACACAGAAAAAACATTGATTGAATAGAAATAAATCCCATTTATCCATTTTAATGTGTGAAAAAGTATTCGTACAAAGCAAATTTTAGATTTTAAAAAGTTTAAATTGCTTTAATACTTTAGATTAGTCAAGGGGAATATTCTAGAATATTCCAATAATGTTATCGTAGTTATTTTTAGCCTAAAACTACGAATAGAATTGATATTCGTGCAAGAAGGTTATCATCAAGGAAGAGGGAAAGAATGGATAAATTCGCAAAAAGAACTGATTGTTAAGCTCTGAAAAGAAGGTAAAAGTTACAGGAAAATCTCAAACAATCTGAATATTCCATTTACTACCATTAGTTCAATTACGGCAAGGTATAAAAATCTCAAAACAGTTGAAAACCAAAGAAGAACAGGAGCTCTACGGAAGATTTCTGCAAGATCTTCGAGGAAAAATTATCTGTCAAATTAAACAAAATCCAATGGTTCCTTGTCAAGAGTTGCAGAATAATTTGCTTTCATCAGGAATCTATGTCCCTAAACGGACCATAAGTAATGAAATTCATAAGAACAATCTAAAGTCATGCTCCCACAGAAAACTCCACTGCTATTGAAAAGACACAGATATGCCAGGTTGAAATTCTTTCATGAACATAAGGATAAGGAAAATCGTATTGGGAAAGAGTATTATGAACAGACGAAACCAAATTTGAGTTGTTTGGGCGTAATACTAGAAATCATGTATGGAGGAAAGATGGCGATGCGTTCATACAAAAGAACACAGTTCTAACGGTGATATTTGGTGGTGGCAGCATCATGGTTTGGGGATGTTTTTCTGCAAAAGGTACTGGCACCATATCAGTAATAGATGGCAGAATGAATGCCGTAGGATAACAAAATATTTTGGAAGCAAATTTAATGATTTCGGTTCGATTTCTTGAACTTCCTCCTGACTAGATCTTCCAACAAGATAATGGTCCTAATCACACTGCAAAATCTACGAAGCTAAAAATAATGTAAATATCCTGAAATGGCCAAGACAGTTCCCAAATTTAAACCTAATTGAGAATCAGTGGCGTTATTTGAAAATTGAAATCCAATCGAGATCTTCAACAAACATCCCGGATCTGAAGACTACATGCAAAGAAGAACGGAAAATAAATACTAAAATGTGCAAATCATTAATTGAGAAATACAAGAAGAGATTGGTTGCTGTAGAAGTGAATAATGGCGATTCTACAAAGTATTACATGAAGATTGTGTATTCGTTTTTGTATTGTATACTTTTTTCACTTATTAAAAGGGATAAATGGGATTTATTCCTATTCAATCGTTTTTTTTCTGTTTTCTATAATTATTTAGTTATTATGCATCTGTGTACAGTGAAACATTATATAAAAAGTAAGTTTCTTCATTATTTGGAAATACAATAAATTAAAAATTTGTAGGTGTTCCCAGTGTGTAGGTTGTTTCTCCCCAATAGCTGTGAAAACAATAATTGGACATATTTACTAGTGTGACAGAGAATAGAGTTCGGGAAACACACACACACACACACACACACACACACACACACGTATATTTATTTTTATTGAAATTACAGTGGATCTGAGTAGCAAAATTAGATCAGAGCATTTTTGTTTACTGCTGGGAAATCTGATCTAGGGTAGGAATTGTACCCATTTGGAATTGGGTCATTAGAAAGGCAATGTAAATGGTCGAAATAATTTTTATCGGTTAAAATAATAAATAGATCTTAGTAAGCTATGAGAAACTTTGGAATTCACATGATTTTGGTTGAAAGTAGCCAGAATCCTTGATAATCGCGTGCGAAGTAGTAGGGCCAAGGGTCTATTATGTCAGCCAGGTTTATCTATATAAACGCGTAGTTATGCTGAAAAAAGTGGTAGTTTTTGGCTCATTTGTCGAGCTGGGTGGAGAGATGTCGGAGATTGAAAGTGAGCAGAGTTGAATTGAAGGCTCGAAGAAGTACGAAAACGACGTCAGAGATTGGAACGAAGCGTCCGCTAACATGTACTGTTGATATAAGTACCGCTGCTTCTGCTACCACGAAGATTAATACTACTGTTACTACTGCTGAGGCGAAACACAACTATAAACTTTAAGCCGCGCACAGAAATCTTTATCTCTCCATCGCAATAGTGGTATATCGTTCTGGGACGATTTAACAACAAGTTAATTACAACCCACATTCTCTGTCTGTCTGTCTGTCTGTCTGTCTAGAATCCAGTGTATGAGTTTTTACGCCAATTACTTTTCTTTTCTGTAACCCGTTTCTTTTCTATACTATTATTTTCTGTTATATAAAAGACATTAACAATTCAACTATTGAATAGTTGTTTGTCCGACTTTCTGCTGATATATATATATTTTTGGTGCATTCTAAATTTCTTAGCACAAACTCTCCAGCCATGTCTACATCTTCAGTCGACCGTGAATGACTGAACATCACTTCTGCTTTCTGGATCAAACCAAACACAACGTGGGCAGGAAGCAGGATTAAACCAGGGGACCGGTCGAATGATCTACGGATGCTCAGGGGACCTGTGGTCACTCCCTTAAGTTCGTTTAAGACCGAGTAGACATCTCAACCCAGAGAGTAAGACGTCGGAGGTTGAGGAGCTGGGGCGAAATTGTTAGACTAGTTAAACAGGCTTTGTCCGAAATTAATATAAAGCTGAAAGGTAATTTTCCACTAGCACAAAAGTTTACCAAATAAAATATGTGGGATTACCTCACCTTGTCTGCCTTGTGTCTTTTCCAGCTAGGTTGCCTAAAATAAAGCAGTCTGAAAGGAAATGACACAAACTTTGCTCTCTCTCTCTCTCTCTCTCTCTCTGTCTCTTCAGCCACATGGTACCGTAGTGACAAGGCGGGCTTTTTAGCACACAGGCGAATCACGTGTCGCGTACAACACCTTATACAATATCCTGTTCAAAAACAAAATGCAACCAAGATAATATCTCCACAACATCCTAAATATATAGGGTGTCCCCTAATGATGGGGTACATTTTAAATACAAGTATCTTGGATTATAAAAAATGACATAGAGTACCAAATATATTTATTACACAACTGATATATACTATCTAAGATATAAATATTACATCCCTGAGATGGTCATCACAACAAAAAGAACATACACGATCTCTGCCACACATTTCAAACAGTGTGGCTTAGCATATCAACTAGGGTGGCTGCGATCTCTCTACGGATGCTTTGTTTTAGTTCCACAGCTGAGTGGTGCTTTTCTGCGTACACCCTATCCTTGAGGTAACCCCACAGGAAGTAATCCACTGAGGCTATATCCGGTGATCTGGATGGTCAAGGGATATCTCGAAATGTGGAATTGATATCAGGTATCTGTAGGAAATAGCAAAATCTTGGCTAATATGCTGAACTCTTGTATATCAATTATGTAGTAAATATATTTGGTACTCTGTGTTGTTTTTATAATCTAAGACACTTGCTCTGCTCCATTATTATGGGGCACCCTGTATATCTGCATTCAACACCCGTGACAGCGCCCCCTACAAACTGGACTCCCGTAACGCCATCTTACTTTGTTTTATTATCTTCTATGCATTTTGCGTGCATAAGAAACCAATGTAAAATAAAGAGCTAATTTCTCCATCAGTAACAAAATTTTCCAAATAGTATGTAAATAATTCCCTAGAAAATATATTGGCGAAAAAACCCCGGGAGGAAAAGAAAGGAATATAGGCACATAAAACAGATTTAAAATTAGAAAAAAAAATCGATATACTTGTGCCGCTCTGAAATCTTGAACATAATTTCCGCCTTGAAAGCGGCGTTTTAATAAAAAGAGAACATCATTTATTCAGGCGAAGATACATTGAAAGGGCCATGATTTACGAGTGTGCTTATGATTAATATAAAGTCAAGCTATTTCAATATGTCGCCATTTTCTTATTAAATTAACACTGAAAAAGGGGGAGCACTTAAACTATTAAAAATAAGTTGAAATTAGTTAAAATTTTACGATGATGCAGCAATATTTTTAAGGACATAAATCAAGTTTGTTTCGGTAATGAAGGTTTTGTTGTTTTTTTCAATTCATTTTTCTGGTGACACCGAATTAATCGGGAACATGACAAATTAAAGCTGTTTTGCAAATTGTCTTTTTATATATATCTTCTATGAATTATATATAGATATAACAAACGCCTATATATATATGTATGTATATATATATATATATATATATATATATATATACACACACACATATATATATATATATATATATATATATATATATATATATATAATTACATGTATATGTGTGTTTGTGCGTGTTATTTCGAACGTTTTTATAGTGTTTGAAGTAATAAAAATGTTGGTTTATAAATAAAATCCGTTAGTTCTTTATATATATATATATATATATATATATATATATATATATATATATATATATATTTATATATATATTCATAGATTTTTAGCTATGACACTCCAAATAACAGTGAAAAAGACTTGAAAATGAAAGCATACGTGAAAAGTGTGAGGCAAGGTGTTAGAAAGAACAGGACAGAAAGTTAGTAGTTTAGAGAGGGCAAAAATCATCTTGAATAATTTGGAAATGATCCTGGAATAATATATATATATATATATATATATATATATATATATATATATATATATATATATATATGTGAACTTTATTTCCATCCTTCATGAGCTTCCGATCCTTAGCTATGATTAATTAATGATGAACATTTTCGTTTTTGATCGATTTCATCACGATTCTTCCGTTAAGCTTAGAGAGTAATTACACATTCTTATTACTCAAAGTAGAGTCCAATAGTGTTATAAAAATGTCGGAGACTTCCAATAAGTTATCTTTAATCATTTCTAAGATATAACGGTTCAAATGTTAATCTAACAAATGGACAATTTTGCTGTTACTCGATTTGGACAATTTTGCTGTTACATCCGGTATATTAACTTTTTGTCCCAAGTAAAGCAATAACAGTTCACGATATTAAAGAACAGAATTGAACCGGATGTTTAGTCATTGCGTGTTCATTCTAAGTTCCGATTCTAAACCTTTTTTCTTTAAAAGGTGCTAACAAGACATACTCGGTAATACATTTTAAGGTTTTAGTTGATCTATCATACTTTTCTGTTTGATATGACTTTATTATATTATAAGAAGAGAAAACTTTATTAAAAAAACAAGAAAATTAAAGTAGCTGCAACTGAGCAAAACTGAGTGTATTTGCAACCTTGATGTTTCAGAACAGCTGAGTTAAAATTTCTGAAAACATGTACTTGTGTATAATACGAACCTCCCTTTTTCCTATAATTATCGTTCAAAATTTCGCGTATTATACACAAGAAAATACGGTATATTATCTCAAAAGTAATTGGTTTGGTTTGGTTAACGGCATATCATCTCCTTATGGGACATTTAATGTCGAAATTTAATTTTCTCTGGAGCTTTGGTAATTTTTTTTCAAAAATGTATTGCTGATAGTTTTCTCTTCCTTATCTGATAATATATTACTGGTAATTTTTTACCATGAAAATGTATTGCTGGTGTTCTTACTACAAAAATGTATATTGTATTTTCATGCTGTTTTGAATCTATATTGTTACGCAACTGAGATAGATGTGGGGAGCTGGTCAGGCGCTGAGATGCTCAATGGTCCTACAATCACACCAAGTCATAAAACTGGTGAAGATGATGAGTGGTTTAGTTAGAGATGAGCAAAATCCTTATGTCAGGATACTTTCGATTAAAGATCAGATACAGTACGAATAATTCACGAGTAAACAGAAAAAGAATGTCTTTCGGTTAAACTTGAAATACCTCATGATAAAGAATAAACAGATTGAACAATTTCATGAAGAGCGATAATAGGTTTAAAATGTTCTCTTCATTTAGAGGCGGCTTTTAGCAGCCCAAATCATCCGTCAAACAAGTATGGCAAGAAAATGTTGGCGTGGAAAGACAATAAAATATGGAGAAAAAAAAGCCCACAGGCTAAGACACAAGCAATGAGAAGCAAGACAAAAGAGACGGCGCCCGTGTGAAAAGCGTGTATTTTTTTAATTTTATCTTCTAGCCTCGATGAATTAATATATATATATGTATATATATATATATATATATATATATATATATATATATATGAATATGACAAAAATCCTTAACAATTATTGAAGTTAAACATATCTTATATCTGAATGAATAGATGGATGGCCACTCGTATCTGAGGATGCATGTCTAGTAGGGCGACTAGCAAATCCCTACTGCAGAAGCCTGCTCAGGCACATTTGTGTTTGTACAACACCCATAGAGCTCACCTGCGGATTTTACTGCAACTATACTGAGTTACAGTTTCTGGGAGAGAGCACGTTATCTGGCGTGATCAACATTCTGAACGGGCAAACACTCGGTAACTTGTAACTTCGTGTCAGCACTACCATTGACGGCTCCTAAAGGTTTCCGTCTGCCAAATTTCACTTGTCGTGCCTACTAAAATATCATACAATATTTATAAACAAATCTCATTCAATAAAGTGCTTACATCTTAAAAAGCACCAATAAAATCACAGTACACAAATCAGAAAGTATTAAAAGTATCAGTATTAGTCATCATGATTTAGGTAGATACTGTCAAAATAACGTGCGTACGTAGTAGAAAGCACCACGTGGCTTATTAGGACCAATTAGAAATAAATAAATAAGTCAATTCTGGAGCCGATTTTCTTACGAAAAAGCATATAAAAACACACGAAATCTGGCCACAAACAGGGTACTCACAGCTTTCACCAAGGTCCACGCCACTCTAGTTTATGATCTTCACGACCTCATGCTAAAAGCGACAGCGCTGAGAAA
Organism: Acanthosepion esculentum; assembly: GCA_964036315.1. Taxonomy (NCBI): domain Eukaryota; kingdom Metazoa; phylum Mollusca; class Cephalopoda; order Sepiida; family Sepiidae; genus Acanthosepion; species Acanthosepion esculentum. The sequence goes on along the minus strand of OZ038494.1, from coordinate 25,643,775 downwards.
CTTCAAAGAGACGGCTTCAGACAACGGCAACACCGCCAACAGTAAGAAACAATTTCTAACCATCTCTTGTATCCCCTTTACTATGAACCACGCACACACGTGTTGACTTTTTCATACAAACACACATATCACAACATTTTATTGTTTCTCACATACGTACACAAAGACAGTTTATATTTTATTTCAGAACTTTATCAACCCAAACAAAAAGACATTACTTTCCAATCTATCATCAACTGCTTGTATTCTTGTCGTTATATTAAATTAAGGTTTATTTGTTGAAACTACGTTGTGTGTTTTATTCTTTCAATGAAATACGTGTGATTATTCTAAACGGCCAAATTACGAGAAATCCCGCAACAATATTTTATGTTATTGTATCGAATCCCGGCACACCGAATTTTAACATTGAACGAAAAAACGAGTAGAAGGATTCCTACACACTCACATAACCGTGGTATTATTTTCAGACACTTTCCTAGGGTGCCACACGGTGAGATCGCTTCCTCCAGATCGATAACATCAAGAAGTTACCTTCCTGATAAGTCATGGTGAGATTCTAACCTGGATCTCATGGTCAGAAAGTGAACGTTGTAACCACAAGTGCCCATGTAAACGATAATTAAACACAACACCTCATCCCAGAAATGTAGACAGGCATTAAAGTGCCGTGTTTGTAATTATTCTGGGAATTTTTTATATACAAGGTAACCAAAAAAGTTCTGTCCGTTTTTTGATTAGTCATTGAATGAAGTTGGAATATATACGAAATGCGTGTAGCAATTGTTTTCAAATTCGGACAGCCGGAAGTAGGAACATCAGACGTTATAAAAACACGCGCGCCGTGCCCGGCCATCGATTATAAGCCGGACAGCTGTGAGAAGGATGGAAGTGTCTAGAGATCTCGTTCGTGGCTGTTTGTTTTACGACTTCAAAGTGGGCTTATCAGCAGCTGCATCAAGTCGCCGCATATGTCAAGCGTTTGGGGATAGTGCTGTGGATGAACGTACTGCAAGGCGCTGGTTTCGAAAATTCAAGTCGGGATATTGTCTCTCCATGATGAGCCTCGCAGTGGATGACCACAGGTCTTGAATGACGGAGTCCTGAAGGCGGCCATTGAAGAGGACAGTAGTCTAACGTGTGGTCAACTTGCAAGACAGTTCAACGTATCCGATGAAACAGTTAGACTTCACCTGCACCGCCTAGGTAAGACGTACAAACTGAGCAAGTGGGTTCCGCAAACGCTGTTGGAGGTTCCCAAAGGAAAAACGAGTGGTAGCCTGCGTATCGCTGCTTTCTCGCCACCGTACCGCATCCTTATTCAATCGAGTGCTTACCAGTGATGAAAACTTGGTTCTGTACGAAACTCCCAAGCGCTCCAGACATTGGTTGTCTCCTCAGAATGCTGTCCCTCACACCGCAAGACCGTCTATGCACCCACGCAAGATTATGCTTTGTGTCTGGTGGACAGGTCGTCAAGTGGTTCGTTATGAACTGCTACCAACGGGTCAAACGGTCACTGGAGACCAATACTCGCAGCAATTGAAACGTGTGTAACAGACATTACGCCTGAAGGAGCCAGCACTGGTGAATCGCAAAGGTGTGCTTTTCCTCCATGACAACGCCAGGCCGCATGTCGCGCGAGTGGTCTTGCTGTATGGTATCCCTATACCATACAGCAACTTGGGTGGGAGACTTTGTGCCATCCGATTATCACCTCTTCCGCTCTCTGGATAATCATCTTCGTGGGAAATCTTTCACCAATGAAGCAGACTTGCGCAAAGCCCTCACGGACTTCTTTGCGTCAAAACCCCCCGAGTTCTACCGCAAGGGCATTGAACAGCTGGAGACACGTTGGCAGAAGGTGCTGGATGCCGATGGCGATTACTTCGAAGACTAAATATAAGTTACACATACTGTGAAGCGTTTTCTTTTTTTCCTTTCAAAACGGACAGAACTTTTTTGGTTACCTTGTATTAAAGTTGATTTTTCACACAAGCTCACATTTTCCTATTGTACACTATAAGGGTATAAAGCTTTTATCCTTTCGCAAAAATGCATCTACCTGTAGGACGGTAAATGTTTTCCAAGTTTTTAAGAGACGAGTTTCGTTCCATTTGTATGCTAAATATAATTATCTTACATTCAGAAGATGTCGCTATTGTTGTCTGTTAAAAGAAAATAAACAAAGATTGTTGAAACTTTATAAAACAGGTGAAATGGTAAAAAAAGGAGATGTGAAACAAAAAAAATACTCAGTGTCACTTAATAACATTTTCGATAGTAAAGTATTAATAATTTATAAAACATTCTCCTTCTTGAGAACTGATAAAACCGCACCATCCGCGCGTAGTGTTAATTAGTTACCTCAGCTTATAGGCGGGTTTTGGATTTTTGCCCATTTCTAAGACATGACATACTGGGTGGCCGGTATATATCCGGTTCGGCTTATACACAAGTGTATGCGGTAATTATCGTTTAGATGGGCACGTGTGTAGATCGTTCGCTTTCTAACCACGAGACCTGGGTTCGAATCTCACAATGATTTGTCAGGAAGGTGATTTCCTGATGCTATCGGTCTGGAGGAGGCGATCTCAGCGTGCGACACCTTCAGAAAGTAAATAGTAAATAGGAGGACAGACTGGGTTTTCTAGCCTTGGATGGCAACTGGTCTACTGCAGAAAGAAATGGCAACCTACTGCGGGAAAAAACCTGCCTCTTCAGTCACGTATCGAAAGATACATGATCGCCCAAGCGTGTATCACGCAGGGCACATAACTGACTGACTGACTTTGCATTCGAATCCATTACATTCACTTACATGCTAATACCATTGGGAAAGGTATAAATACTCTTAAATGCCAGCTATAGGTAAATAGCAGGACAGATCGGGTTCTATAGCCTTGGATGTCAACTGGTCTACCGCAGAAAGAAATGGCAACCTACTGCGGGAAAAAAAAATCTGCCTCGTCAGTCAGAAAGATACATGACCGCCTAAGCGTGTGTCATGTATGGCACATAAGTGACTGATTTAGAAGCACACGTCTTATATAGACGTGGGTTTCTAAAATATTACGAGCATGATTTTAAATTTATGAGGTACTTTTATTATCTAATTTTTGTTTAAAGGGCATGAATTTTCCTATTTACGGCCAGATCACGGTAAAACACCGGTTCTTGTCCGATCACTGAAGTTAAGTTACTAGTCAGATGGATGACCGCTTGTGAATACCAAATGCTGCAAGCTACTCGTCAGGCCTAGCAAGTTGATCATGGATCCAATCTCACTACTTATACGAACGGAAGACCTCGATATATGAACGTACTTCTGGACTGACAGGTTTGAAAATCTGCCGGAGTTGGGTGAGGGATTGAGCGGATTATCCTCTCAGAGTATGAACATGGCGGCGGATTCTTTAGAAAATAAAATCGATGGAAATTAACTACAAAAGAAATAAATCGATGAGAACAACAAAAGCTGAAGGAGCCGTAAACTTAATTTTGAAAAATCCAGAAGAACTTCTTTAAAAATAAGTGCGGAAATGCCCATTGGCGTAGCGCGACACTGAGTGACCCCTGTTATTCCTTTTGCCTATTTGAAACCAACACGATAAACACAGCCTCTAAACACCAGCATTCAGTGTTCACTCCCATCCTCCCGTTGTGCAAATGTTCCAATTACAGCCGCTTTTAAAAGCCTTTCCCCATTCGCAACCAACTTACCACTGCCCCAATGAAAAGCTCTGGGCGAATGTGTGAATATTGCATACAATCAAACTCCGAAGCAAAAAGAATGATATGACGCCACAAGTGTCTCCTTAACGAATTCCATTTCCAAGTAAACATTCCCGGCACCGAACGCCACTTCGTGATGACAGCCCGGAGGAAACATAAACACCTCTCTTGTCCCCTTCGTCTTAAAACTCTCTCTCCCCCTCTTTCTCCCCCTTCTCTCTCTCTCTCTGACAAAAGCACGAGTGTCAATAGAGGTCGATGTCTTGTTATCGCCATCTTTGTTTTGCTTTCTACACTTTAATTCAAAACAAACGACCGAGCCCAGAGCAGCCTACCGCCGACCCTGCTCCCTTTGTTTTTAAAAATTTTAAATACTCTTGCTTTTCATGGACTGAGGAATAACATGCCTCACCTTCCCAGCATCTGATTTTCACACTGTTCTAGCACCGATATGTACCCACAAGTTGTTTTCTGGAAGGCTTAAATAAACAGGACGAATTCAGTTCACTGAAACGCAAACAAATGATTTTAAAATTATACATTACTTTATTAATTAATTTTAAAAAAAGGCATTTTACAATTAGAACGAAACTACCTTTCTCAGTCTTATTTTTTTAATGAGATGTAATTGTTTGCTAACTCATTTTAACCAGGAAACCTATTTGACTAAGTAACTTACTTGTCATTTCTTTCATTTAACGCCAGAGAAGAAATGAAAGTTTCTAACAAACACTGATTCATTTCACTTGATAAAATTAATAGCAAATCAAATTAAGATGCCCGAGAGAATTTTAATATTGATTAAATTATTTAAATTAAAGCTTAATTTATTTTAGAGCGTTAATTCGGAGTCAATCTCAAGTGAAATTCTGTTTAATAGCGCCTTTTTTTTAAATTAAATTTTACTGAACAAAAATAAAATACCGTAGTTTGAATTATCATATACTTGTAATTTGATTGGTCATTACATCTTACGTAAAAATATTTTCCCCCTTAGTGGGGGTAGTGGCTGGTTTTGAACTCTTTAAAACCTTTTTTTATTTTACAATCAACACCATCACTTGACAAGACACCAGAAGTGTTGAAACAAAATGGATATTTTTTGTTGTTGAAATTTTTAAGTGCTTAGTACAAAGTAGAGGGAATAATATTTATTTAAAAATTATAACATACCTATGTTATAATTTTTAAATAAATATTATTCACTCTACTTTTATAGTAAGCACTTTTTTAAAAAAATAGTGTTTTTGGTTACTGGAATTTTATTCCATCTGTACCAACCTTATATATATATATTTATATTTTTGTCATCCACTGACAGACTGTTTCACAGCTCATCAGTGTGGCTAGACGTCCGGTTGCCTCTAGCTAGGATCGAAACCCGACTGAATTTGCGTATATATATATATATATATATATATATATATATATATATATATATATATATATATATATATATATATATATATATATATATATATATATATATATATATATATATATATATATATATATATATTTAGGCAGCATATCTTCATTCAAACAAGTTTCATTGAATAATATAGACATGTTATGTCTATTTATTTTTATACTGATCCTTTCCTGTTGTCTAAATCAGTTTCTTGATGTTAAGATGAAATTAAAAAACGAAGGCGTTTGTTTGTTTTTTGCTTCTTCTTTTTTAACCCAAGAACTTTTGACCTTTTCTAAGATCATCTTCAGGGGTTAATTACAAAGACAAACTTTTTAAAAATTCCCAGTCAGCTGCCAAATATTGAAACGTTTGTTTTGCAAAAAAATTCCATAACTACAACGGATAAATTTAAAAATAACAATAGCAGTGCGCATTCACGAGTGTTTTAAAAAAAACACAATCACAACGGAATCCTAATCCTAATCCTACCGCTGCACACACACACACACACACACACACATATACACACATATACACACACACACTCATATACACATACACACACACACACACACACACATATATATATATACGAGGGCCATTCAATAAATAAGTTGAATTTTTCGGTATAAGGACTTCTAATACAGATAGAAGCTTACTCTTTTTTTATTTTTTTCGTTTTAGTTCTTTTTGACATGGAATTAATTTCTTTTGCAGATTAAAAAAAAAACTTTGAGAGTTTTGGCGATTAACAAAGATGGCCGACCAAGAAGCATGCTCCAGGATTGAACAGCGGTCAGTTATCAAGTTTTTGGTTGCTGAAGGGTGCAAACCAGTTGAAATTCATAGGAGAATGTCAACTGTGTATGGTGCCACATGTTTCAGCCAAAAAATATCTACAAGTGGGCTAAATTGTTTAAAGAAGGACGAAGCAGTGTTGAGGATGAAGACAGGCCTAGGAGGCCTACAGAAGTGAGGTCTCCTGAGGTGATCGAATCGTTCAATGACCTCATTCAGTCTGACAGTGGATGACATTGCAAGGACTTTGAGCTTATCTGTTGGGACAAACGCAGGGTTCATCAGTCAGAAGGAGTCATCTTGCATCATGACAACGCAAGGCCTCACACAGCAACCCAAACGGTGCAGACCATCAACGAGCTGGGCTGGGAACTGCTCCCTCATCTCCCTTACAGCCCAGACCTTGCCCCTTCAGACTTTCACCTGTTTGGTCCCTTGAAAGCGTTCACGAGAGGCACGAAGTTTAAAAGTGACGATGAAGTCAAAAGTGTTGTGAGCGACTGGCTGAGACATCAGTCCAAAGATTTTTACGCTAAGGGAATACGGAAGCTTGTGCACAGATGGGAAAAGTATGTGACAGTGCTGGGAGACTACGTTGAAAAAAAAAGTAAGCTTCTATCTGTATTAGAAGTCCTTATACCGAAAAATTCACCTTATTTATTGAATGACCCTCGTATATATATATATATATATATATATATATATATATATATATATATATATATATATATATATATATATCAAGACGACGACCTTTTTTATTTATTAAATTTTATTGAGCAGAAATAAGTTACAGTAGTTTAAGAAAATTTACAAGTCTTGTCACATCAAAGCAACATAATTTGTTATGATTAATAAATTATTTAACATGTCCCAAATATATCCCCTTTCATGTTCGATATAGCGGTGAACACTATCAGAAACATTTCTACAAACCATTTGACGCATATGTATATCAATTTATCAGAAATTGCTCGTTTTAATTCATGAATTGTTTTCGGTTTTGAACCTGTAAACAAGATCTTCCAGTAAATCCCACAAGTGGCGTCAGTTCTAGTGACCGTTATGGTTAATCACATGCTCTACGTCGTCCTATTCACCTCAGCTCCAAAGAAAAGGCGGTACTTTTGTCGTACCTTGTATATGTATGTATGTATGTATATATGTATGTATCTATGTATGTATGGATGAGAACGTTCGCTTTCTGATCATGAGACATGGTTTCGAATCTGTCCATGGTCGATTTCACAGGTAACTTCTTGATGTTATCGGTCTGGAGGAGGCGATCTCAGCGTGCGGCACCTTTGGAATGTTAACCCAAGCCTTGTGAGTGACATTGAGAGGTGTCGATGGTTTGCTTGTGCTAGTCATCACAAGTCATCGTGACAGAGTGTTTGAGCGTGCTGGCCTTTTTCAGACTGTCGATAACGCTAGATAACGCGCCCTCTTCCAGAAACTGTAACTAAGGTTTGCTCTGTGGGTGTTCAAAGAACACAAATGTGCCTGAGCGGGGTCTGCATCAGGGATTAGCTAGCCGCCCTAGTATACAGGTATCCTCGGATAGGAGTGGCCAGCCATCATGTGTGCATATAATTCTTATGATGTACACGCACACACAATTCTTACGATGTACACGCATACATTCATATGCTTCTTTTATGAGCTGTGTCCCTTCAGGATATGATCGATGATAGCTCTATACAATTCCCTGTCCTTGTTAGCCCTTAATGGTATCTCTCCGAATCCCTATTCTACCAACCATCTTTAGGTAGGTTGTACGCTGATTTCCTCTGTCCCACTTTACTTTTAATATGCTCTGTCAGTATCAGATTTTACAAGTTCATTTTCCTTATTATGTGCCCTAAACATTCCAACACTTGTTTTCTGATTCTAAATTCTTTTTGTTTCCATTTTCTCTAAAGCTTCATCCTTGCTTGCATTATATTCTCAGCAACCTTCTGTAGAACCACATCGGCGTTTTCTCTAGTCACTGCTTCATCTGTGTTGAGATTGTCCCGCCTTCACGGCCATGTAGGAAGACTCATATTACGTAAGTGTTCAGAACTCTTTTCTTTGTTTCTAACGAAATTTTACTGTTTCTTAATACTTTGCTTAGCTTTTGGAAGGCATCTTTCGCTATGCCAATGCGTCTTCGAATTTCGCGGTTACATTTTCCGTCCTCTGTTCAAACACTTCCCAGATATTCACATTTTTGTATTTTGTGATTTTAGTGTCTCCGATTTGTAATTTACATAGTGGGTTGCTGCTTTTGGTGACATAGCCATACACGGTCGCCTTACAATTGGGGTTTAGTTCTTTCTTCTCGTTTTCCTTTACAACATTCTGTAGGTGTTCTTGTACAATATTTTGTTTGTCTACTATCAACACTCTGTCATCTACATATCTAATTCTAAGATTGTGACCATCAGTAATGAATCTTGGTCAGTCAGTTACGTGCCATGCGTAATACACGCTTAGGCAATCATGTATCTTTCGATACATGACTGACGAGGCAGATTTTTCCCGCAGTAGGTTGCCATTTCTTTCTGCGGTAGTCCATTTGCCATCCAAGGCCTAGAACCCAGTCTGTTCTGCTATTTACTCATAGCTGGGAGGAGAAGAAGAAGAGGCTTCATACGTTTCCCAAGTGTATTAGCACGTAAATGAATGTAATGGAATCGACCTTAATTTCTCAATCGGAGCCGAGGACTTCTAATTCTGTCAGGATCGCAACACTGTATAGGTTGAATAAGTCCGGTGGGAGGACACGCCAACAGTTTACGGCATTTTTTATTTTTGTGTATTTTCCATTCGCATGCAAGATGCTTTCTCCATCTGCATTATTCTAATATTCTTTCTAAATAAATCAAGCTTGCCTAGCAGTTCAAACAGTTCTTTGTGACGCACGTTATCCAACATTTTGCATAATCCACAGACCATAGGTATAGATCCTTCTGCATTTCTATTGCTCTTTTAGATATGATTCTGAGCATGAATATTGCATTCCCTTTTCCAGTCTCTTTAACGAAGCCACGTAATTCTTGTTCTATTCCCGGTCTAATTTCGCTGCCCCATCTCTTCATCAGAATTCGGATAAATATATGTAATCAAATGTTAATATGAATACAGTAGTTCGCCTCTATAGCAGAGGTCTTGGGGTCCAAGATGGCCGACCCGCGCTGCAAGTGAATCGCGGTAGCTGTGGGGTGTGGGCCATAATAGGAAGTTGAACATCTACCTAATTTTGGGGCCCTATTTGCCGTATTTCGCGATAAATACCGTAGATAATGGCTCGAAATAACCTCAAACAATTATAGTAATTTATGCCAATGATTCCATAAGAAATTTAGGTTAATTCGCTTTTTAAGCCCCGCGCTAAGTATCTAATAAAAATTTACCGAGCAGGTATTTTTTATCCTAAATTTACATGCCTAATTCGAAAATAACAATTTTTATAAAATCTACCGTTTTGGAGTTATTGACAATAAAAATTCATACTCATTCGTATCGTTGTCGGCTACGGTACGGCAGCCATTATTGGTGTCGTTTGCATCAGTGCGTGCGCAATAATCGCGACAAGTGAATGTCCATCCCATAGCAAATATATGCAAACAACTAGTAATGGCGGCCGCGATGCGAATGAGTCCGAAATTTTATTGTCGATAACTCCAAAAAGGTAGATTTTATCAAAATGTTTTTGTTATTTTCGAATTAAGCATGTAAATTTACACGTAAATATAACTATTTGGGAAATTTTTATTACATACTTAACGCGGAGCTTAAAAAGAAAATTACCCGAAATTTCAACTTATTTCAGTGTTTTATAGCAAACTTTTTATATAATAAATTTTAACCCTTCCTCAAAAGTAGTTCCTCTTGCAATTCCTGATTGCGATCCATAATTACTGTGCGCTATTTATATTTGTTTATTTATGAGAGATTCTTGATTCAAATTGAACATGATCAACCAGAGAAAAGTACTCCTATTTATACCCCATCCGTGGTATCTTATTATAGTGATTGAATTCCTGTTAATTAGTCTGACATTATAGGAACTCTTTGATCACGCGCGAAATACAAATATAATCATGTGTAATTATTACCAATACAATTGGATTAGATGTAAAATGGCCAAGGTGTTAAAATTTCACAAAATTTGGGCTGTTTGTTCATCAAAATCAAGGTAAAACATATGAAAAAGAGGTGTAATTATTAAAACAAATTAGACCTATGTGATGATTGCTGTTTGTTCTATCATGAAGAAGGTGGCCCAGAAATTGATAAAATCGGGTGGAATTTCTAAAAAAATGTGAGCGATATTGAGGGCAGGAGAGCAAAATCTTGTGGTCCACCACCCACCCGCGGTACAACGGATACCGCGGTAAATTGGTTCGTCTAATAGCGGTGGACTACTGTATGTAAACCAAAAGATGGCTGGTTAAATAGGAACACCGAAATAAAAAAGTCGGGGGAGAGTGGAGGGTGCAAACAGAGGGTGGGGGAGATATGTGTAAACAAGAACAAGCAAAGGAGAATAGAGGGGCATATGCAGAGGGAGAGGGAGACAAGTAGGAACAAAGGTCGTGGGGAGATATTGGCAGGTAAGAACGGAGTAAGGTACGGAGAGATAGTCAGGCATAAAAATAGGAGATGGGGAGAAAGACACAGGTGCGAAAAGAGGGAAAGGAGAAAGATCGACATGCGCAGAAACCGGAGAGGGAAAGAGAGAGAGAGAGAGAAAGAGAGAGAGAGAGGTATGAACAGTGAGGTGCAGGTAAGAACGAGAGGGAGCCAGATAGGCAGGTACGAACGTCAGTGTGAACAAACGGTACAGAAAGAGAGAGAGAGAGAGAGAGAGAGAGAGAGAGGCAGAAAGATAGGAACGAAGAGTGGGTGCAGATAAGAACGAGATAGAAAGAGTCTTGGAGAAGCAGGCACAAACGGCGGAGTACAAAGAGAGAGAGAGAGACAGACAGACAGAAAGATAGAACTACAAAGAGAGAGAGAGAGAGAGAGCTAGAAAGAGAGAGATATGTACAAACGGGGAACAGAGAGAGGCACAAAAAGCAGGAAAGGAGAAAATCAACATGCACGGAAGCCGGAAGGGGAAATATATATATATATATATATATATATATATATATATATATATATATATATACTATATATATATATATATATATATATGTATATATATATGAGAGAGAGAGAGAGAGAGAGAGAGAGAGAGAGAGAGAGATGTGTGTGAGGAGGCACGAACAACGAGGTACAGGTAAGAACGAGAGGCACCAGAGAGAGATTAGCAGGCACGAACGTTGGAGTACACAACGGTACAGAAAGAGAGAGAGAGACAGACAGACAGTGACAGATTCACAAACGGAGAACAGAAAGAGATGAACAGGCGCGAACGACAGAGAGAGGGGGGGGGAGAGAGGGAGAGAGAGAAGCAAGCACGAACGGTAGTGTGCAAAGAGAAAGATAAATAGAGGGCAGAGAGAAAGATAGGCATGAATCGTGTTGACGAGAGAGAGAGAGAGAGAGAGAGAGAAAGTAGATACGGACATAGGAACATAGAGAGAGAGAGAAAGAGAGAGAGAGTGAAGAGATGTACCAAGTGGAATGTGAGTGAGAGGTGGGCATGATCCGGGGAGCAATAGAAAGAGAGGGGTAGGCATGAAGTGTTGGGAGAAAAAGTGATAGATAGGCAAGCCCGAAAGAGTGCAAGAAAGAGAAATAGATTAACACAAAGAGGGGGTGAGAGAAAGATTCATAAAGTCAGTAGATTGAAAGAGGAAGAAAGTAAAAGAAAGAGAGAGAGAGAGAGAGAGAGAGAGTTGCCTATAGTTGTAAGATAAATTTAATAGAATAAAAAAAAAAAATCCCATTAACACTTTACATTTCATTATTTTTACTCTCGAGTAAAAAAAATAAGATAAAGAAAAACATGAAATAAAATAAACAAAAAAAAAAAAAAAAGAAATAAAAATTGGCCCGAAGATATTTTTTTTTTCTTATGAAAAGATTTCGGCAAAAATATTTTGCTTCTTTGAATGTCGTCAAATCCGCCTCCGCTTAATTCTATTATAGACTTAATAGACTTTAGATTTCGTCTGAAACAAAAGCCGACAAGCAACACCGATTGGGCGTCATGCAATAGAAAAATCCATTTATTCACCCCCCCCCCCGGCTCATTGCTAAATGTTTTGCTTCATTTGTCTTTCAAATGTTCTCGGAGCGAACATAAATTCAGATCGATTTACCGCCCAAGGACAATAACAAAATGTTAAAAAGGAAAAATGATTTCCTTCGAAATTAAAAAAAAAGAAAGAAAAAGAGTTTGCATTGAAATCCCATCCTCAAATATAAGCAATATATGTTTGCCGGCACACATTATGCACATAAACATATGCACAGACTTTCTGTCGTTGTTTACACCTGCACGTGGATAATGGAGATCACAACAACAACGATAGGGATAATAGCTTGCGTATAATAATGCGCATAATACATGCACACATATTCCCAGAAAATATATACATATACGCAACTGTATGTGTGTATATATGGTTGAATATATACACATACATACATACGCCTGATTTTATGCACCTGGTGTTTATCCTTAGTGCGCGATAAATTACGCACAGACACTTATAAACACACTGATATATATATATATATATATATATATATATATATATATATATATATATATATATATATATATATATATATACATATATATATATATATATGTATATATATATATATATATATATATATTGCATCTAGCACGAAACAGACTATCGCCTCTAAGTGTTGATTTCTATGTTCACTTTTATATTTACACACGCTCTATCTCTGATATTGAGCACTTTATCCCCTAAATATAGCACATCTTAAGACTATATTTCTCCATATATATATATATATATATATATATATATATATACATATATATATATATATATATATATATATTCTTTTCTAGCAGTGAGAATTGTTACTCTCTCCATCTAATATTTACTAGCGTAATCTTCTGATGAAGTTTTGGTTGAAAAAGTTCCTGGAAGAACAATGATATCTTGCGTTTTCAAAGTTATCTATCTATCTATCTATCTATCTATCTATCTATCTATCTATCTATCTCTCTCTATATATATATATGCAAGTGTGTTTTTTCACAATATATATCACACACAGAGACAGATATAGAGGCTAATAATGATGTTTTTAACATTTTAAAAAAACATGAGTAAAAATTATAAAAGCGAATGACCTAACAGATATGAAAAATAGGTGTGATAAAAAACATTAACGATGCGAAAAGGATTTCCTTTTCGTACACATTGTATATTTTAGAGAATTAAGCAGTGGTAAACTGACTCTTATCAACAATAATTTTCCCAAACTATTATGTTGATGACGAAATTATTCATTTTTTGTCGTTTTCTACGGCTTATCAACCGTTATATACGAAGAAATAACGTTCGTCTGTATATGTCTGGAAAACAGATATATATATATATATATATATATATATATATATATATATATATATATATATATATATATATATATATATATATGTATATATATACATATATATATATATATATTCCAGTCGAATCCATTACATTCACTTACGTGCTTATACCCTTGGGAAAAGGTATTAATCCTCTTTACCCAGCTGTGAGTAAATAGCAGGACAGACTGGGGCTCTAGAGGCTTTGATGGAGAAGGACAACATTGAATTTAAAACCTGCGTAGGGTTGTTTGGGGACCTTGTGACATGTATTTCACCAGGTCTCTGTATTCGGCCCTTCAAAAAGTGTGGATGATTCTGCACAAAGCCTTTACCGCCATAATCAAATCATATGTGCTGGTTTGTGGGCTGTCGATTCCTAGAAACTGAGCAGCTTGACCCTCATACGTTGAATACGGCGGGAAAGTTCACTATATATATATATATATATGTATTTAATTAGTAAAAACGGTTTCACGTGCGCTTCTTATAATATGTAAAATAGATAGGTTAGTTAATAATACGAGCAAAGAAAGAAGGGTATCAATATAATCAGTACGATAAACATTTATTAAATACTACCAGTAAAGCCCGGCGTTGCTCGGGGTTTTATGTAGTTAAATTGCTTTGCGGTTTGAATTATTGAACTTACGCACGTATCCGCATTTGTTGAGGTCGGGGATCTCATTGGTAGCAAAATCAATGAGCTCAAGGGAAACCGGTTGCAATAGGTGGCTGCTGTGTTGCTACTCCGTGCTTACCCGAAGACTGCCACTCGTTCATAATCGGTCAAGATTTTTAATTCTGGCAATGTAAAATAGTGGTTGCGTTTTCACTGTAGGACTCGCCCCTTCACTATTAAGTCCAAGTTAAGTTTTCCCAGTTTTAAGCGGAATACGCGGGCGGTAATGTCATGACTGAGTGTAATCCTGTCCAGGTAGGAGTTCACGCGTTATCTCAACCCATTTGGGGTTGCAGGTAAACGTTATAAATATGTCTGGCTACCCATATTGCCTAACGTATGCCTAACGTATGTCATAGCGTCCTGCGTGCGTTCATGCATAGGTAGAGGGCAAACTGGTGGAAAAGCTCCCTGCATCTATGAAGCAGGTTGAAGTCTCCATCCTGAACCATGAAACGGTATGAATAGAAGGCCTTGCACGATAAGGCTTTGGAAGACGTTGTAAGTTGTCCACCCGGAGTATGAAGGGGAATGCCGAAGTGTTAGCCATCGTCACCATAAGGGAAATGTAAAGGGTACTGCAATGCGTCATATAATCGATGGGTCTCTGAAATCCTGCGAAGAGCGCCTCCTCTTCATTTGAGGACAATATCGCGAGTGCGGTCTTGCTCCCCCCCCCCATGTATAATAGCGGCCACTTCGTTGCACGCAGGAGCATTGTAGCGGCGTTCGTGTTCATCATGAGGCCGTTTGTCGGCGTCAATTACAATGCTGAAGGAAGGAAAGGAAGCATTTTCCAAAACATATTTGAAACTGCGAATGTCGCTGTTAACCTCGTGAAGCATGGCCTGAAGAAGTAGTATGACGTCCCTGCGAGGAACTCTTCCTGACGGCGGCAAAATACCAATCCGGGTTTCGGCCTGTAGGTTGTAGTATGCAATAAAATACAGTTGAAGTAATTTAGGCGTAGAGGTCTCCTCAGGCAGCAGAGACCCAATTCGTTGGTATACCTGCCCCTGTACTTTGAAAGTGGGCATCCAACCCTCTTCTCGAGCCCCAAATGAGGTCATTTGAAAGGAGTTGTTTTATTGCCTAATTGTTTTAAGGAAGTGGTTGGAGTCGGGATGGGAGCCTGCTATTAGTCCCCTCAACGGGGGTAGGTGGTTCATGCAGAGTGGCAGTCGAACTTTGCCGGAGGAGCAGCACAGACCGGCAGGCTCCCTGGTCCATTTGCGGGCGTTCCAGAATTGGCAAACGCAGATCATGGACTCTACATTTTTGTCGTCACGCGTAGTTAAGTTAATGCCGGGGTCGTAATTGAAAGCCAAGAAAGGCCAAAAAGAGCTACTGAGACAGGTAATAGCACGGGCAGCCGTAAGGCGCTGAATGTCGCTGCAGCTCTGTCTCGGACTCCCTCGACCTAGCTGTTGCAGCAGCGTCCCTGGATTGACGGGCGCGTCTGCGGTCGAATGTTTCAGCTGCCCTCGACCTGGCAGTGGTGGCAGCATTCCTAGCATTTCGAACATACCTACGGAGCGGAGTCTCAGCAGCCCTAGCGCTCGCTGTTGCAGCAGCGACCCTGGATTGATTGGCGCGCCTGCGGTCAAGTGTCTCTATTACCCTTGATTCCGCAGTGGCAGCAGCGTTTCTTACGTTACAAAGAAGCCTTTGATGATGAATCTCGGAAGCCCGAGATGCAGAGGAGGTTGCTGCAGCCTGTGCGTTCATTCTCGACCGTTGTGTATTCTTGAGCCTTGATCGCAACGAAGCCCTGTAGGCAGCTTTCCCAGCCAAGCAGGTGGCACGCTTCTCTTGTGAATGCGAGGCCTGCGTTGAGCGACCTGTGATAGTCGCATTGTAGTCTGCTCCTGGGACTCGCGGGCCCTTCTTGCCCTCATAGCGCACGTGCTTGCAGACCGAAGGCTAAGACGTACCCTCCTTTTTGGCGCCATGGAGAAAAGTGATGCTAGTAGTGATTGATTAGGATTGCTCAATTCCAGGAGTACAAAGTCTAACTTAGTATCGCAGAGCGTGAGCCAGAATCGGGAAGGCAGTATTTAAGTAAAACAGCTGAATAAATTGTTTATGGTAGTTGGAAAATGTAGTTAAACGGAAAACAAAAACGTAAGAAACAACTTGCGGTAGGAGAAATGATCAGTTGGCGGCGTAACAGGAGCAGAAGTGAGACCTTCGTCCCACAGCTGTGCACATCAGGTTCAAAGCGAAGTATTACTGGCCAATCGGTTGTGCCAATCAGCGAGCGTCCTAGGGTCTCGAACACCAATCAGCGACCACGTACTGCAATCAGCCAATGAGATATCGCTATGTGAAGTTGCGAAAAACATCGCCAAATTCAGGTAAACTCGATTTGAATGGGAAGTCAAAGGTTTTTTATCCGAAAATTGAAACCGATATTGAAAAGGAAAGTCAGCACCTCAATATTGTCGGTAAATACTATGCTCAACGGGAATTTTGCTGAAAATTCTTCGCCATTTGCGAAAAATATAGCCAAAAATCAGCTAGAATGGACTTGAATCGGATGTTCCAAAGTGATCGATTGTATCGATTTTTTCCAGTGATTGATATCGATATTGAAAATGAATGTCAGCACCTCATAACTGTTGATAAAAATAATGCTCAACGTAATTTTGGTGGAAATTCTTCGCCATTTGCGAAAAATATAGCCAAAAATTAGATTGACTGGATTTGAATTGGAAGTCAAAAGTGGCGTGATGTTATCGATTTTTTCCGATAATTGATACCGATATTGAAGAAAAAGGTCAGCAACTAATAACTGTTGATAAAACTAATGCTCAACATGATTTTCGTGAAAATTCCTTGCAGTTTTCAAAAAACAGAGCCAAAAATCAGCTACATTGGATTTGAATCGGATGTGCCAAAGTGATCGATTTTATCGATTTTTTCCGATAATTAATATCAATTTTTAAAAACAAAGAACAGCACCTCAAAACTATAAGTAAGGACATTGACTCAACGTGAGTTTGGTGGATATCACTTGTGATTTGTGAAAACTATCACTGAAAAACTGATGAATTTTTTCGAATCAATATTCGACCCCCTATCGGTTTTATCAATTTTTTCCAAAATCAGAGGAACAATCGAAAAATCCGAAGACGTCAAGTACGAATGCCGTAAATTTCCGATCTGTGTATGAATTTTCATGCCAATAGGACGAACGGTTTGCTCAGGATGAGGTAACAAGGTGACACACAAACAGACACACAGACACACCAACAGAATGCCATTAAAAGATACAGATTAATTATTAACCATATGACAAAAATGAAGCACGGAAAGAAAAGTTTTAAGTTCGGAATTTTCCGACACGACTGTGTCCTTCATCAACGGACGGAGAAATAAACAGAGAAATGCGAATTACTCAGCGACATGTTTTTGTAGACGGTGTATTCTCTGGTGGGAATCATGTTGTCAGCAAAAACCTGGTCTCTGTCTGATTCCTCGATGGGCGTAACTTTTGATGAAAATAAACTTAAATTTAAAATTTTGATCGATGTAAAAGCGTTAGGCGGGTCTATTATTACTAGTGGGGGAGTGAGATTGTAAACATAGATGAAGAGAGTTATAGGTTGTGGAGGGGGAAAGACGTCTCGCGGGAGCTTGTTCGATTGAATAATGTTGTGTCTACTTCTTTTTATACTAATCCTTTCCAGTAGTCTACACCCTACAAGAAAAAGTCTGGTGATCATCATGGCCACCCAATTGCTACAAGTTCTCTTGTCCACCACAGCAACAACAAAAAAAAAGATCAAAACAAAAAAGTGTTACTTTTGCCGCACTCATATATATATTATGACAGAAATTGAGTCTGATTTGCTATCTCTTCGTCACCGAGACCCGTTGGAACAGTTGGTATGAGTTTTGCTTGATAGCCTAACTGTCAGGGTTTCAATTCTCGGTAGTGGATGCGCACTGCTGATGAGTCCCAAATATAAGACGAAACGGCCGTCCAGTGCTTTCATCATTCTGTTGAGGTTTCTTTCAGACTCAATGAATTACTTAATTATATATATATATATATACTCTTATTTGAGTAGATGCTCCATTTGTTTATTAAATAGTATATTGATTTATTTTCTTCTACCAGCTTGAATATTTGAGAAATCTTATTAGAAAAAAAATAATAGCTCTCCAGCAGGATTTGAACCCGTGTTTTCCTAGGGAAAACCATCAATAGAATTGACATGCTCTGACCTCTGGTCAAGTAAAGTTGAATAGTGGCTTTATTTACAGATTTTTCCCTGACTATCGAGATAGACATATCTGCCCAGTTTCGTATCCTAATGTAAACAAAGCAATTTCTAAAGAAAGGGATTTTTTTTATTACTTAAAAGTTAAAGAAAAAGTCTTGTCACATCAAAACAACATGCTCTGTTACAATTAACCAACTATTTAACATGTTTAAAATGCTCCCCGCTTCATGTTCAGTGTTATGCTGAACCCTCTCCGCAATATTTCTAAAAGTCATTTGACACATTTCTACATTAATTTTATAAAATTTATCAGAAACTGCTCATTTTAATTTGTGAATTGTTTTCATTTTGAGCTTGTGAAGATTCTTTATGTAGACCCCACACGAAAAAATCTGGTGATTATGATGGCCAACCAATTACTTTAAGTTGTCTTGTCCAATACAGCTCCGAAAAAAGAAATATATATATATATATATATATATATATATATATATATATATATATAGATAGATAGATAGATAGATATAGATATATATATAGATATATATATATGTCATTCACAGACAGTACTGTTTCGCTGTATCACAGCTCCTCAGTGCGACTAGACATCCGAATATATCTGCCCAGTTTCGTATCCTATAAATGTCACTGTTTAATAAAAAATTAAAAAATACAAATCAAGGAAGGCAACTCAAACACCAGAGCTCATATAACAATTTTTTTGTTATTATTCATAATACAATATTCATTAGTTCCCAGTTAGATACCAGCTTTTTATTGAGATATTGGAAGTTCTCTAACGTCTTATCCACTAGGCATACGCGTTGATCAGTCAAAATATATTTTGGATTTTTTTAACTTCACAGAACTGGATGAATTTTTGCACTGAAAACTGGATGAATTTTTAAAATGTCGCCATATTTTTTTTATTTTAATAGTTAACTACCCTAATTCCCCATGTATAATAAGCATTTTTTCTAAAAAATAATAAGCAAAATCAGGGGTGCGTATTATGCGCAACTACAAAAAGTCTTTAAATAATTGCCGTAAAATAAAATAAGAGTCATAAAACTAAATTAAAATTTTATCATTCTATGTTTAAAACTATTTTTTTAAATAAGAGTAGGAAACGCTGGCCGTAATGAAATTGGAGAGGTCAATTTATAGGGTTTGATTATCAAACCAGGGGTGCGTATTATGCATGAGCAGAAGCATTTTCCCACACTTTCAACACAATTTTAGTTGTGCGTATTATGGATGAAGGCGTATTATACGTGGAGAATTACCGGAATTGGTTTCAAATAGCGTGCGATTGAGTCAAACTGTTCTTCAGTGAAAACGTGACCATTCATTAAGTACGCATTTGAAACCACCAGAGGAAGACGTCTGATAAATCCAAGCTCGAATAAAGACGTTGGGGCACGCGCATATCTTTAAAATGGTAGTCACCTTCATTGTCATTGTTTAACTTTCCTCCACACCGAATCAGATGTGATTTTGTAAAGGTAAAACGGATGCGTCGGTTGGATAAGTCTACTGTATCAGTTATCAGTCGAGTGTGATTCGATAGCCGACATACGATATTAGCATGCTACCGGAATGATTCTTTCGACTTCAACCTAACATTGTTTTTATTTAGCCATTAACTGAAACTTTGCGTATGCATGATTTGGTAACACACACACACACACACACACACACACACACACACACACACACACACACACACACACACAACACACACATATATATATATATATATATATATATATATATATATATATATGTATATGTCATTCACAGACAATACTGTTTCGCTGTATCACAGCTCCTCAGTGTGACTAGACTTCCGAAATGCCTCAAGCCAGGATTGAAACTCAACTAATTTGGTGTCAGCCAGAACGTTCAAGTATATGTGCGTATATGTATATTTTTATCATACCCATATCTATGTATCTATCTATCTATCTATCTCTCTCTCTCTCTCTCTCTCTATATATATATATATATATATATATATATATATATATATATATATATATATATATTGAGCTCTCAGTGGAGAAAGTGTGAGTATGTAAACAGTGACTACTACTGCTACTAATGCAATACTCTTCTATAAAAATAAATACGCTTGAATTCACTTTCATCCTTGCCAACAGCTTTTGGGTAGATCCTCCGGCTGACGCCAATTCAGCCGGGTTTCGATCCTAGCTAGAGACAACCAGACATCTAGTGAAAGAATCTGTCTGTGGATGACAATATATATATATTTATTGTCATCCACAGACAGATTCTTTATATATATATATATATATATATATATATATATATATATCCGATGCGATGAGAACGAAAGTAATATATAAATTCCAACGTTCGCAGCGTTAATTAAAAAAAGAGCTCGATACCGATAGTAGAGTGATAATTAATTATTTATTTATTATAATTTTATCATATGGACAAAACCATTTTACTCACTACAAAGATGCAACTTGGTTTCAGTGCATTTCAACTGCACATCGACGGGTGAGGGTCTAAAATGGTTATGAACAATCCTGTTTGTAGGCAAGCCGGATGTAAAACGTCACTTCCTATTTTCCATTTTTTTTAGAAGAAAAATGTACATAAAATATATATATATATATATATATATATATATAGGTATCGGAGTGAAACAATAGTGCTTGTTGATAGCAGTTTGGTGATGGATGGACCGGGTGTTTAATGTTGATTGGTCTGTGGAACTTTATTCGCTGATAAAGTCCTAAGAGTGCGAGGTAGGGGAGGGAAGATAGCGATAGGGGATAATATTACATTTGAGTAGGTAAAAATTGTAGAGTTAGCTTTAGTAGTAATTGGGAATGTTATTTTTTGGTTTTTCTATAAGATTTCTAAAGTTGAATTGCATTTCTTTATATTGGGGTTATCACTATTAATTTTGTAATCAATGAACGTGTTTTGTGGATTAAAATTTAGGAGTGGTGATCTCCTCTAAGAAAAATAAGGAATACTGATATAACCTTTTATAATCAACTTTTTGAAATATTCCTGGATTGTAGAGTGTGTAGAATAAGTATTGGTGTAAAACAATTTAAATGAAATTATTACCTGTAATATATATGGAGAAAATGAAGGATCATAATTATATTAGCGGAGAGGTACATAAGAGGATAGGGATTACATCGAAGGAGGTGATATATAATTATAAAAAGTTTATAGTTATGGAATTGAGAATTTAGCAAGATTGTAGTGTTAGATCCTTAGTATGTCTACAGAAAACGGTAGTTTCATATCTTTGGTTTAATAATTGGGTATTATTCAAGAGTTCAATGATACATATTTACTCCTGTACACATAGGAAGCAAGGTTCGCTCAATAAATTGCAGGTTCTGGCTTGTCTTAGGATTTTCTATTTAACCTTAGGTGTTTTTCCTTCTTCCTTGAGTTTCCAAAAATATTTCGAAAGTGATGTCATATTTTGTTTGGCTGTATTTGTAAAGGAGTTCAAGTGATTGTAATACCTATCCTTAAAAGGTCTGCTAGTAGACCCCACATACAGCTTAATATCTCCGGGGTTCTCATTTGATGAGATATAGGCCATATACACTATGGATTTAGTTAAGCATCTGCTTAATAATGGACATTGATCGGGGATTCTACAGTTGCATAGTCTTTTTTCTTGGGGTGTATTAGAACTTGTATTTAGGTTTCGTTTATTATCTCTATGTAGTTTCAGTATTCTATTGTTATGTGATTTAATAATTTTATCTAGAATTCTAGAACAGCTGTAGCTAATTTTTAAGGTATTGCGGCTGAAGATCTAGCTTAATTTACTCTCTTTAGGGAAGTGCTTGTTAATTAGATTTAAGAATTTGTGTCCTAATTTGGTACGGACTAACTTGTTGAAGGGAAGTGTATACCAAATTATTCTCCTTCCTCTATTGTTTTTTTTAGAATAACTACAGTTTTCTCTGTATTTAATTTCGGAAGATCTGTAACCTCTGTCGGTAAGGATTTTGTTATAGATAATTTTGTGTTTATCGAATATTTCCTTGCTAGAAGAGTGCTTGTTGAAACGGCGTTCAACAGATGATGGAATATGGCGTTGGGTGATTGGAATTAGGGTTTATATAAATGGGGTTAGCATTATTCTTTAAGAAGGGTTGGAAATTATTTAAGTGTAAGTTTAAGGTTACATCTAAGAAGTCTACTTGCTTGCTTTATGTTAGAATTAAGTTTCACCTTGAGGTGTAAAGATTTAAACACTCTATGTATCCATTTCCTCAACTTGTCAACTTTGCTACCGGTAGAATTATTCACTACCATCAAACCATCGTCTCTATAAATCCCTATATTTTTTAATTATTTAATGTTTAATATAGTTAAAAAAAAATTTAAACAACATCTAAAATATTACTACAGTTAGATTTACGTTAGAAATATTCAAACACCGTTGCATTCCATATCACGTGACGTCCGCGTCTCGCGACGGACGCTACTTAATGTAAACAAACTTCTGAAAACAGCCATTTCTGATGAAAGATCGGGGCCGATCTGAAATATCAAATATATATATAAAAATATAAATAAATACTTTCACAAAAAAACATTCATTTTTTTTAATTTGCAACTTTTCAGTTGTTTTTTCTATATTATATATATATATATATATATATATATATATATATATATATATATATATATAAACACGTATGTGTTGCCTAGAGTGGATTGTTATGCGTACACTATATTGACGAAGAATAAAATCGTAAGACCGTGACTAATGATGCTGATTTCACCTGTGTACAGTACGCGAAATGTTAGTGAGAAGATATTTAAATAAAATTTTCGACCATCTTACAATGTTGCAACACTTCCATCAGTGCATTATTTGTGTCGGAACTTTAGATAGTGCACATTCAGCGATCACCTTGATTGTGCTGAAACAATTCAGCCCAAGAAGCGTACGCGCGTTCAATGTGTTCTCTTGGAGTCGTATGAGATGAGGTGGACTGAATATCTACGAGAACGGACGTGACGGATCGGTGATTCTTCCTTGTTAGTAACAGGCGTTACCTGAACATTACTACAGCCATATCCCAGTTTCTGTACAGGCCTCGTATTACAGATGCTTTGCGCATTGTATGACACAGCAGTCGGTGATTGCGTGGCGTCCTCAGCGAAAATGTGACCCCAGAAGTGTCATCACCGATTGTTTACGTGACATCGTTCTACTTACGTAACAGCACCGTCACACACGTCTGCAGTCCTGTCTCAAGAGGATGGAAAAGCGTTTTGCCATGGCCAGTGATTACAATGAGTTTTGCCTTCATTCAGGTTATGTTTGTGCGCGCGCAGTACTTCTGGGGAGTGAAATCTTTTCCAAACACAGGCCAAACCCTTTGCATCATGTTGTTATTAGTTAATACCGTTAAAGAGAATAAAAAAGGGATAGGAATTTAATCATGTGTTCCCACTAAAAATAAGATTTATATTCATAAGAACTCATTAAAAATACATTTAATATATATATATATATATATATATATATATATATATATGTATATATATATGTGTGTTTGTTTTTATATATATATATATATGTATATATATGTGTGTGTGTGTTTGTGTGTGTGCGTGCGTGCGTGCGTGTGTCTGTTCGTGTGTGTGTATTTAGGCAGAAAATGTTCTTTAAGCAAATTATTATTAAAAACATCAGACATTTTGTGTCGATTAATTTCATAGATCGTCTTTTCCAAACTACAAATAATTCTTATCAGACAAGGAGGAAACCCCGTCAGAAACTGTGAAGTTAATTTCGGAAGAAAAGTACAAGAAATATGGTACAAGCTTTCGACTTTCTTAAGTCATAATAAGGTTATGTAGAGAGAAGTGAGTGTTGTGACGTAGGCAAACAGTGTTGTAACGTGGCCAAAGAGTGTTGTGACGTATGCAAATAGTGTTGTAGCGTGGCCAATGAGTGTTGTGACGTATGCGTGGTGTGACGGGTATTTTTATATACACTTGACGATGATTGCTCTTAAGTTATAATGTTTGTTTTTATTTAATTTATTGATGGTTGTTTTGGTTATATTAGTGAGTATTCAGTAGTCACAAGTTTGTTTTTACTATTTGATTTTAATAGTATTTTGATATTGTTTGTGAGTATCCGTCTAATGTTACTATGATTTATATGTTATTAATGTTACTATGACCCTTATATTGTTTTTATGTTACTATGATACTTATATTAATGTGTTGTCAAATGGTACTATGGTCCGATAGGTGGCAGGTGAGTCTCCGTGAGAATGGGGTTGTCTCCTATGTAAGACGTTTTTAATTTACACAGAAACATTCTCTATGTGTGCAAGTATATTCATACTCGACATTAGCCTTATATAAAGGGTTGGAAGATTGGGATATATTATTTGTAATAACTAAGTTGCTAGTTTTTAATTTTTGTAGTATATAATATATATGATGTATTTATTTTTACTCAGTGTTTTTATATATCTGTGTATGATGTATTTTATTGCTTTTTCGTCTTGTTTTTAATTATGGTACATTTGATTTTGTTAATATATGTTAACAGAGTTACTGTCAATATTATGTTGATGACTCAGAGTTTCATGCTTATGGCAATCATCAGGCAGAAAAAGTTTTGACCTAATACTTCTTTATTAGAAATCTTTTATAGACTGCTGGCAAGATAATGGAATAGTCCGTTTTCATTAAATGATTTCTGCCAGCACTATTTTATATCCGAAGTTTGTTAAAAAGTAACGGGACTGGGTGTGTTGTGTGATCCCTGGGTGAAAGAGAACTAAAAGGATTGTGTTATAATCTAACATATCATGGTGTATGCAATTACAATCTTAGCATTTGCTTCGCTCAGTACATGGGAAATGATGATTGTTGCTGTAGGACAAATCACGACAATGAACCTGCTCACAACGCCCTGAGCATCCTGCAGTTCCTGGCCAAAAAGAACATCGCCGTATTGGAAAAAAACTCCATATTTATCTGATCTTACTCCGTGTGACATTTTCTTTTCCCCAAGCTCAGGGGGATCATCAACATGTTTTGAAGGCGCGGAGAGAATTAAGAGATACCGTAACGAAGGAGCTGGGGGGGGGGGATCCAAGAATAATCCTCCCAGCGGTGTAGAGGAGCGTGGCAGAGAAGCACGGAAAAGTGCATTAGACTCGAGGGGAATTACTTTGAAGGGAAAACCATTCAGTTTGTTGTTTGGAATTGAAATGAATTTGTTTATGGCACCAGTCACGTTGCTTTTCAGACAGACCTCATATATATATATATATATATATATATATATATATATATATATATATATATATATATATCATAAAGAAACAATTTTCACAAAGAATTAAGTGCTTTTAGCGAAGTGATTTATATATATATATATATATATATATATATATATATCATAACGAAACAATTTACACAAAGAATTAAGTCCTTTTATATATATATATATATATATATATATATATATATATATATATATATATCATAAAGAAACAATTTGCACAAAGAATTAAGTCCTTTTAGCGAAGTGATTCCGCTATTAATCACATTCACATTGCTATTTAATTCTTTGTATAAATTCTTCCTTTATGATATAAAATATACTCTCGAGAGATGATACAAAATTTATGATATAAAATTTACTGCACATGCTAATGTATATATATATATATATATATATATATATATATATATATATATATATGTGTGTGTGTGTGTATACATGTGTGTATGTGTGAGCGCGCGTGTATGTGTTTGTGTGTGCGTGCATGTATGCGTGTGTGTGTACACGGAAGGAATATAAAATTACAAGACGATGTCGATTTTCACCTAGGTACACGCGCAAGTGCTTGCCTAACACGCTTTGCATGACATTCGAACACCTTCCTTGCCGGCATCATCACCAGATTGTTTCTCATTGAACATATATGGAACATGATGAGACGGAGTCTAACTCGTACAATTAGCCGACCTACAACGCTTGATGTAATGCATCAACGTATTTGCTTATTTATACGATCGGATGCATGTTAACGCTGCAGCAAAACATACAATGTACCTATATAGAGTCTGAGTAACGTCTACACACCTCATATTTGAGACCTTTGCTTTTTTTTTTAAGCATTCCACCCCAAGCAAGGCGGGAAGCCACTAGCACGGAACGGGTTACAGAGAGTTGGAGCGAGAGCAAAGAGGAGTGATAGCGGAAAGGATGAAGAGAAGGTTAGGGGATAGATCAAGGCATCTGGAGACGTCGATTGACATTACATTTGAATAGTTGGAGATTATAGCTATCAGAGAAACAAGAAAAGGGGAGGGAGTTCCTCAGGCGAGAAGTGCGAGACATGAAGCTATTGGAGTAGAATAGACGGCTACATTTAACAGTTTCGGCAGGGAAAGAGTGAGAGCGAGATGCCAGCCTAGTTGAACGCTTAAATTCATAAAGTCTGGGAACCAGCGAAAGCAGCTCATCGGAGCAGTTACCATGAAGGTATTTGTAAAAAAAGATAGAGGGAGGCGACCGCAGTTATGGCCGTAAGCATATCAGGTGTAATTGTCTACCAAGCACTTCATAATAACGAAGAAGCTCGTGCCGTGGCTCTAGATATCTCTAAAGCGTGTGATAGGGTTTGGCATGCCGGCCTTCTTCGCAAGCTTCAGGGTTATGGAATTTCAGGTCGATTGTTTGACTTAATACAATCATTCCTGTCAAATCGTGTATTGAAGGTCGTTCTCAACGGATTCTCCTCCAGCTCCTATCCCACGAACGCAGGGGTTCCCCAAGGCTCTATCCTAGGTCCGACTCTGTTCCTTATCTTTATTTATCTGTATACGTGATCATTTACTCTCATGTCTCGAAGGTTTCTACCTATAAATTCGCTTTTATTGTGACCGTTTTTCTTTTGTGAAAAATATATTTCTCATACTTCCTGATTTATGAATGATAATGTGTGTAACGGTCAACAAGTGTTCCGGTATAAGCGCTACAAGGCTTAGCGAGTTTGCTATTTAATAAAGCTGACCACTCCTATTCGTGGATACCCGTCTACTAGGGCGGCTAGCCAATACCTATTGCAGACGCTTGCACAGGCGCATTTGTGTTTATTCAACGCCCACACAGACTATATGTGGTTTATACTGCAACTATGCAGAGCAGACCTTAGTTACAGTTTCTGGGAGAGTGCATGTTATCTAGTGTGATCAGCAATTTAAACAAGGCCAGCACTCTTAAGCCCTCGACCACGATCACCTGTGACTTCGCGCTAGCACAGCTATCGATGGCCATCAAGGTTTTCGTCTACTCAATTTCACTCACATGGCTTGGTTCATCCCGTGGTATGATTTTTAGGCATATCCCAAAGGTGCTGTACGCTGGGATCGATAACATGAGCCACGTGCTATTTAGTAGTAGTATGGTAACAGTTGTCAACCTTAGTCAAGGTCATCGAGTCAATGCGAACGATCCTTTCTTTAGCTGCATAGTATGTGTTTCGCCGGGGCTATATACAGTTTTGAATTCAGAGTTTTTCATCTCTTAGACCGGTTGCCACTCATGGCTATAGAACCCAGTCTGTCTTACTATTTATCCATAGCTGGGGTGAAGAGTTGCATTCCTGCTTTTACCAAGGGTATTAGCACGTAAGTGAATGTAATGAACTCGACTTGAACACGGCTCTCCGATTCATCAATCCGTAACAGTAGTAGTAATAGAGTTAAAAATTACGAGAAAAGTTTTTATGTTTTGAAAAACATTAGAAAATAGACATTTATCACAAATATAGCTCCATGTATTTAGCTGTAATTTACCGCGTGTCTGCTACCACGTGACACTTTAGGGTTAAAGAAGCTACACGGGTTTCTTTTCTAGTCACTGCCGGTCTACGAGGCGACCCGGTAAATATCTTCTCTCCACTGAGCCTGAAATGCTCTTCTATGGCATCCCTTTATCATTTCGGGTTCATTCCAACTTGATCCTGTTTGAAAAATCTTTTCCTTGTTTGTGTATTTCTTTGAAATTTATTTTCTTTGTTCAGTTCCCCATTTCAGAGACATATTTGTTTTTAGTTTTCACGGTGTTAATTCTGCGATGATACGTCAACAAAGAATAAAACATTAACATGAAGCGCGGATCTTTTTCATTAAAACACGCGCGCGTCTGTGTGATTGTTTTGATTGATATTTTTTACGGCTTATCAACCTTTTGAAGGTTATTTACAACTAGAGGTTTTATTTTTTAGATACTAAGAATTCCTTGGATATAATGATTTAAAGATACTGCTGACGAACCCATAGCTTGGTAAGAAACATGACGTCGATTCATACCTTTCCCGGGGGTATTTGAGTGTGAGTGAATCATGCAAGAAACCTTGTACAACCAAGATCCTTCAATCTCTATCGGTGGCAGAACCGTCTGTAACTTACGTTGTGCAGATAGCATTGACCTCATAACAGGTAGTAACAGGGAGCTCTAGGACTTGACCAACAAAGTTTTTGAAAGACCAGGAGTATATGGAATTGAGGTCAGCTCTGAAAAATCCAAAGTAATGGTGAATAGCACAAACAATAACACCTGTGTCAAAATTACCATGAACGGGTATTCACTGCAGGAAATGTCAGGTTTTTAAATCTTAGGAGCAATCTTGTCTAAAGATGGTACAGGAAACACGGAAATCCGCGCATAGATTGCCGAAGCCATGGCAGCGATGGCCAAATTGACAATAATATGGAGGAGCAAGATCAGCTTTCAAACAAAGTACAGACCGTACAAATCGCTGGTAATCTCCATTCTTTTATATGGACATGAAACATGGACACTGTTGGCAGATACAGAGAGAAGGATCCAAGCGTTTGAGAACAAATGCATGGAAAAACTCCTTGGCATTTTCTATTGGGAACAAAAAACCAATGAGTTTGTGCGGAAAAGGATTGAAAGATTTGTGGGACAACTGGAACCTCTTCTCGCCACTGTCAAACGGAGAAAAATGGCGTGGTTTGGACACATTACAAGGCATGGCAGCCTGTTCAAGACCATCCTGCAAGACACCGTTGAAGGTGGACGTAGGAGAGGACGCCAACGTGAAAACTGGTTGGACAATGTCAAACAATGGACAGGTATGACTGTACCAGAATTGCTGATGCCAGCCGTTGATAGACCGTTGTGGAAAACAGTTAGTGTGCCTTCTGCATTCGAATCCGCCCTACGATTACAAAAGTCAAGGGATGATGATGATGATGATGATGATGATGATGATGATGATGATGATGATGATGATGATGATGATGATGATGTCGACGACGACGACGACGACAAACCTGGCTGGAATTAAATTCCGTGCTTTTTACAACATTTATACTCTGGCCACGGACACCAACAGTTTAACCTTTCTACCTTTCCACCATTTCTCTAATCTTTCGTCGTCCTTTGTTTGTTTGTTTTATTTTGTTTTATGGTATATCAACCTCAATGGGTCATTTAATGCCGACAACTTTTTTTTTCCTTGTAATATTTTTGTTTTGTCAAAAATCTATTTCAGGTAATATTTTTTCCTCAAAAATGTATAGCTGGTAATATTATTTTGTAAGCGTTTTGAAAGCAAAGGAAATGTTTGTCGCAGATTAATTCCGCAACGTAGAGAACAAATCACTGTAAGTTCAGACTCGAATATCGGGGGCAGAAAGAAATGCCGAAAAAGGGGATTCACAGGTACTATCTCACAAATCCCAATGCACGTAACTAATCAGAAAAATAACTCACTCTCCGGCGAACGCGGAAGCCAAAATATATCAATTTTTTCCTCTTGATTCGAGAACTTCAACTGCTGTTATCCCCCGAGTATTTTTTTCATTCCTCGACAACTAGGAGAGGACGCCAAATTTTTGCATATCAAAATACTTTTATAGAGACTTCTGCGACCGACTTGTTTTCAATATAAATATTCCGTCTTAAGCATGTCATGTGGAATACGTGCCCTTTTTTTGGGAAGTAATTTTTTTTTCCGCCATAGGATACACGCGACTCGCTGTCACTTGGTTTGACGAGGTAAGTCGCCCTTTTCTTCGCTATAAATTTTAAAAAACGTATTGCTGGTAATAGTTTTTCTTCTTCAAAAATTTATTTCTGGTAATAATTTTTTACAAAGTATTTCTCGTATTAAAACCTAGTTTTACACTTTCATAATGCTTTTTACCTCAGTTCCGGGGTTAACTATTTGCCCATAGCTGGGATCCTAACAGGTGCTACCACGCTGGGTCAGGTTAGATCTGGAAACACCAGCAATTAAGAGGTGGTTCCACGCTCCTGAAAACCTCCTGATCAGATGCCTTGCTGTTGGATGTAGTTTATCGTCTTACCCTGGACGCGGATGTAGTTTATCGTCGTACCCAGGACGGTTTATCGTCCTTTGTTTTCCGTTCCTTTATTAATTCAGAAATCCAACCTTCCATCACCTGACATTCCCAAGCGGTCACCCTGTAGATACTGGCCAGGCTCGGCGTTGCTTATTTCAATGATTGTACGGGAACCAATGTTTCAATCTGATATTGCCGTAAGCCCCGCGCGCATGTGTAGAATGCTTACCAGAAGTAAAAATATTAAATATATATTAGATCTAAGAAAACATCTTACTTTACTCTTTAATTAAATAATTTCTAATATGAGATCTTTGTAATTATGCCACTATAAAATGATTTGGACGCTTTGTTTTAATAAATTAAATCTCAGAAATTAATTAAATAGATCTTGAAAATCAATCAGGTATACTCACATGTTTCACTGCTGTAGAGAGTAGATAAAAATAAAACCCCAAAGACTTTTAATCAAATGCTGATATTGCAAGTAGGATCCGAAAACATCAACTGCTGTTATCCTCCTGGGGGATTGGTGCAATACAATCTTCCTCCATTTGACCGAGGATCGTATTAGACTGAATTTAATATCTAGATTGAAAAATTCTTCAGGTGCGGTTTCCCTGATTAGAAGAATGTGCGCAACATAATCTTCTTGGCTTCTATTTTACCCATATTTGACGTACGTTTAACTGAGTGAATGTAGATAACGAATACTCACCGATCGACATCGAGAGAGAAACAGATGTTAAATAAGAGATCCACGCATGTAATTGAGTCTTAAATCCAATCGCATCGAAAGACGTCAGAATGGTCTTGTAAGAGAGACAATAAGAAAAGGAATATAAGAAAGCCTAACAAGAAAAAGAAAGAAAGAAAGACAGGAGAATTATTGGGGGAAAGAAAGAAAGAAAGAAAGAAAGAAAGAAAAATTGGGGCAAAAGGAATTTGTAGAAGAATGAGATCAAAGAGGTGCAGATATAGAAAGAAAAGAATATAGCAAGATAAAAAAAAATACGGCAGAAAAAAATGAGAGGAAAGAAAGACCAAATGAGACACATTGGGGAAAATTATAAATTTGAATAACGTGAGATGAAAGTAACACGGAAAGAGAAACAAAAAGTAAAAAAGGTGAGTGAAAATGAATAAGACAAAAAAAAAAAGAATAAATAATGAAAGAAAGAAAGAGAGAAGAAAAGAAAAATTTGGGAAAAAGAAGATGTAAAAGAATGAGAGATCAAAGAAATCAGAAAGAGAAAGAAAATATAGCAAAAAAAGACAGCAGAAAAAATGAGAGGAAAAAAAGAAAGAACATAGTGAGATAAAATTAAAAAGGAGAGAAAAAAGAAAGAATGAGAGAAAAGAAAGAAAGAAAGAAAGAAAGAAAGAAAGAAAGAAAGAAAGAAAGAAGAAATATTGAGAGAAAAATATTGAGAGGGAAATATTGGAAAAAGAAAGAAAGAAAGACAGGAGAATTATTGGGGGGGGGGGGAAGGAAAACAAAAAAAGAAAGAAAGAAAGAAAAATTTTGGCAAAAAGAAGATGTAGAAGAATATGAGATCCAAGAAGTGTAGAAATAGAAAAAGAATATAGCAAAAAATACAGCAGAAAAATGAGAGAAAAGAAAGAAAGACAAAAAGATGAAATATTGAGGAAAATTATAAATTTAGATAACGAGAGATGAAAGTAACACGAAAGAGAAACAAAAAGTAAAAAAGGTGAGTGAAAATGAATAAGGCAAAAAAATGAAAATAAAAAATAAAGAAAGAAAGAAAGAAAGAGAGAAGAAAAGAAAAATTGGGTGGAAAAATATAAAGAAGAATGGGAGATCAAAGAAATCAGAAAGAGAAAGAAAAAGAAAGAATATAGCAAAAATAGCAATAGAAAAAATGAGAGAAAGAAAGAAAAATATTGAGAGGAAATGAAAAAGGAGGAAAAAAGAAAGAATGAGATAAATGAAAGAAAGAAAGAAAGAAAGAAGAAATACTGAGAAGAAATGAAAAAGAGAAAAAAAAAACGAAAAATAAGGGAAAAGAAAGAAAGTAAGTAAGAAAGAAAAATACTGAGGGAAAATGACAAAGTTGAATAACGAGAGATGAAATTAACAAGGAAAGAGAAAAGAAAGAAGGAAGACAATAGAGTGGAAACGAATACAACAGAAAAATGAGAAAAAGAAATGACTAAATAAATAAATAAAGATAGGAAGAAAGAAGAAAAGAAAAGATTTGGGTAAAAGAAAAATGTAAAAGAATGAGAGATCAAATAAATCAGAAAGAGAAAAAAAAGGTAAAATATAGCAAAAAAAACACAACAGAAAAAATGAGAAAAAGGAAGAAAGAAAAAAGAAGGAAATAAGAAATATTGGAGGAAATGAAAAAAGGAAAAGAAGAAAAATGACAGAAAAGAAAGAAAAAAAAGAGAGAGAGAGAGAGAGAGAGGTAAAAGAAGATATATTGATGGAAAATGAAAAAGTTGAATAATGAGAAATGAAAGTAACACAGAAAGAAAGAAAGAAAGAAAGAAAGAAAGAAAGAAAGAAAGAAAGAAAGAAAGAAAGAAAAAAGGAGAAATATTAGAGGGAAAAATAAGGAAGTTGAATAAGGGGAGATGAAAGAAACAGAGAAAGAAAGGAAATGAAAGAAAATTAGAGAAAGAAAACGAATACAACAGAACAAAAAAAAATCGAGGGTAAAAGAATTATTAAAGGAACGAAAAAGAAGGGGGAAAAAAAAGGACGAAGAAAGAAAAGAGAAATTGCAGAAAGAGAGAAAAGGTTAAACTGCTGGTGTGAGTGGCCGGAAGATAAATGTTGTAAAAGCCAAGACGAGTAGGAGGGTTAAGTGAATTAAGTGTTTGCCATCGCTATCCCATCACGTGACCCGTAACTCTATGACACGATACTTATAACCTGCGGCTCGGGGGTCATGGCGAGAGTAATCACCCAGGCGCACACAATAATGCATACACCTCAGCACTCACACAGAAAGTGCATCTACAGACAGAAACTTGTGAGATATCACACACACACACACACACACAGACACAGAGAGAGAGAGAGAGAGAGACAGAGAGAGAGAGAGAGAAACAAACATATATATATATATATATAATTGAAACAAACATATATATATATATATATATATATATATATATATATATAATTTATATATGTATAAATAAACAATTGGCACCACACGCAAACGGACACATACACATATGTGCTTGTTCTTCGACCTTTTTATTCAATAGTGCATATATATATATATATATATATATATATAACGTTAACGTAATATACATGTAATAAGCATGTAGTCTTGCTCTTTTTATTTTTCTCTAACTTTATATATATATATATATATATATATATATATATATATATATATATATATATATATATATGCCGCACACACGCACAAAGACATATATACTCACATAATTATATAAACACACATACATATATAAACTTCTCTGTGCATGTATGTGCTTATGTGTGTGCGTGTGGTGAAGAAAGCAGTATATATATATATATATATATATATATATATATATATATATATATATATATATATATATATATATGTTAAAAGATCACTGTATATGTGTGTTTGTTTTAACAATTTCTCTCTCTCTCTCTCTATATATATATATATATATATCTTTCTCTTTATATATATATATATATATATATATATATATATGTGTGTGTGTGTGTATGTGTGTATTTTTTTGAAACAAATATGAAGACCAAATTAATAATATAGTGGCGGGCGCGCGGACACACACACACACACACACATATATATATATATATATATATATATATATATATATATTTAGGACCAGATGATTGGTTATTTTTTCATATTTTGGAAAATGACCGCAAAGTGTTTACCAACCTCTTTTACACCTGAGTCCACCCACGCGTCCCTGCCCGTAGATACGTTCCATGCATTGAGATATGCACCTTTACAGAAACATTCATTACCTCACACTTATTTCTTTTAACCATATATATATATATATATATATATATATATATATATTCACTTCTCTATATAGTGAAGGTACGCCATCACATGTGTTAATATATGTATTCATGCATACGTAGCTTTATATATATGTGAGCATGTGTGTTCATATATATATATATATATATATATATATATGTGTGTGTGTGTGTGTGTGTGTGTGTGTGTGTGTGCTTATGCAGGGTTTAACCTACAAGGGTGTGTACATACGATCTTTGAGAGTGCTCTCCCGAGTCATATGATGTCGTGTCAATTGGGCTCCTTGATGTGTTATCGTGCTGTGAATAATTCATTTAAGTCTCACCTGTTTCCAGCGGCAAAGGACATAATGGGGTTTTTGTTGGCGTTGGCCGTCAGTGCTGTCTTGTCTATCCCTGTCGGAATCGTCACTGATGTCGTTACCTTTCTTCTTCCCTTTCCGACTCTGACGCGGCTTTGCTGGTCTTTATCGATGGTGGCCCGGCTGGGTGGTCCTTCCACCCTGCAGGTAAAGACGCACGAACCCACGCACACAGGAACCAGCGCAGACATACACTGGTTCTAGTAAATCCTCGGATTTATGCAGTTTTCCATATCTTACTCTGACGCACCGAAAAACAGATCTTGGTGTATACAGGAGTGTTATCGCTCTAAATAAAGCAAGAAAGAATAATCTTATTAATTAACACAGATAAACGGGGTTTCCATAAATTATCTGTAGTGTAAGAAAAATAATAAAAATTGAAAAAAATGAAGACAATTCTACAGGGTTTATTGAAAAACATAGGTAAACAAATAAAGTTTTATTTAAACATGTTAGAAATATTGTCTCAATTGGTTGCATGCGAC
The DNA here is from genome assembly GCA_964036315.1 of Acanthosepion esculentum. NCBI lineage: Eukaryota > Metazoa > Mollusca > Cephalopoda > Sepiida > Sepiidae > Acanthosepion > Acanthosepion esculentum. Next base: position 25,608,131 of record OZ038494.1, on the reverse strand, counting down.
ACACTGATACTCTGCTCAATTGCTGTTTTCGTCAAGACACTTCTTGTTTCTTTAAACTTCTAGTGACAGATACGGATGCAAACACAACTTGGTGTCTTTTTTTTAATTCTGATGGATTTTGCATCTGATTTAGCCTCGATGAACCAGGATATACATTGCGCTTTCTCTTGACAATTTTATTAAAAGTCGACGATCAATATTAAGCACTTTCATCATCTACCTGAAAAGACGAACGAAAGTGAATTAAAAAGAACAAGGGATACTAGAATCCAGTGTCAAATGAAGAAGTTTTATCCATATATATATATATATATATATATATATATATATATATATATATATATATATATATATATATATATATATATATATATATATATATATATATATATATATATATATATATATATATATATATATATATATATATATATATATATATATATATATATATATATATAAATAATATGGTAATGTAATGGATAACGGCTTGGATTGAGGAATCGGAGAGCCGAGTTCGAATTCCAGTCGAATCCATTACATTCACTTACGTGCTAATGCCCTTGGGAAAGGTGTGAATCCTCTTCTTCTCCCTCCAACTATGGTTAAATAGCAGGACAGACTGGGTTCTATAGCCTTGGATGGCAACTGGTCTAGGAGAAGGACAACTCTGAATTCAAAACCTGCGGAGGGTCGTTTGGGGACCTTGTGGCATCCGTTGCACCAGGTCCCTGTATTCGTCCCTCCAAAAAGTGTGGATGGCCCTGCACAAAACCTTCACCACTATAATCAAATCCTGTGCGGGTGTCGGGCTTTCAGTTTCTGGGAACTGATCTGTCTGACCCTCTATATATATATATATAAAAGGCTCAAGCACTAATATTCCATGGTTACAATTTATTACATTGGAATCGTAATCACGATCCAAATTATCAGACCTACAAATTCAAAATGCTTTTTGAATTTGTAGGTCTTTGGTGTTTGTAGATTTGGATCGTGATTACGATTCCAATATAATAAATTATAACCATGGGATATTAGTGTTTGAGCCTTTTATATTATATTTTTACTCTGTCCTGGACATTGAGCTCTACCTGGATTCTACCCTCTTGGAAATATATATATAATATATATATATATATATATATATATATATATATATATATATATATATAGAGAGAGAGAGAGAGAGAGAGAGAGAGAGAGAGAGAGACCACTAATATTCTCCTTCTCTCTCTGTCTCTCTCTCTGTCTCTCTGTCTCTCTCTCTCTGTCTCTCTCTCACTCTCTCTCTCTCTATATATATATATGCATACGTGCGTGTGTGTTGAAATGTAGGTACACCTGCATTCAGAAATAACCCCATAGATATATTGATATAGATAAAATAAAACTCCTGCAAGGATATATGTATAGAGAGAAACGTTAATAGTCAAGTCACGCGAATTTAAGTATACGTATTTATATGTGTTTTGACCAGATGAATGACCAGGAAAGAGTGATTTGAGCATTAGGACATTCTGAATTAATGAACAATAAACACTTCAAAATACCGGGATGTATGGGTCAGTAGCGATAACAAATTTAGTATAGGAGACAAGAAAATCGAATATCGAATACACTAACAAACCAAAAGAATAACAGAGTTGTGTTCTTAAACAGAATCGCGTACTCTAATATTTTTACTATTTTTTCATTCAGTTACATTAATTTCATAAATATATAATTTTAAAGCAATATTTCCGTTTTAATCCGACATTATTTCTCATTACAATCCCAGATGTGATGTGGCTTCCCTCTGTCCTTTCTAGAAATATTTTCATGGCAACTGCTCTGACGAGCTCTTTTCACTGGTCCAAAAAAATGCATGAATTTAAGCGTGCTACTAGGTTGGCATTTCGGTCCCACCCTTTTACTGTCGAAACGGTTAAATGTAGCCGTCTTTTCTACTCCAGCAGTTTCTTATCTCGCACTTCCCGACAGTGGAACTCCCTTCCTCTTACTTGCTTCCCTGATAGATATAATCTTCAAATTTTCAAATGTAATGTCAATCGATATCTTCTGATGCCTTGATCTTGAACCCCGCCCTTCTCTTTATCCTTTCCTCAAACACCCCACTTTACTCTTACTCTCTGTAACTCCTTGCGTGATAGTGGCACTCTCGCCTTACTTGGGGTAATATGCTTTAAAAAATAGTTCAAAACTCTCTTCTTTGTTTCTAACAGATCTTTCCATGTCTTAGGACTTGCTTTCTAGAAAGCATCTTTCTTATTCTGGTGCGCCTTCAGTTTTCTGTATCGTGTTTACTGTTTTCTACTTCTTCTTTATGTGCCGTGTCCCCTCGGGATGTAGGCAATCATGGCTCTTCACAACTTCCTGCCCCTTGTATCTTTTAAGTAACCGCCTTTTTGTTATTTCTCGTAATGCCTGTTCCGCCATTATTTTACTCAAGTTCATTAAGTATGTTATGCGTTCTCTTCATCTTTCCCCCTTGTCCTCTACCTGTCCCGTGTGTATCAGATTCTCCAAGCCCAACTTTCTCATTATATGCCCTAAAATCCTTAACTGTCTCTTGCTGATGTTAAGTATAAGTTTCCTTTTTGTTTCCATTTTCTCTAAAACTTTGTCGTTACTCACATACTACAGTACTTGAAATTCATAAAACACCACCTTAAAAACGTAAAGGCATATTTTTCCCAAAAGATTTCAAGAAGAGAAAGGTAATAGGATAAATCAGTTCCCATCGTTTATACACTACGCTGGCAGTGCGTGCTAGAATCTGATGTTTCTAATTAGAATTCACTGTCATAAAGGACGACAGATATGACGTAGGAGTTTAGCCCCCTCCTTGTTTCTAACGGATTTTTTCATGTCTCAGGTTTTGCTTTCTAGAAAGCTTTTTCTTTATTCTGGCACCCCTTCTGATTTCTGTCACCTTTTACTATACTACACAGACAGTTACATTCTTGTAACTGCCTGAATCTGATATATCTCTAATTTGATATTCACACCTTTAGCGACCTCTCTTGTTGACAACCAGACATTCTGTCTTCTTATAATTCCGGAATCAGAAATACAGCGTATCCATAAATTTTAAAAAAAAATTCGTATAGCATAAAAAAAAACTCAAGATAACTCTACAGGTTTTTTTTTTTTTTAATCTTCAAATATTCAAATGTAATGTCAATCGACATCTTCTGATGCCTTGATCTTGAAACCCGTTCTTTTCTTTATCCTTTCCTCAAACACTTCTCTTTACTCTTGCTTTCACTCTCTGTAAACCCTTGCGTACTAGTGGCACTCCCGCATTGCTTGGGGTGATATGCTTAAGAAAAACAAAAAACAAAAAAAAAAAAACAGTTTAACACTCTGTTTGCTTCTAGCAGATTTTTCCATGTCCTAGGAATTGCTTTCTAGAAAGCTTTTTCTTTATTCTGGCACGCTATCTGATTTCTGTGTTACAGTTTTGTCACCTTTTACTATACTACACAGACAGTTATATTCTTGTACCTGCCTGAATCGGATATATCTCCAATTTGATGTTCACGCCTTTAGCTGCCTCTCTTGTTGACAACCAGACATTCTGTCTTCTTATAATTCCGGAACCAGAAATACAGCGTATCCATAAATTATCTGTAAAATTTTTTAAATGTCTTAAAACATAAGAAAAAATAAAGATAACTCTACAGGCTTTTCTTTTTAAATATAAGTAAACAAATCGAGTTTTATTTAACTGCTACATTGTCTCAATTGATTGCACTATAGAACGAAAGCGGAAATAAGCAGCAAGACGGTCAAACACCAAATGACAAAAATGGTTTCTGAGTCGGAGAATTCGCGCATCCTTCCGGTTAATAAATTAATCCTTTGAAAATCAAAATTTAACATTTTCCAACCAATAAAAATGCTTTGTTATCCCTTTGAAGAGTATATAAGCAAAGTTTCTAGAACAGACAAGCCAGTAAGGAGATACATGTAACATCAATTCACGACAGCAGGGGCAGCTTACAGGTGATTCCCTTGCTCAGTCACCCATCTTCCTCACCAAACTACATGACACTTAGGCTTTCCTCCTCACTTGCCACTGTTTTTCACACATAGAGGAGGACAGATATAATTCCGGAACCAGAAATACAGAGTATCAATATTTTTTTTTAAAAATCGTATAACATAAAAAAATCAAGATAACTCTACAGGGTTTTTTTTTGGAAAACATAAGTAAGCAAAGAGAGTTCTATTTAAATATATCAGAAAACTTGGTATATTTTATATATATTTTTTTTTTATAATTCTGCTGGACCAGTCTGTCCGATTTGGTTTCGATGAACAAGGACACACATCGCACTTTCTCTTATGGTCTTGTCATTTTTATTAAAACTCAAAGATCAATGAGAAGAACGTTTAATATATCTCAAAAGACAAACGAAATTGAATTAACAACAAAAAGAGAGCCGTCAATATATAAATTAAAACTTTAACAATATTTTTTAACATCCTGGCTTCGAATAGGTAGTTTCAAAATAATATTTAGCCCCAGTGGGCCATCCCGCAGGCATTACCTCTCCTTTGGAAGAAGGCTGGGGTGATTACCCAGGGCCTGCACCATTTCTCGCGTTAGCCCCAAACTTCGTATTTTTTTAAAACTGACTTTCAAAGAAAATATTTAAATGTGTTTTTTTTTGTTTTTTTTTTTGTTTTTTTTAATCAATTCACCCATGCAAGGCGATAATGTCGTTAAGACTCAGGGTGTTACTGGGAGTGAAAGAGAATGAAGAAAACTTCAGTGGGGACCAGGAAACCAATTCTAAACAGGAAACAAGTGATAAACGTCTCCTCTTGTTCAAAAGACCCGGTTTGAGTGTGAACTGGATGATAGACGAACCTATTTATTCCCATAGAAGAAAAAATAAATAAATGACAACTAAATGGTAAATAAATTTTCAGAGTTTAGGTGGAGACATTAGAAGTATGGAATTGAAGTAATTTTTTTAGAAGAAGGAAACCCAATCCTAAAGTGGAAAGAAGGGATAAACCTCTACTCCTGCTCAAATTCACCGGGGAGAGGTTAGAACCGGACGATAGACGAGCCTATCTACTGATATTTTATTTTTATTCGACCACAAATGTGTGTTTTTGTTACTACGCCTTTCACCATATTGGAGAAAATATCTCCATGATTAAATCTGGTCTAACTAGTTTTTGAAGGTCTCCAGAGAATATTATTACTATTCTATTAAGAGAATTTTGTAAGGATCGAAATGGGTCGTTTTCCGAAGGTGCAAGGTAAGGCAGTACGGCGGGTGTTAGTTGGGCATCTCCTTCAAACTGTACCAATTTCTGTCGGATTCCTAATGGAAGAGGACACCTTTCCAATCGGACAATTCTCGGCGTTTTTCATCAATTGCTCTCTTTAATCGTCCCAATCAGAAGGAATGCTTACATTCTCGTTGCATTTGAACTGAGAATCGCACATGGAAATGCGACCTATTAATTCATTCTCCGTTAAATCGTGAGACACCCAAACATCGTAGCGATTCGCATATCTAAGTGTTTTCAAATACCTTAAAACGATCATATGAGATATGTGGAGAATCTCTGCGACGTCATGTGACGTGTATTATGTTTAATTTTCACTTTGATCATCGTTAACGACTGCAGGCCTGCTAGAACGTTCTCGGTCTTTCGAATAAAAAATTAAGAACATAGCGAGCCCTCGCATACATTAGGCTCAGCTACGGCACCATCTCCATAAACAGTACATACTTTTTTTCATTTTTTTTCCTTTCCTTACAGGAGAGCTGTTCTTATATCAGTCAAATGGACAATAAATGTATTAACAAAACACATTTACGATAAATTGATGAAAGATAGGAGCTTCACCGATTGAAGTTGCCGAAAGTTCCTCGCAATGTCCGTAAAGTATTAACATACTGCGTGTATTGCGAGGAAGGAGTAGAAAAGAAACGTGTTGTCTCTCTCGTGGTCGAAGTAAGAGAGAGAAAGGCATTCAAAATTTCGCCGTCTCTGATTCTAAACCAGGGGAGTTAATCCTAATTCAGGGGAGTTAATGCTAATTCAGGAGAGGTAATCCTACAACACATTCCACCTTCTTACGTAGCTCAGATGCGCACATAGAACATAATGATTCAGTTGACTGAAGCAGTCAGAATGGGTGACGACTATTTTTATTTATTTTTTTTTTTTTGAAGAGGTTATTTTGCCGGTCCCGGTAAAACAAACAAACATGCTTTTAAGCTTATTTTACAGGCCTCAGTAAAATAGATTCCAAAGGCTATTTTGTCGGCAAATATTTTTATTATTATGAAGGTAGGTAATGTTAAAAATAACAACACACGTATTTAATACAAAAATTTATTTATTTTGCAGTATATGCTGTGCTTTCAGGGAGATGATCACTTTTTTTTTCAGAAATGAGTGAGTGATATAGGTGTGTCCTATTCTGATTCTTGACAGGATTTCTTCCTTTCGAGAAAATCTGAGACCATGATGGCATTCTCTTGGAATGGGTTTAATTTTGTAAAATTTGTTGAGTTCTTTATCAGCTTTTGGTTGCGTTTCTAAAACTCTTATCTTCGACATGAATGATTACAGATCCACATCAAAGACAGAATCGACAATGAAATATCTGATTAAAAAGTAATTCCCAAAGAGTCAAATTTTAAGAATAAGAAAAAAATAAACATTATTAAGAAGCGAACACAACAGAAGAGGAATCAAAAAGATGTGCATCTATTAAACCTAGCATAGGCTAGTTAAAGGCCACATATAGGGCATCTGATTAATCATACACGCAATCTGTTTATATATCCCTCAACTATCCAGCAGTCTTTTTTTACACTTTTTTCAATAAGTACACCCAATGTACGGCATTAAAGCCACTACGACACGAGGTGGGATGTATTAATGTTAAACAATAAGAAAAAAATTAACTTTATAAAGGAACGAAAACAATAAAAAAAAGTAATCAAGAAGACAGTAGATAATGATTGACATTGCATTTAAATTTTTAAAGATCAAATTTAACTGGAAAACAAGATGCCAGGAGAAATTTCCACAAACGCGAAGTGCGAGAGAAGAAACTGCTAGCATAGAACTTACGGTTACATCGAGCCAATTCAGTTGTAAATCGATGAGTTTCTCGCTAATGTAGTACTGCGCTTAATTAAAGTCTTGGTAACATAGCGGAAAGTCATTTACATTGCGGGCTATTGTCCTCATCTTTGTTGTTATTATCACCTGGTTGCTTTTTATCTGAATTTATGGGGGTGAGGAGTTATCATTATTTACATTATTTACATTGTAGACTAATATCCCTATCTTTGTTGTTGTTATCACCTGATCGCCTTCTGCCTGAATTTCTTGGATGAAGAGTTATCATTATTTAGATTCAGACTATTGTCCCTATCTTTGTTGTTATTATCACTCTATCGCCTTCTGCCTGAATTTATGGGATGAGGTGTTATCATTATTTACACTGCAGATTATTGTCCTCATCACATTGTTATCATCACATGATCACTGTCTTTCCTCATGTCACCTAGAAATTTTAAATATCTTTTCAATTGTAAGCGTATTTTTTGTTTCAATTTTCTTTAGAACTTCGTCGTTTCTCATGTGTTCAGTCCATGGCATTCCCAGCATCCTTCTGTAGAGGAGATTGTCCAGTATTCACTGCCGGAGTTCTGTTACTACAGAGCAGTCCAGTACTCGTTTCCTTGTTTTTAAAAACTTTTTGTTTCTTTATACTTTGCTTAACTTTTGAAAGGCATATTTCGCTATCCCAGTGCACCCTCGATTCGCTTCATTTCAACTGACCAAGAAAACACTGCAGAACTTCGGGATTTATTCCATTGCACAATAGCCGACTGGGTTAAAACCTTGGTTTGTGAATTTGGTGATATATTAATTAATGGTAGTGTTCTGTGGACCGTGTCCCTTCAGGACGTGGATGATCATGGCTCTCCATAACTTCCGATCATTTGTAGATGTTTGTAACCTTTGGTTTTTACTACCCTTCCCATTCTTCGTTCCGACATCAGTTCGTATATCTCGACAGGTAGCTGACCTGCTGCCTCACCCTGTCCCCTTTTTTTTAATCGCGATCACATCAAGTATGGAAATAAAGCTACTAAGATACGATGTTACTAGATTCGAGTTACATGTGCTCTTCATTTTAGTTGTTGCTGCTGTTGGTGGTCCTCAAGTGATGTGGTTTCTGTTATTTGGTACAGTTCTTTGTTTGTGATCATGTAGCGCCAGTTGAAAGACGGATGATCTTTACCAAGACTATCTGGATTTAATCACTCAAAGCCATTTTTTCAATATTAATCTTAGGAAGCGGTTGTATACAGCTGACTGTTTAGATATATCAGAAAACAGAAACATTACTACGGAGCGAGAAGAATAATCAAGAGGACAATAAATAGTGATTGACTTTGCATTTAAATTCTTGAAGATCAACCTTGGAATGTCTGGATCCGGAAGTAAATTCCACAAGCAAGAAGAGCGGCAAAATAAATTACTAACATGCATCTGACGGTTACATCTAGCTAACTCAACTATAAGTTTTTGAGACCTCGTTCAAGAGGGCAGTAATTAACAATTGACTTTGCATTTAAATTTTTGGCAGGAAAGCCGAAAGGGAATTCTACATGTGAGAAGTGTGAATAAAGAAACTTGTAACGTAGACCTTACAGTTGCATCTAGCCAACTCAACTATAAATTGGTGAGAACTCGTTGCCAATTTATTACTGCAGTTAAATTCATAAAGTCTAAGTACCATAGCGATTAGCTCATCCAAACAATTACCATGAAAGTATTTATAGAAAAAGCAGAGGGAGTTAACTTTACGCCGATGGGAAAGTGACATTTTGCCTACGATATGTCCTGTGATTGCCAAGCCATCTGTCCTCATCATTTCAGATTTCAGCTGTCTTTTTCTCATTATAAGTATGTATTCCTTTATGTTGGCATTTCCCTTATGACATTATTTTGTGATGTCAACGAACACTCGTTGTCACTTTTGTAATGCTCGTTCTAGTAGAGACTTTGTAATCGCAGTTACAACGATAGTTAATGCCGTTGAACAATACTGGTGTCAGACGCCTTCGAATATCACTCGCACTAATAGTACTTGCTCGATAATACTCGTTCGACAAGTGACCCGTATAGTGATCCGAATAGATAAATAGTATAGTGAATAGAGTATAAAATAGCGGTCCGTATAGTATAGAGTAGAAACGGTGATCCGTATAGTATAGAGGATAGATTAAAATGAGTATTTTTAGACGTCATGCCCCTTTCTACTTATGCGTTTCCTCTATAGTCACGTGGTCTACTTAAATAATGGTATTGCCTGTGTTTGCTCACTGGCGATCTATGTTCAAACTCAGCGACACTTTATTCCTATAAAACATTATAATCTCAGATCTTTTAATGGCCAGATAGATTTGTGCAGGTTTTTGTCAGCTTCAAGCCGCTTAAAGCGGTGTATCTTCTGTTATGAAAACATAACCGATTTTCTAATCCTGAGTGTCCTCAGGCACTCATTGATATAAGCGTACTGTTAAAACAGTCTTTTCTTAATAAACACAGGACCATCTAACCACACACGGACACCTAACAACCTCTTTCCGCAACATATCTATGGAATTACAACCACGTGCAAAAAACGATTAAAAATAACGGAAGTATTAATAATAAAAGAAGCCAACTCTCAATAATATCAACTATGAACACTACCCCAAACGTGCTGACATTTAAAAAAGCATAATTAAGAAAGCATCCCCATCTCTCTGTCTCTCTCTCTCTCTCTCTATATATATATATATGTGTGTGTGTGTGTGTGTGTGTGTGTGTGTGTGTGCGTGCGTGCGTGCGTGCACGCGTGGCCGAGTGATTGGAACGTTCGTTTTAGGAAACCCGGGTTCGAATCTCACCTTGGTCGATTTCTCAGGAAATATAATTCAGTTTGGAGGCGGGCACGATCCCAGGGTCCGGCACCTTTGGAAAGTGCTTGAAAACCACACCACTGGCTGACCTTGTGAGTGAAAACTGGTTAAACGGAACACATTCTTGATTGGATTTAAATCAGGAGAATTGCCGGAACCAGCCGATAGTAATTTGATTTGCTCACTGGTAAGGCTTGCCAGTGTGTTCGTGCAGCGTTACAATTTTCTTACGCTCCTTGGAGTAACGCCCATCGTAGACAATGGCCGTAGGACAACTAATCGACAGTCGGAACAATAGTGTCTGGACGTGATAAAAATCTGATGCAATTACGGGTGAAGCAATATTTTTCAAAGCCAAAGAAGTTTCATTATACACCCCAATAATAGCTTCATATTACTGCACACCACTGCAAATGACCTAATCTGAGACAAAAAAATATTAGAAATCGATTACACCCTGTTATTCCAATGGGTCTAAAACTGATCGTATGTTGACAGTAAGGTAACTAAGGCAGTTGTTTCAATTAATTTGCATATGTGTATATATATATATATATATATATATATATATATATATATATATATATATATATATAGAGAGAGAGAGAGAGAGAGAGAGAGAGAGAGAGAGAGAGAGAATAGCTTAAATGTAGCACTATGGGGCGGCATTTATGCTAACTCCTGCTGGGGATTGGGCCTTCATCATAATAGGTAGGGAAGAGTAGATGCGATAGGCATCAATAAACTACCGAAGAACTCAAAGTTGATCGCTGCATTTAAGCATGGTATTAATAATTAAACTTACCTTTTAAAAGTTCAACGATAATTTTTCTGCCGCTACTTCATTTAAATGCGATTTGATGTACGTAGGTCCTTACTTTCTGTATAAGCCATTATTTTTATTTCATGGGTGACTTTCGCTGGATTTCACAATTAATTTCGATAATTCTCAAATTTATTTACAAGTTATTAAAATTGTTATCATGCAAAAAAAGTCGTCGCAAAAAAATCACATAAATAAAATCCTTAGTAATGAAAACTAGGGAACCCCAAATTTCAGGATTGCGAGTCCGGCTTCTGCCCGGAATGTGTTTTAATATTTTCGGAGTCGACCTGATTCTAAAATGGTGTATATTGGACTACTACCTCTAGAAGTAAAGTTGACACAATTTTATTTTGTAATTTTGAGAACAGTAATTTTATCATTTGAATATGAACCAGTGAAAGTTAGAGAGTTGTGTCCCTTTAATTGTTTTTATCAGAAGAGCATTTTGTGTCTTTTTGGCTACTTCTTTCTGTCTTTCTTCTTTTCAGTTCTTTTGTCTTTTTTCAAATTTTTATATTTCTTTCTTTCTTTCTGCATTGACTGGTTGTTTTGTCTTTCTTTCAAACTTTGGTATTAATTTCTCTCTTTTCTTTTTTCTTTTTCTTTCTTTCTTTTTCTTTTTTCTTTTTCTTTCTTTCTTTCTTGCTAGTTTTTGTATTTATTTTATTCTTGTTTCAAACTTTGTCATTTCTTTCCCTTTCTTTGTTTTTCTCTCTTTCTTTCTTTTGTCCTTCTTTCAAACTTTTTTTTATTACTTTACCTTTCATTTTGGTCTCTTTCCTTTTTTCTTCTTTCTTTTTTCTTTTCTGCTTGATTTTCTTCTTTCTTTCTTTTGTTCTTGTTTCAAACATTGGTATTTAATTCCCTTTCTTTCTTTTTTCTCTCTTATTTCTTTCCTTCACTTTCATTTTTCATACCGTTTCTGACCTTTCTTTATTTCTCTCTTTCTTCAATATCCCTTCACATCCACCTCTCCTTCTGTCTTTCTTTTCCCTTCATATTCCTTTTTCTTTCTGTGCTTCTCATTAATTTTTATTGGCTTTTTCTTCGTTCTTTCCTTATTTTATTTCCTTAGTCCTTTGTCGATTTGTTTTGTAGATTCGTTTGGTTCACTTTTTATTTCGCCTGTTATTTTTTAATTATCAACTTGACGGGAAGAGTAGATAGTTTAATTACAAAAAATATTTTTTTAAATCATATCATTAGTACATGCAATTATATATACCGTATATATCCGCGCATAAGGCGACCTTTAGATAAGACGAAAAAATATGTAAAAAAATATCAAAAAAATATAGCAAATTTTCACTTTTTTATCCTATGCCTGTAGTATAAGACGACTGCTTATTGATTATATAAAGATGATGTTAATGGAAATGTTGTTACTGTATCCTGAGAAATTCAAAATAAACACAAATAATAAAACCGATTCTATATCAGGTTTTCCCTATACACGTCCCATAAAAGTGAAACCATTGTTTTGTGGATACTGTTTCTTCTTCCTCCTCCTTTTCTTTTCCTATATTGGAACAGTTACAAACAGCCTGGTGTACTAATGACCATTTACTTATACTTCATCGACAATCGCAAAATACCGATAATAACAGTACGATAATAGTACATTTCACTTTCAACATTTTTTTTATTCGCAATCATAACTGGATGTTTACTTTTTCTCAGCTGAGCTTGCATGGATACAAAGTGATTTCATTGATATGGAATTATTCCTCGAATATGCAATTTATTATGAAGCTAGAATGGTTTTATTACTTTTATTACCAGCTTATTTGATTATGTGAATCATTTCATATACGTTATTGGTTATAGTACTGAGTTCTACTGACATGCCAGTTAGAATTTGGGGGTGATTTTTTAAAATTGTATTATGAGACGACCCCCAAATTTTAAGGGTGATTTTTTAGGATTTAAAGGTCGTCTTATACGCGGAAATATACTGTATGTAAAATTATATTTACTAGTTTTAACCCGTGAAAATTTCACGGTTTTCCTATTTTAAATTTCTGATGAATCTTAATTATTCTGTTAATGATTGCTACGACAATAAAATATCCGTAGAAATTCCCCTATCTCATTGTTAAAAATTTGACCTTAACAATAGCAATAACAATCTTAAATATGAATGCTGGACATTATTTTAAGAAGTAAGGGGGTACAAATGATAAGTTTTGAAATTGTCAACTTTTCTACTTCACTGAAACAGACGTTAAACACTTCTTTCTGCCATTTTCTGATTGAAATCAAGTAGCATCTTTCATGTCTTTTGACTTTTTAACCGATCAAAAAGGTATAGTCCATTATTTATGAGGTACCAGCAGGTGGAATAATGGATAGCGGCTCGAACTGAGAAATCGGAGAACCGAGTTCGAATTCCAGTCGAATCCATTACATTCACTTATGTGCTAATAACCTTGGGAAAGATATGAATCCTCTTCTTCTGTCCCCTCCAGCTATGGGTAAATAGCAGGACAGTAGGTGTTCTATAGCCTTGGTCTACCTCAGAAAGAAATGGTAACCTAATGCGGGAAAAATATGCCTCGTCAGTCGTGTATCGAAAGATACATGATCGCCTATGCGTGTATCACGCATGGCACATAAGTGACTGACTGACTTTCCAGTCGAATCCATTACATTCACTTACGTGCTAATACCCTTGGAAAAGGCATGAATCCTCTTCTTCTCTACCCAGCTATGGGTAAATAGCAGGACAGATCGTGTTCTATAGTCTTGAATGGCAACTGGTCTACCGCAGAAAGAAATGGTAACCTACTGCAGGAAAAAACCTGCGTGTATTCCTCATACCACACAAGTGACTGAGCAGCGGGAAACGTTAAACACATCTATTTATCTTTCTTGTTTTTCAATTTATCCAAGAAAACGGAATATTCCATTATTTATGAGGAATTGGCAGGGCATAACGGTCGTGCGAACTAACAAAGTGAGAGACAAGGACGATTATTATACGATTTTTTTAATCATTTCCTCTCAAACAAGGCTAGAATGCCACTAAAATACAAGCGCATACTAGGAGTGAAAAAGAATGTGACGACTTTAGTAAGGAGAAAGGACAATAAAAGAACAGGTTTCAAGCAGACAGAAGATGGCGATTGTGGTTGCATTTAAATTTTGGAAAGATTGTTGGTGGCAGGGCAACAAGAAACAGGAACGTAGTTCCACAGGCGAGAAATGCGAAGAAAGAAACTTTTAGAATAGAACATACGATTACATCAAATTATTTCAACGGGAAAACTTGTGAGACCTAATTGGCAATTCAGCACGCTTAAATTCATGAAATAAATAAATAAATTCTAGACAGCAAGGAGGAAAGCTCATCGGAACAATTTCCAGAAAAGACGGAAAGAAGCCACGTCATGGCAAATACCTTTTTGTCTCTGTTTATATTGTCATTTTACAGATATATATTTTAGTCATATCCGAATTTTTATATATACATATATTAAACTACAATTTTCCATGATTTCTCTCGAACGCTCATATCTGCTCGAAGCGTAATTTAACGTAAGCAAATGACGTCACACACTACGAAATGGACAAAGTCCGACAATTATTTTAATATATTTTATTGTATATACGTTATTTTATAAATACAACTATTCAAGTAAATACTCTGTTCATAATAAACAGTATTAACAACATTTACCGGCCTGAATGTCCGAGAAATGATCATAGAAAATGTATGTCCTCCGACAGGAATCGAACCTGTATACTAATCGAACCGTCGTATGACATGCTATACCATTTAGCTACAGAGGAAGTGTCTTGGTAGCAATGTTAAATTACTGCTTTTAAACTATAAACTTCCCATTCTTTCTCTCAAACACTCATATCTGCTCGAAGCCAATCTTAACGTAAAAAACTGACAGCATATATTATGAAATGGACTAAGTCCAACAATTATTTTAATATATTTTTTGTTTATACATTGTTTTTATAGGTAAAAATATTTAAGTAAATGCTAACCAGAGATATCTCGTGCCTGATGACAACGAAAACAACGAAACTTAAGTCGCACCCTAAACATAGGTATATGTATATTTCTTAATATATATTTCTTAGCTCTGTATAACTACATCGAGCACTGTTATGTTTCCATCTGAAAGTAAATTTAGTAAATATTTATTTGCCTACTTGTGTATGGACGATAGCGCGAGCATATACGATTGCTAATATTTGTTATTTAATTTACTCACCTCTATACCTATATATATATATATATATATATATATATATATATATAGTAGAACCTGAATTTAACGGACTAATGGCGGAGGAGCGTCGTCCTGTTAAAGCCGTTTGTCCGTTAATTAGAAGCACTTTTTTCATGGCCTAATAACACCCAGTACAGTACAAAATTATTGTAAATAAATGTAAATATATATATATATATATATATATATATATATATATATATATAATATGGATAAAACAACTGAAAAAAAATTGGGTGTTTTTTTGCGAAAGTATTTATTTATGCTATATATATATATATATATATATATATATGTCTCTGTCTCCCTCCCCTCTCTCTTTCTTTCTCTCTCTCTCGCTCTCTCTCTCTCTCTCTATATATATATATATATATATATATATATATATCCGATGCGATGAGAACGAAAGTAATATATAAATTCCAACGTTCACACCATTAACTCGGTCCATTCATCACCAAACTGCTATCAACAAGCACTATTGTTTCACTCCGACGCCTATATATTTTTTTTTTATGTATATATTTTTCTTCTCAAACAAATGGAAAAAGGAAGTCACGTTTCACATACGGCTTGCCTACAAACAGGATTGTTCATAACCATTTTCGATTCTCACCCGTCGAAGTGCAGTTGAAATGCACTGAAACCAAGTTGCATCTTTGTAGTGAGTAAAATGGTTTTGTCTATATGATAAAATTATAATATATATATATATATATATATATATATATATATATATATATATATATATATATATATATCAAGCATTTCACCCCAAGCAAGGTGGGGGTGCCACTAAGCACGCAAGGGGTTACAGAGGGTTCAGAACAAGAGTAAAGAGGCGTGTTTGAGGAAAGGATACAAAGAAAGACGGGGAATAAGATCAAGAAGATGTCGATTGACATTACACTTGAATATTTGAAGATTATAATTATCAGGAAAGCAAGCAAGCGGAAGGGACTCCCGCAGACGGG
Organism: Acanthosepion esculentum; assembly: GCA_964036315.1. Classification (NCBI taxonomy): domain Eukaryota; kingdom Metazoa; phylum Mollusca; class Cephalopoda; order Sepiida; family Sepiidae; genus Acanthosepion; species Acanthosepion esculentum. Next base: position 25,592,113 of record OZ038494.1, on the reverse strand, counting down.
AAGTGCGAGAGAAGAAGCTGTTTGGGTAGAAGAGACGGTTATATTTTGACAGTGAAATGGTGGTACTGAGATTCCAGCCAAGTAGCTCGCTTAAATTCATGCAGTCTGGGAACCAGCGAAAGTAGCTCGTCGGTATATTTATATTATGGAATACAGAATCCCCCACAGCCAACTTATACTATCCTTGAAAGTGATGCTGAAAGATTCGGCTAATTTATTTGCTCCATCAAGAATATCAACCCCACGGACATTCACGTTCACTAACCTCTGTTGCACACACCACTTGTAAACAGCTTCCCCCAGGTCCCTACTCTGACACTCTTTGGTGTGCGTACGCTTATGCACAGCACCTTTGTATCGCTGGTAGGGTCCATATCAAACTTCACTGCATAACCCCGGAGTTTTTCCTTACTCCTACGTATGTCACATACTCTGGCCACGGAAACTCTCGACTCTAACTTCTTAATAAGTTTCAATTTGTTACCGATATTAAGTTTAGTGCGTTTCCTTTTCTCACCTCCGTTACGATTGGATGAAGGGCTTAACTAAAACAATACTGTGTACTGTGCCAAAATCAGTATAAAACGTTCCAGAGACGATGCATGTGTGTACACGACGAACGATCAAGTAAACAACAACGGCCATTCCCGGAACTACCAGTCTCTGTCTGTTGTTTACCCCAGTAAACAAGAGCGGCCAATTCTGGAACAAACGGACTTTGCTCGTTACGGGCGGGCAGTTTGAGTTCCAGCCGAACATTACCATTTCTGCTGATTTTCTCCGTTAAATCCGGAGTTCGTTTGTACCGGGACCGTTAATTCGAAGTTTTACTGTACACCCTTTTCACCATCCCAACATTTCCATTCAAACACGTTTTGTTACAAGCAGCATTTCCCCGAGTTAATTGCTGTCATAACCAGAGCTGATGCGTACTGTTCCCGAACTCTTTTACCACCTGGAGGGGGATCCTAACGAGAGGCTCCAGACAGTGCTTTGTGAACTTTTCGTGGACTAAAAACACCGAGTACAGTACAAAATTATTGTAAATAAAAGTAAATACTGTATATATATATATGCGTATTTTAACTTTTAAGTTACTATATAGTAACTTAAAATAAATTGCACACACACACACACACACAGAGAGAGAAACAGACACACAGATGCTCTGTATGAGACGATGCATGTGTACACGACCAGCGCTCAAGTAAACAACAACGGTCATTCCCGGAACTACCAGTCTTTGTCTGTTGATTGCGCCAGTAAACAACAGCGGCCAATTCTGGAACTAACGGACTTTGCTCGCTACGGGCGGGTGTGTTGAGTTCCAACCGGACACTACCATTTCTGCGGATTTTGTGCGTTAAATCCGGAGTCCGTTGCATCCGGGAAGTATGTTATTATAATGGCTTAATTGTTTTTGCATCCGGGACCTTTAATTCGATGTCTTACTATATATATATATATATATATATATATATATATATATATATATATGGATTCTCGTATTCTTCTTAGTCTGTACAAGTATAAAATTGCATGAATCTGTGGAGGGCCTTGATTACCTACGTCCTGAAGGGACATGGCATTTAAAGAAGAAAAATCATGAATCACCACACATTAGATGTAAACCAGAGAACTCCTTTGCCTGATTAATATTTTAGCCACTGCTCTACGGTCGGTGTTCAAGTGCTTCTCACGTGTTTTTTCTTGCTTCACCGCACATTATTTAAACTGTTCGCAAATAAAGTGTCTTTCGACCGTACTTAAAGTAATAAAGCTCGCAGATAAGAAGTGAAAACAATGTTTTCTTTAACTTGTACGACTCTATTTTTCTTCTCTTCTCTCTCTCTCTCTCTCTCTCTCTTCGCTCTATCTCTCTATTTATTTCTCCTTCCAATTTCGTCGCGTTCATGTTCCACACCCGAAAATACCACGAGAAATAAAATGAAAACTGCAGGAGAAAACACTTGAAGCCGGCTAGAATTGAACAAAAAACGCATTTCAGTGAAGAATTCGGTTTGTAGGAAGTTTGTTCAAAAAAAAAAAAAAAAAAAAAAACCTGAAACGTTCAAGTATGTTATTATAATGGCTTAATTGTTTTTCTGTTTTAGTTTTGATTTACATTTTTTAAAACTGTTTTTCGTCTTCCTTTGCTTGTTTTTAAAACCAACTTTTCAATCGTCCTTTGTTTTACGTCCTTATCAGTAAATGATTTCGTCAGAGGTTCTTGTCCGCCAACCAGTCCTGCGTTTACTGGTAAATCTAAGGCTAAGCAAACACAAGCAAAAGTTTTTAATTAAATGAGAAAATTATTCCCGTGTGTATTTATTTAAGTGCGCGATTGTGAAGATGTGGAAATCCTTTGTTGGAGCGAACAGTTGTATCAAAAAAAAAAAAAAAAAAAAATTAAAATTAATATTTAAAAAAAAAATGATAATGGCAGAAAAATAGTTGACAAGCGAGTCTCACTGTAAAAAGATCGATCCTAAGCGAGGACTCGACATAAATCACTCTTTGTCTTAAGTTCTCGTGGAATAATAGTTAGTCAGCTGGTGTCGCTAATTATCATTCATATGTTATTTTTGTGGTTCAACCTAATATTGTTTTGAAACAGAAACTTTACACATTATTTCGGATAAACGGACGGATATGTTTACACAAAATGTAACAGGTTTACGACGGAAATAAACGCATCGACAGAAAAATTACAAATAAAGCCCATTGGGTAGTGGTTAATTCTCTTATAAAACAGGCGTAAAATAAAAGTGCCTCGTCAGTCAGTTATGTGCCATGCGTGATACACGCTTGGGCGATCATGTATCTTTCGATACATGACTGACGAGGCAGATTTTTTCCCGCAGTAGGTTGCCATTTCTTCTCTGCGGTAGACCAGTTGCCATCCAAGGCTATGGAACGCGGTCTGTTCTGCTATTTTACCCATATCTGAGGAGAGAAGAAGAGAATTCATACCTTTCCCAAGGGTATTAGCACGAAAGTAAATATAATGGATTCGACTGGAATTCGAACTCGGCTCTTCGATTCTTCAATCCGAGCCGCTATCCATAACTCTATCGTTACTACTTCCTTTTTGAGGAAGAAGGTCAAAATGACTCTGTGGACGACGACAACATCGAAGATATCTACAACGTTGACAACGGCGTTATGGCCCCTATCGTTGACACAGACAACAGGGATGCAGAATAAAACGGTCTAATATAAGATTTACAAAAAATGCAGTGCTTGGTTAGTGATTTAAAATTTTTACTACATATTAGTTTGAATAATACGAGGGTAAGTTAAAACATCTGCACTTTCACTATAACACATCATTAGGTTTGTCACAGTACCTTCTGCTCATGCGTGCTTGTAGTTTGCACTATTGCGGTCACGTGGTCGAAGTTTGAGCTTGATCGCGGCAGTTTTCTTTCTGGCTGTTACAGTTTAAACATGGCCGCTCCGCTAGCAGTGTGCACCAAAAAGGAACAAAGAGAAATTATGCCGGCCAAATTATAAATTCAAGATACCAAACAGGAAAGCTACCAGAACCAGGAAAATATTTATAGAAAAGATGCAGAGAAGCTACGTTATGTTGGTGGGAAAGAAATTGAAGCCGAGATTTCAGGTTGGGATGAATAACATTACAGATTTATCTTTGGATTTTATCAAGAATATTTAAATACATAGCAGAATCACCAGACCATTCGACAGCATAGTATACTTATGCATTTAAATAATGTTGGAATGGTTTTATTCCTCAAACTATATAATAATTATCAATGTGTATCTATTTATTTATATAGTTTCTGTGTATGTATTTATATATATCCTGTCCCATCTCGTTCTGTTGCTAATCTTTTTTCTTCCGAGATATATTGACATTTAACAGTTATTTTAATAACATTTTCTAACATGAAAAGATATTGAACCAAAAGCGATTTATATATTACCAAGTGGAATCAATGAATCATACGTAGATACTACTAGACGTCTAAAGATATTTTTGTGATGTCAATGAACACTTGTTTGACACTGTTGTGATGCCAACGAATACTCGTTGTCACTTTCGTAATGCTCGTTGTAGTAGAGACTTTGTAATCGCAGATACAACTATAGTAACGCCGTTGAACAATACTGGTGTGAGACGCCCTCGAATAACAACCACCGTATAGTGATCCGAATAGTAGAGAAAGAATAGAATATAGCGATTTGTATAGTAATAGAAGACAGAATACAATATAGCGATCATTTAGACGTCACCCGTCCTTTTACATATATACGTTTCCTCTATGGTCTCATGGTCTTCTTAATTCATTAATAGGATTGTCTGTGTTTGCTCTCTGGCGATGTATGTTAAAACTTAGGTGTCGGCAATGACACGTTATTCCTATATCACAGATATGAAGAGAATGGATTAATTAAACGATTGTTGACCTTTATTTTACTTGCGAATTCTTTATCTCCGCCTATTGAATCTCAGTACATTGTTTTGCAGATCTTTTTTCATTGTATCTAACTATTGAAACTTTCGAACAATTATCGTCGTTTTTGACGGCACGGATACACTAGTTATAATAATTAAAATTAATTCAATAACATGAGGTTCTCCCCTTATTGAAATATTTTTTCTTCAATTAAGTACAAACAGTTATTTACATTATTTGCATATTTTTCGAATTAAGTCGAATTAAAATGAAATTACAATTCAGTTTATTTAAACAATTTAAAAAAATATTTTTAATAATAATAATAATAATAATAATAATAAAATATGTTAACCCAAAATGCAGATTCTGTGATGATTACCTAGAAACAATTGATTGACCATCTTGTATCGTGTTGCACGGTATTGGCACTTACTGACTATAAAACATGGCATGACAGAGTGGGCCAACATCTACATTGGAAAAAATGGAACTTTTTTGGAAAGGACAACTTCAAGAAATTGCTATGAACACCACCCAGATCCGGTTACGGATATAGGACCTGTAACAATTTTATGGGGCTTTACAATACACACAGACAGAACTATCAAATCTAATCGCCCAAATATGCCTTCTTATTGACATGGAGGTCTCTGCAGGCTGCAATGTATCTTTGAATATCTTTAAAAAAAAACTATCAAAATACAAGGACTTTGAAATTAAAATCTCAAAAATGTGGCACATGTAGACATCAGCAATACCAGTTGTAGGTAGAGTTCTCAGATTGAATGGAAAAGATTCCAATAGACTCGTTAAAGGGATTCCTGGTAGTCCATGCTTTAAAGAAATACAAAAAATTGTACTCACAAGTACAGACGATACGTTACGAAGGACTTTATCTATATGTGATTTTACTTTTTTTAAATTTTTTATTTAAAAAAAAACTGCTCAGTGGAAAATGTCATAATGCCATTTCTGACCTTAGGTCTCTGGTTGGGACCCGGAAAGAAATAAGTATACACCGAAAAGCAAAGGAAATATAATAATAATAATAATAATAATAATAATAATAATAATAATAATAATAAGAAGAAGAAGAAGAAGAAGAAGAAGAAGAAGAAGAAGAAATTCAATAAATATATTATTTTCCGCGTTTAAATAATTCGGTACAGTTTTTTTTAAAGTAATTAAAGATTATGTGAACATTTTTCGAAAACAATTATTTCAAAATCATTTATTCGAATTGTAAATTATTTGAATAAAAATTAAACCAAAGGAAAATTACACTAAGTGATAATTATCGAAATGCAAAATTCTTTATTGAAATAAAAAAAATGTAAAAATTAAAAGCGGAAATACACAAATGATAATTATTTAATATACAAACATCGTTAATAAAATAATTTAGTATGCAAAAATCATTATAACCTTAAGCTATATAATACCACACGCAAATAGTCAACTACTGAAAAGTACTCGTTAAAGGATGCCACAAGTTTTCCATTCATGTCGCGGTATTTCTTGGTACTCTTGATATTTTGGCAATATAAAATTCTTGCAAGTTCTGTTCTCTTTTAAGATCGTCTAAGAATTTCGACATTATGGAATGATAGGATGAATTTGCCCTCTGCTATCCTTCAAGGGCGTTATTATTTCTAGGTAAATAAATAAGTCCGGTGTGACGATACATCCTTGTCTTACACCCCATTTTATTTTTGTATATTTACTGAATTCAGGCGGTTTGCTGCCAGTATAGGTTCTGGATTATTCTAATAGCCTTCCCAAATATGTCACGGGTAACTAGCAGTTCCAATAGTTATTCGTGACGTACTTTATAAAAATGGCTGATAGCAAAATGGTTGTTCAGCTATGTAGACGGTGTTGTTCTATTGATGTAAGGAGGGGATACGCAAATTAAATTTGCCCTTACGCGTATTTAAAGAAAAGGAGTTGCTGTAATTATTAAAGATTTATTCTTTCGGGCTAGTTTGTTCAGTAGGCTGATATTCACAAATTGTTCCCGAAATAAAATCATACGGAAGGGCGAGCAGAAAACAGAACAGAAAACAAATATTTGAAGCTATCGGGGGAGCTCATCATATTTTCCAGAATTATATCGATCGCGCGATGAAAATGCTTCGGCTGTGTTCTTTAAAGACAAAGCGTACAAGAAATCCTTAGTTTGGTGGGATATTTTTTCTAAGACAAATGAACAAGTACCAATCAAAAAATGTAATTGCTTCGATCTGATAACAACAACCAATCGCCAACATTCATATGAGAATAGAAAAGATAAAAATAAGAGAAAAAGAATTTCAAAATGGCGGTAAAAATTGGGAATTGAAATGGCATCAAAAGACGACATAGACGTAGACTGATTATTACTGGAGGCTAGCATGCGAGATGACAATTAACTGTTTAATTCACTTACTATGCTTCAATATAGTCATTTAATTTGTGTCCCTAGTGAAAAGAATGATAGAAAGAATGGAAGAGAAAAGAATGAAGGAAAACCAAAGAATAATTGGAAAGCGGGGAGAATAAGCAAAGAAGAGGAAGAGGAAAGAATGAACAGGGAGAAGAAAGAGGAATAAATGAGAGGAAGGAATGAAAACGAATGAATGATTGGAGACGAGGAAAAATGAGCTAAGATGAAGAAAAGGAAAGAATAAACCGAAGAAGGAAGAGGAAGAAATGAAACGAAGAAATTGAAAACCAAAGAATGATTGGAGTCGTGGAAGGATGAGCAAAGAGGGTCAAATGGAAAGAATAAACCGGGAGATGGAAGAGATGAGAGGAAGGAAGGGAAATTAAAGAATGACTGGAGTCGGAGAAGAATGAGCAAAGATGAGGAAGAGGAAAGAATGAACAGGGAGAAGGAATAGGAAGAAATGAGAGGAAGGAAGGAAAAATATAGAATGACTGGAGTCGAGGAAGAATGATCAAAGATGAGGAAAAGGAAAGAATAAACCGGGAGAAGGGAGAGAAAGAAACGAGAGGAAGGAGGGAAAACCAAAAATGATTGGAGACTAGGAAAAATGATCAAAGATGAGGGAGAGGTAAGAATAAGCTAGAGAAGGAAGAGGAAGAAATGAGAGGACGTAAGGAAAACCAAAGAATGATTGGAGTCGAGGAAGGAATGAGCAAAGAGGGGTAAATGGAAAGAATAAACCTCGAGAAGGAAGACGAAGGGATGAGAGGAGGGAAGGAAAAACCAATGAATGATTGGAGTCGAGGAAGGAATGAGCAAAGGGGGGTAAATGGAAAGAATAAACCTCGAGAAGGAAGACGAAGGGATGAGAGGAGGGAAGGAAAAACCAATGAATGATTGGAGTCGAGGAAGGAATGAGCAAAGTGGGGTAAATGGAAAGAATAAACCTCGAGAAGGAAGACGAAGGGATGAGAGAAGGAAGGAAAAACCAATGAATGATTGGAGTCGAGGAAGGAATGAGCAAAGAGGGGTAAATGGAAAGAATAAACCTCGAGAAGGAAGACGAAGGGATGAGAGGAGGGAAGGAAAAACCAATGAATGATTGGAGTCGAGGAAGGAATGAGCAAAGGGGGGTAAATGGAAAGAATAAACCCCCAGAAGGAAAACGAAGGGATGAGAGGAGGGAAGGAAAAACCAATGAATGATTGGAGTCGAGGAAGGAATGAGCAAAGGGGGGTAAATGGAAAGAATAAACCTCGAGAAGGAAGACGAAGGGATGAGAGGAGGGAAGGAAAAACCAATGAATGATTGGAGTCGAGGAAGGAATGAGCAAAGGGGGGTAAATGGAAAGAATAAACCTCGAGAAGGAAGACGAAGGGATGAGAGGAGGGAAGGAAAACCCAATGAATGATTGGAGTCGAGGAAGGAATGAGCAAAGAGGGGTAAATGGAAAGAATAAACCTCGAGAAGGAAGACGAAGGGATGAGAGGAGGGAAGGAAAAACCAATGAATGATTGGAGTCGAGGAAGGAATGAGCAAAGGGGGGTAAATGGAAAGAATAAACCTCGAGAAGGAAGACGAAGGGATGAGAGGAGGGAAGGAAAAACCAATGAATGATTGGAGTCGAGGAAGGAATGAGCAAAGGGGGGTAAATGGAAAGAATAAACCTCGAGAAGGAAGACGAAGGGATGAGAGGAGGGAAGGAAAAACCAATGAATGATTGGAGACAAGGAAAAATGAAAAAATAAACCGAAGAAGAAAGAGGAAGGAGGGGTAAGACGAAGAAATAAACCGAAGAAGAAAGAGGAAGGAGGGGTAAGACGAAAAATTAAACCGAAGAAGAAAGAGGAAGGAGGGGTAAGACGAAAAAATAAACCGAAGAAGAAAGAGGAAGGAGGGGTAAGACGAAAAATTAAACCGAAGAAGAAAGAGGAAGGAGGGGGGTAAGACGAAAAAATAAACCGCGGGAGAAAGAAGAGGATGAGATGAGAGGATGGAAGGAAAAAGAAGGAAAATATGTGTAAAGAAGGAAAATTGAATGCACAAGTCAATTATCGTCTGATAAGACGAGGAAGAAGAAGAAAGGGTAAATAGTGAGCAAGAAAAATGAGTGGAAGGACTGAAGGAAGGGGGAGGAATGAGTGATGACAAGAAAAAAATGAAAAAGTGTACGAAGAAGAAAGAATGAATAGAGAAAAAGAAGGGGAAGAAATGCGGGAGAGAAGAGACTTGGCAGAATGATCAAAGGGGAGGAAGAGGGTGTAAATAATAGTGATTCAGAAGTGGAAAAAGTGAGAGGAAGGAAGCAAAAGAAGAGGTGGAAGAAGAAAGAATAAATAGAGAAAAGGAAGGGGAAGAAATGCGGGAGAGAAGAGACTCGGCAGAATGATCAAAGGGGAGGAAGAGGGTGTAAATAATAGTGATTCAGAACTGGAAATAGTGAGAGGGAGGAAGCAAAAGAAGAGGTGGAAGAAGAAAGAATAAATAGAGAAAAAGAAGGGGAAGAAATGCGGGAGATTAGAGACTCGGCAGAATGATCAAAGGGGAGGAAGAGGGTGTAAATAATAGTGATTCAGAACTGGAAATAGTGAGAGGAAGGAAACAAAAGAATAGGTGGAAGAAGAAAGAATAAATAGAGAAAAAGAAGGGGAAGAAACGCGGGAGAGAAGAGACTCGGCAGAATGATCAAAGGGGAGGAAGAGGGTGTAAATAATAGTGATTCAGAACTGGAAATAGTGAGAGGAAGGAAACAAAAGAATAGGTGGAAGAAGAAAGAATAAATAGAGAAAAAGAAGGGGAAGAAATGCGGGAGAGAAGAGACTCGGCAGAATGATCAAAGGGGAGGAAGAGGGTGTAAATAATAGTGATTCAGAACTGGAAATAGTGAGAGGGAGGAAGCAAAAGAAGAGGTGGAAGAAGAAAGAATAAATAGAGAAAAGGAAGGGGAAGAAATGCGGGAGAGAAGAGACTCGGCAGAATGATCAAAGGGGAGGAAGAGGGTGTAAATAATAGTGATTCAGAACTGGAAATAGTGAGAGGAAGGAAACAAAAGAATAGGTGGAAGAAGAAAGAATAAATAGAGAAAAGGAAGGGGAAGAAATGCGGGAGAGAAGAGACTCGGCAGAATGATCAAAGGGGAGGAAGAGGGTGTAAATAATAGTGATTCAGAACTGGAAATAGTGAGAGGGAGGAAGCAAAAGAAGAGGTGGAAGAAGAAAGAATAAATAGAGAAAAGGAAGGGGAAGAAATGCGGGAGAGAAGAGACTCGGCAGAATGATCAAAGGGGAGGAAGAGGCTGTAAATAATAGTGATTCAGAACTGGAAATAGTGAGAGGAAGGAAGCAAAAGAAGAGGTGGAAGAAGAAAGAATAAATAGAGAAAAAGAAGGGGAAGAAATGCGGGAGATTAGAGACTCGGCAGAATGATCAAAGGGGAGGAAGAGGGTGTAAATAATAGTGATTCAGAACTGGAAATAGTGAGAGGAAGGAAACAAAAGAATAGGTGGAAGAAGAAAGAATAAATAGAGAAAAAGAAGGGGAAGAAACGCGGGAGAGAAGAGACTCGGCAGAATGATCAAAGGGGAGGAAGAGGGTGTAAATAATAGTGATTCAGAACTGGAAATAGTGAGAGGAAGGAAACAAAAGAATAGGTGGAAGAAGAAAGAATAAATAGAGAAAAAGAAGGGGAAGAAATGCGGGAGAGAAGAGACTCGGCAGAATGATCAAAGGGGAGGAAGAGGGTGTAAATAATAGTGATTCAGAACTGGAAATAGTGAGAGGAAGGAAGCAAAAGAAGAGGTGGAAGAAGAAAGAATAAATAGAGAAAAAGAAGGGGAAGAAATGCGGGGGAGAAGAGACTCGGCAGAATGATCAACGGGGAGGAAGAGGGTGTAAATAATAGTGATTCAGAACTGGAAATAGTGAGAGGAAGGAAGCAAAAGAAGAGGTGGAAGAAGAAAGAATAAATAGAGAAAAAGAAGCGGAAGAAATTCGGGGGAGAAGAGACTCGGCAGAATGATCAAAGGGGGAGGAAGAGGGTGTAAATAATAGTGATTCAGAACTGGAAATAGTGAGAGGAAGGATGTAAAAGAAGAGGTGGAAGAAGAAAGAATAAATAGAGAAAAAGAAGGGCAAGAAATGCGGGAGAGAAGAGACTCGGCAGAATGATCAAAGGGGAGGAAGAGGGTGTAAATAATAGTGATTCAGAAGTGGAAATAGTGAGAGGAAGGATGTAAAAGAAGAGGAGGATAAGAAAAGAATAAATAGAGAAAAGGAAGCGGAAGAAATTCGGGGGAAGAGAGACGAGACAGAATGATCAAAGGGGAGGAAGTTGGTGTAAAAAATAGTCATACGGAACTGTAAAAAAATGAGAGGTGTATATAAGAGAAATAGAGGATGAAGAAAGTATAAAAAGAAGTAAAAATGGAGAAAGTATGAGCTACAATTAATAATTTGAAGGCGCATTGGAACAGCGAAATGAGCAACGGTTTATCAAAAAGACGGTTTTTCTCTTGACACTGCTATTATTATCTCCATACCTTGACAATGTTTATTTTTCTCCTCTGAACGCAGACGATGAGTGCTCTCCAGAACTTCCTCTCATTCGTAGCTGTTAAAAAAACTTTTGTCTTTCTGTTATTTCTCCTCAACCCTGTTCAGCCATCCATTTACACATGCTCCCTGACTATATTATACGTCGTTTTCCTCTCTCCCTCTTATCCTTTATGTGACCCTGTGATTTTCCAAAGCCCTCCTTTCTCGTTATATTCCCCTGGAACCTCAACTGTTTCCATTTTCTCTAAAACTTCGTCGTTGCTCACGTGTTCGGTTCATGCTACCCTCAGTTTCCTTCTGTTGAAGCGCGGCCTGGGTATGACGATAAACTGCATCCGCGTCCTGGGTAAGACGATAAACTATGTTCAACAGCAAGGCCTCTGATCAGGAGGTTTTGAGGAGCGTGAAACCACTTCTTAATTGCTGGTGTTCCCAGGTACACCCGACCCGGGGTGGTAGCAACTGTTAGGGTCCCAGCTATGGGCAAATAGTTGACACCACAACCTGACTCAAAACACTATGAAAGGGTAAAAATATATTTTAATACCAGAATTACTTTTTAAAAAATTAATATCAACAATAAATATTTGAAAAAAGAAAATATTACCAGAAATAAAAATTTTCTCAGCATTAAATAACCCATTGAGGTTGATATGCCACAAAACAAAACAAACCAAACCAAACTTCTGTAGAATTACATTTATGTTGCTTCAAGTATGTTCTTCATCGTTGTGGAAATTGTCCAGCACTCATTGCCATAAAGAAGGACAGATATCACGTAGCAGTTCAGCACTCTTTTCCTTTTTGATTGCAATGCTTTTTCCTATTTCTTAATACCCCGCTTTGCTTTTGGAATGCATCTTTGGTTCTCACAATACGCCTTCAGATTTCATTTTGTCACACTTTACGTCCTCTGTTAAAACACTCCCCAGATATTTAAATTTCTGAACTTGTTTGATTATGCAATTCACACTTTGGGGTCATCCTTTTGCTCACAACCATGCATTCTGTTTTCTTGCAGTTGATGTTTAATCCTTTCTTATCACTTTCTTTCATTAAATCTTCTTTTCCTTAAAAAAAAAAGAGAGAATCGTGGGGAAAATGAATGTATACAGAGAGTAAAAAAAGAGAGTGACGAGAAAATCAGTCGCGTTTTCAGTGAAGACTTTCAATCAAGAACATTTTTCCTAATTCCACCAGTTCAAAACTTTACAGCTATGACCCGACAATACGACGGATACAAACTCGAATCGTCTTCATTTCCTTTGTATTCTTCAAATTATAAGAAGGATCATCGATTCGGACAACTTTTTCTCCAAATGCCGCCATTTTGTGGAGCATATTCACAAGAGGATGCTTTCGTGACCATTACAATCTTAAGCTCCTCAAGTCAGCTTATACCTATCCTAGTTAACCTCCTTTTATGGACATATCTCCAATTATGCCCATAAAACAACCCCTTTCAGTAACCACCTTCAATCACTCGAGCTTGGTAATGTAACAAAAAAGAATATTATTATTATCTAATAATAATATTCGTAAGTCCGGCTTATGTAACTATTAATATTACTACTATCAATATTCGTTAGTTCAGCTAATGTAATAGCAACATTCGTTAATCCGATTTATTATTAACTGCTATTAATATTCGTCCGTTGTTCAGCTAATGTAATAGTAATATTCGTTAAGTAATATTCGTTAATCCGGTTTATTATTAACTACTATTAATATTCGTCAGTTAAGCTTATGTAATATTATTATTCGTTAATCCGGTTCATTATTAACTACTATTAATATTCGTCGGTTCATCTAATCTAATAGCAACGTTCGGTAATCTGGTTTATTATTAACTAATATTAATATTCGTCAGTTCAGCTAATGTCATATTAATATTCATTAATCCGGTTTATTATTAACTACTATTAATATTCGTCCGTTGTTCAGCTAATGTAATAGTAATATTCGTTAATCAGGCTTATTATTAACTACTATTAATATTCGTCTGTTCAGCTAATGTCATAGTAATATTCATTAATCCGGTTTCTTATTAACTACTATTAATATTCGTCAGTTCAGCTTATGTAATAATATTCGTTAATCAGCTTTATTATTAACTACTATTAACATTCGTCCGTCCAGCTAATCTAATATCAACGTTCGTTAATCCGGTTTATTATTAACTACTATTAATATTCATCCGTTGTTCAGCTAATGTAATAGTAATATTCGTTAATCCGGTTTATTATTAACTACTATTAATATTCGTTAGTTAAGGTTATGTAATAGTAATATTCGTTAATCCGGTTTATTATTAACTACTATTAATATTCTTCGGTTCAGCTAATATCATAGTAATATTCGTTAATCCGGTTTACTATTTCGGGTTTCGGGTCAATCACTCAAAGATCCAAAGAATAATCTGCAATGTTATCGGTCCTGACCTAGCATCTCGGCTTCAGTCACTTCCCCACCGCCGTAACGTGGTTTTCCTATGCCTATTTTCATGACAATTTTTCTGATGACCTTTCCTCTTTCGTACCTCGAATTTACGAATTTAAGCGCAGTACTAGATTGACAGTTAGGTCTCATCATTTCAGAGCTGAAATGGTTAAATGTAACCGTAGGTTCTATGCTAGTAGTTTCTTCTCACTTGTGGAGTACTTCTTCAGGCTTTTCGGTTTCCAGTCAAGTTTGATCTTCAAAAATTTAAATGCAATGCCAATCGTTGTCTTATTTTTTATTCTTGTTCATTTATTGTTCCCCCTCCTTAATAAGGTTTTTGTTTTCTTATATTCTCCCGCACTCAGTAACCCCTTGTGTCTTAGTTTCTTTATTGCCTTGTGTGGGACAATAGAATTAATATATATATTTGATCTTCAAAAATCTAAATCGTCATCTGTCTCCTTAATACCTGTTCTTTTAGTGTCCTATCTCCGTAATAATGATTTTTGTTACACTCAGTAAATCCTTGTATCTTAGTGGCTTTATCGCCTTGCTTAAGGTGAAATGATTAAAACAATATGTCATCTATTCTACATATGTTCTTAATTTGCATTTCCGATCGTCCCTTACTTCATTATAACAACCTCATTCAATCATTCTCTACTATGAGTTGCTTTTGCGTTTTGCTTTGAGTGAAAAATAGGAAAGTGGATTTTTTTTCAAAGTTTACAGCAGCAGCAGCAGCAACAGAAAAGAAGAGAACGTCGATTGCCCTTTCTCTGAACTTTTAACTATATTAATCTGAAATTTAACTTTTTGATATCTCTGAGCCTAACACTTAGTTAAAAGTTTTCGATCAATCTATATTCTTCTCTGGTGTTTTTCTACTTGATCGTCAAAGAAAAATTAATTTTGAGGAAATCTGGCGTAAAAACAGATTCGGCAGAAGAAAGGAAAACGAAAGAAAATGTGGTTATTTTTGCGTTTCAATTTAAATAAAATTAAGCGAAAATGTTTCACCGTTTCAGTTATGACAAAATAAATTCTTCGATAAGAATCGTCGGAATGAAACAACCTAATCCTGTGCAAACGCTATTAAGAATAGTTTATTATTAATTGACTACTAATCAGCAAGTCAGTTAAGTGCTATACAAGATCAACGCTTGGGTGTTCATGTCGCTTTCTTTATAGGCAATTATGATCATCTCTTTCATTATGGCAAAATACGTACTTCGAACAGTTTATCAAAAACCTCGAGCCAATTACTCAACACATTCAAATATTGGAAAATGTAATAAACGTTTAACACAGACATTGTCTGTTTTTTTTTTCTTTATCAAAATTATTTGCATATATATATATATATATATATATATATATATATATATATATATATATATATATATATACTTCTGAAAATATCTGTATTTCCATAGATTTCTACGTCTTCAATTCATCTTATCAAAAACTTGAAAAAATATCAAGATTCGCCCTCTCAACCAATGAGAGATCTCCTTCCAGCATTAACAACGTCAAATGACCTGCAAATGTTTCCCCTAACCGCTGGCAATTTAAATGTTTATCATTCATTATTTTCATTAAATTTCACAGGTTATCTGCCTTTATTTATCCCCGCCCGCCCGCTGCCCCTACTCATCTTGTTTATGGCGACATAAAAAGAATAGAGAAAATCCAGAAAAGTAACTATTTCAATTATTAAGATTCTGTTTATTTCTCTTTATCTCCTGTTAATTCAATTTATCCTGCCTTTTGTAATTTTCGAATCAGTGCTTTGCTATCAGACAGAATACCCGCTGCTATATGTCAGAATATTATCTCTGAAAAAAAATACCCGCAAACAACGCATTCGTCAGACAACATTTGCTTCTTTTCATCACTGTTTCTCTTTTGTCGGATCATAGAAAGTTGATAATTCGTTGGAACTTGTCCTTTTTCCGTCTCAGATAACAAGCCTTGTAAATTTATATGATGTCAGGATTATCCCAAATATTATCTGATGTATCCCCTTTTCTTTTACCTTTTCTTATTCTTTCTCTTCTGCATCGGGCCTAAATGACAGAAATCCTTTAAAAATAATTAAAACTTCAATGAATAATCTGCAGTCTTTGTTGTTCCTCTTCTCGGCTTTCAGGCTCATGTCGCCCTTCGTTATTGTCGTCATTTTTTTTATTGTTAACTCATACAATTCTTTGCTTTGTCGTGTTCATCACAGCTATCAAGACAAGCAACAACCGCATCCAGATACATCCTCATCAGAGAACGTTCAAAAGGGCCTTTATCCTTGCAAATCTGCCCAAGGGTTTCAGTGATCATTTTTATTGGGACTCGTATCGCCAACGTGTCCGTTTTCTTCTTTTTGCTCTTCTTTGCGTATACGCTATCTTAGAATACATACAATATTGCTAAAGTAGACTTTGCAAATACAGACAACGGTTGTGGGTGGAAGGGCAGGGTTGACAGGGCGCCGCAAACCCGTTGCGCCATCGGCTTTGGGGCGCGATGACAGTTCTATTATGAGAGGTTTATATTGTGGCTTTTTAAATGAGAAGGCAAACAGTTTATCGCAAATGTTTGAAGCAGAAAATCATAGTTTTTACATTCATGTGTGTATGCATGTATGTTAGGACATCGTTTGGGTACCTGGCCGAGCGATTAGAACATTTACTTTCCGACAATGAGACCCGGGTTCGAATCTTCATTTGTCTTGAAGGTTACTTCTTGATCTTATCGATTTGGAGAGCGAATCCAAGCGTGTGACACCTTTGTAACGTTTCTGAAGACCATACCATATGCATTATTTGGAAGCCATCGATGAGTGTGCTAGCAGGATGCCACAAGTCATCATGACCGAGGATTTGATGGTACCGGCGTTGTTCAAACTGTTGATCCTGGCAGATTATACGCTCTGTCCCAGAAACTGTAATACGTCCCCAATAACACATGGCCTAGTGGATAAAAGCGTCGGTTGAGTAATCTAAAAATGTGACTTGACTCAAAGAGTTTTGAGTTCAATACGTGGCCACAGCAGGGGGTGGGGACAAAAACTTGGACAGTCGTGTTAGTAAAAGGGAATTAACTGATACTGAGATAAAGGGCATGGCACGTCGAATTAGAACAATCTATTCCCGTGGATTAATAAAGGGTTCGGTTTGAAATTCCAACGTATATCACCTGAAGAAGGTGATATACATTGGAATGGCCGAAACGTGGTGAACATGGAAAACAACAGTCCGAACGATATAAATAATGTAAATACCTATGACATCGTTTATATTTGCATATGTATATACGGATTATTTGCATATTGCACATATTGATAAATAAGTGGTTGTAGATGGCGCGGCAAAATGACCTGACACATTTGTAGGTTTAATAAAAGCGAAATAGAGTAAAGAACGAGTAATGTGCTTTTATTTTCGAAATCTACATATAATGCCATTTTGTTTCCTTTCATTTTCAGTTGCCAACATCAATAGGATTGGCTGGCATCGTGCTTTCCCTGTGGAAACATTTATCAAGAACAACGAATCGGTAACTGAATCAGAGAGAATGTTAGCCCATCTTATCACCTGATTTGAACCCATTTAAGTTTTTTTTCTATGGCGATACCTGAAATCAAAGGTATACACGCATCGCCCTTATTAAAAGAAGCCATTCGTTAAAGAAATTGCTGCCATTCGACATGAAATGACCCGTCGAGTTAGGGACAACATTCGTGAATGCTTGCTACTGTGTGTGGAAAGCAACGGCACCCACTTGACTGATTTAATTTTTAATCAGAAAATAGAATAGTTTAACGCCATGTCTGGCATCCACATGACAGTCTCGATTTGACGAGTCTAAATAAACAGGTTCGATTCCTGTTGAAAAACATATTTTCTGTGAAATTTCTCGGACATTCAGGTCGTTAAATGTTTTTAATACTGTTCATTATAAAAAGAGCCTTTAAATATTTATATCTATAAGAGTAGCGTACAAAGAAAAATATATTAAAAGTCCATTTCATAATATATGTTGTCAATGGTTGACTTTAAGCGACGCTTCGAGCAGATATGCGTGTTCGAGAGAAATCATAGGAAATTTGTAGTTTAAAAGCAGTAATTTAACCTTGCTAACCAGACGCTTCCTCTGACGCGAAATGGTGTAGCAAGTCAGGTTATATGACGGTTCCGTATAGGATACAGGTTCGATACCATCTGGGGGACACATATTTTCTATGAAATCCCTCGGACATTCAGTCCGGTAAATGTTAAAACTGTTTATTATAAAGACAGCATTAACTTAAATATTTGTATCTATGAAAATGACCTATAAACAGAAAATATATTAAAATAATTGTCGGACTTAGTCCATTTCATAATATATATGATCTATATATATTATTGCTGATAACTCCTGAAGAGTGGACGGATAGGTCCGCCTACAAAACTCTGGAGACAGGATGTAAACTTATATATATATATATATATATATATATATATATATATATATATTGAAGTCCACACCCAATGGTATTTCATGCTTGAACGCAAACTTCAGGCCTGAACCAGACTGTCTCCGCTGGGTGTAGAATTTAATGTCCAATTTTATATTCACATACACTCTATCCTTGATATTGCCCACTTTAACCCATAAATATAGCATACCTTAAAATTACATTTTATCATATATATATATATATATATATATATATATATATAAACAAAGAAAAACAAAAAAACAACCCAATGAGATGATAAATATTATTTAAATTTATATATAGAAATCGGATGACTGATCATGAAAGGGGAGGGGTGAATCGAAAAACAAACAAAAACAAAGCAAAAATAAACATAATTGATGTTAGTAGGACCTGTCCAACCCTTAGAAAAAGAGAAGCCGCTGTATTCTGCCTTTGGACACAATCAAGAGGCTCTCTCGCTAAGGGAGAGGGAAAAGAGAAAATATAGACGGGCATGGGGAATCAATAAAGCTGACCCAGTCGAGATGAAAGGCGACCAAAACAAACTGGGGAGGTTGGAAATCTCAACTTGGATCATAACCAAAGATGTAGCCGGGAGCAGGCCAGGAACAACACATTAACTAGGTACACAAAAGTTTGTCTAGCCTAACCAGGGGAGGGCTCCACAGGAAATCACCCCGAAATAAAGGCTAGCCCCGTTCAAGTGAACCACGCTCGCCTCAGTCACCCACCTTTCGCTAAAGGCTGTCGAATGCAAGCGTTTTCTATCAGTTATAATCTTCATCTTGAGCTGATGCTCAAAGAATCGCTTATTACTGAAGCTTTGCTTGTTTTGTCTTGCATATATAAAGGGTGTTCCAATAACTTGAACCAATTTTAAATGTGAATTAAGTTTAAGCGTCTAATGATTTTTTCTTTCAGATTTAACAACTTTTCTTTGTCAGTTTCAACCCTGGAAAGATTAACAATCAAACAACGTGTTAACGTTATCGAAGCCTATTACGAAAATGGATGTTCAAAGAGAAATGCATTTCGCGCACTTCGTGATTATTTTGGTCTACATAATCGACCAACCGAGAGTGCAGTTGAATTTTTGAAGTGTGTTGTTGTGGACGCTAACCAATGGATAATTTACGAAGGTAAACGTTAGGAATGACACACAAGGAAAAATGGAAACAAACAAATACCGTATAATAATTCACTTATATTATATTAATGCGTATTCAGATTTCCATGGCTTTTTTCTTCCTATAGAACTAAGTTTATTTATACACAGATCGTATTATATATAAAGGGTGTTCCTTTTTCTTTCAGATTTAAAAACTTAAGTATTTTGGCAATTTCAAATATCGAAAGATTAACAATCAAACAGAATTAAAGTTATCAAAGCCTATTACTAAAATAGACGTTCAATGGCTTTATTAAATGAGATGTTCCCAGGTTTCATCATCTCTCGAAACAGCGAAGTCAATTGGCCATCACGAGCGTGTGACTTGACGCCTTTAGATTTCTTCCTTTGGGGTCATCTCAAAAGTAAGGTCTATGCCAACAAGCCAACAACAATTCAACTGCTGAATTATGAGGTAATAAGGCATATTGGTGATATCGAGGATCAAAATGATTTTGACCATCGTGAGGAGGTGTGCCGCCGAAGATTTGATGGACATTTGGGCGATATTATTTTCCACATATAATTGCCATGACTTAAATAAGATGACCCAGTAGAGAAATAAATAAATTTTCACCAATAATACTGATTTATTTACTGCTGACTTTGATCCGTCTTAATGAAACACCCTTTATATATATATATATATATATATATATATATATATATATGTATGTGTGTGTGTGTGTGTGTGTGTGTGTGTGTGTGTAAACCTTGGTCGCTTATTTTAATTAACCTTCTGATTTTTAAACTTAAAAGCTCTATATGTTTTTATTGTTACTTATATCTTTTCTCACGTTTTGAGCACTTTTTCATACTACTGTTCCCTGGTCTAATTCAACTCTGACCATTAACCTATATATATATATATATATATATATATATATATATATATATATATATATATATATATATATTCCCGATCTCAGAGCACTGTTGCTACTGTCCGTTAAAACTGAAGCTGGAGTAGGCTGTTAGATGATTCCTGGGAAATCAATAACAATGATTATTTTTCGCCTCATTACTGTTGTCTTGCTTTTATGCCTTATTGCTGTTTTGCCTTTTTTGCCTTATTACTGTTGTCTTGCTTTTATGCCTTATTGCTGATTTGCCTTTTTTGCCTTATTACTGCTGTCTTGCTTTTATGCCTTATTGCTGTTTTGCCTTTTTTGCCTTATTACTGTTGTCTTGCTTTTATGCCTTATTGCTGATTTGCCTTTTTTGCCTTATTACTGTCTTGATTTTTCCCCCTATTATTGTTGTTTTGCTTTTTTGTCTTATTGTTGTTTTGCCTGTTTTGCCTTTTATGCCTTATTACTGTTGTCTTGCCTTTTTGCCTTAATATCGTTTTTTTTTTGCATTTTTTGCTTTATTACTTTTGTCTTGCATATATTGTTTGTTAAGTATCATTTTTGTTCCCTCATTTTTCATTCTTTTATTATTGTTTATTGGAAACTTTATCAGTTTCGTTTGTTGGGCATTTTTGTCAAGCGTCCTGGGTAAGACGATAAACTACATCCGACAGCAAGGTCTCTGTTCAGGTTTTGAGGAGCGTGGAACTAGCTCTTAATTGCTGGTGTTCCCAGATCCACCCTGATACGGGGTGGTAGCACCTGTCAGGATCCCAGCCATGGGCAAATAGTTACCCCCCCCAAAAAAAATGGGTTAAAACACTATGAAATTATAAAAATAGGTTTTAATACTAGCAATACTTCTTTTTGAAAAATATTACTAGCAATATATTTAAAAAAAAATATAATCAGTATTAAAAAGGTGGGCATTAAATAATCCATTGAGGTTGATATGCCGTAAAACAAAATAAACCAAACCATTTCTATCAATTAACATGGTCAATTATTCCACACTTCTCAGTATTTTTTATCTTTTTGTGGGGGCAGGAAGGGTACATAAAATAAATAGTAAGGGGGAAACGGAAAGAGCAAGTAACCTACTTAATGAACTTGTGTCAACTGATGGCAGAACAAGGGGGGATAGTAAAAAGATAAACATTGCTGAAAGCTACAAAGGACAGGAAGTTGTGGAGAGCTGTGATCGCCAACGTCCTGAATGGACACAGTACCTAGAAGAAGAATACAAAAGTAAAAAAAAAACAAGTCAAAACAAAGCAAACATATACAGACAGAAAGGTACCTACCACATTTCGTAGTATTTCTTCTGGTGCCTTTCGTCCTGGTTTCATGTAGGAAACATGCACAGTATCACTATCCCGACTTGATATTCCATCCAGAGTTTCCAGGTCCGTGAACAGAGCACTGTTGTTACTGGCCAATAAAACCAATGCTGGGGGTAGGCTACTGTTACGTGATTCCTGGAAAATCAATAAAATGATATTTGTATACTCGGCAGCATTTCTTTTGGAGAATTGTGAATGTCTACTTGTTGGTTCCAGTCGGCAATGGAATGACTGCAAAATATTCCCTCTCATCAAATTTATAGACAAAATTCGAACAGATGCATGCTGGGATTTATCCTTAGCAAATAAGATAGGCCGGTAGCGAGAGAATACACTTACCTCTCCGGGCAAAGTGGGCACGTACCTGTTTGGCGTGTAAATCCAACATGACCGACGTCGTTAGGGAGCAACGATGATACGCGTGGTCGCGAAGAGCGGCGATTTGCAATCGTTCCATTACGCATCCATTATTCTTTTTAATACTATCGGTCATTTGCATGCTTGATTGGAAATAGTATTAAATAGTAGATCGCACAGTGAGTTAGGAGAGCGAACTCGTAGATTACGGACCGTTTGTTTGGACCAGAGTGCGTAGAAGTTTCGCTGCGAGAGTTGAACCCTGTTGATTGGTTGTGCAACCTGTGCAGTTACGTCTTTTGATTGCTGACACTCCCCTCACCGGACTTTGATATAAATTCAAGGCCAATTCTCGGTCACATCTGCCATATTCTTGTTTTTACTTGTCTTGAAGTCAGAACGCTGCGATCACTTGTCTGTATCCCCGTTTGTCTGTTAACACGATTCTTACTTTGTGAACTTTTTTGTCTTATTACTGTTGCATTGTCTTGCATATATTGTTTGCTTAGTATCATTTTTGTCACTGTTCTTTTCTTTCTTTTGTTATTGTTTATTGCAAACTTTGTAAATTCCGTTGTGCTTTTCTGCCAGTTACATTTAACCGTGGCGAATTACTTTACAGGTTATGAGCCCAGAAGTAGACCGCGTCTCAACGGTGACGAATCCAAATATGAACCTGAACATAAAAGTGCCGAATGTAATATAAAAATAAATTATCCGGCAAACGGGCAAAGAACATATTAGCACCTGTTCATTGTGATCTAGCTGGTCCGATTGAGCCGATATTTTTGAATAGTTTCAAATATACACTTTGATTTTCCGGCAACTATTCCGGTCTAATCATAGTTTATTTTCTTAAACAAAAAGGTGATGCGTTTCCTGCCACAAAGAAATATTTGGCTCCGTACGGCTCTGTAAAACGACTTAGAAGCGATCACGGTACAGAATTCAATTCTGAAAATGTTGACACTTTTCTGATCAATAATCATATTAAACATGCAAAATTGGCCCCATAATCTGCACAGAAAAATAGCACCGCAGGAAAATATTTGAAATGGCAATATGTCTACTAAATGAATCAAAACTACCAAAATTCTTATAGCCATTGTGACAGCTGCTTATATGACAAATAGGTGTCATAGTCATAGAAATGAAAAAAACTACCTTCGAAATGGTTACAGGTCGCAAACCTAACCTCGGTAATATGAATATATTTAGTATCTGTCTATATTTCTGAGATTAGGTATTATGTACATTATTTACATTATTCGGACTATTGTCCTCAACTTTGTCGCCATATTTCAAAAGTTTGACGACACTTCGCAGATATCTCTCCCGAGTAAGACCCGCCATAGAGGAGAACATGACTAAAGACTGTGAGTACGCTATCCCGTGCAGCTGCGGAAAGAAATATAAAGGAGAGACACGCCGCCCCCTTAAGGTGAGGCTTCAAGAACACCAGAAAGCTGTAACACGAAAGGAAGCGGAAAAATCAGGCGTGGCTGACCACATATAGAGAGAAAAGGGAGATCACCGCCCTCTGTGGGATCAGGTTGAGATCATAGACAAGGAACACCATTGGAAAATTCGTAAACTTAAGGAATCAGCACATATGCTAGGCCACAAAATCCCCTGAGCCGACCAAGCATAGAAATGAATACAATATGGTAACCAGTAATAAAGAGTGCCAGAGAAAAGCGATAATAACAACAAAGTTGCAATATGAGCTCTGGCAAAAACATAAAATGATAACAGCAAAAATTGCAATATGAGCACTGGTAAAAATGGTTGCTGAAGACATTAGGTTTATAATACCCAGAAATTCATACACAGATGTCCCCAAGGACACATTGCACAATGGATAAAGGCGTTGGTTAGATCCAGTGACAGGACCCAAAGAGTGTGAGTTCAATACCCGGTTAAGGCAGACGAGAACTTTCAGAGGGAAAAATTAACAGGAGATATCTGATAACTGAAATCCATTAAACATGGCACGTGGAACTAGAACAGTCTACCACAGTGAGCGAAATAAAGGGTTCAGTTCGACATTCCAAACACTTGAAGAAGGCCGGAGCGTACAACGGCCGAAACGTTGTAATAAATATAGTGACAAAGATGAGGACAATAGTCTGCTAAAAAAACAACAGTTCTTGGTAAATTCTGTCTGTGTGGAAATTACTTCTGACGAAATACGGAGGGATTAGTCATGATTCACTCTTGTGCATGTGGTTTCCCAGTTGTAAATGTCAGAGGTCAGTTATGGGACTAAGGATTGTAACTCGTCACAACACATACCATGAAAATAGTGATAGAGCAGCGTGAGGCTCGTAACATTTCATCTCCGGGAAAGGGGTTACACACAAGGCCGCGTAGAGGCTTTTGAACTCTATCAAGATAAGAAATTGAGAGCTAGGTAAGTCCAACCCAGATATAGCAGAATTCCTCCATTTTCGGTCTGATCTTGCTCTTGATAGAGTATAGAAGAGTGAGCCAGACACTTACGGGAGCGGTACAATGAACCGACCATTTTTACAGCATCTTTAGCAATAGATCGGATATATTAGATTCCTTTTGAGGTCTGGGTGTGTTCGAGTACCAATAGACGTTCAAGGGAAGGGGCCGCTTTGAGAGAACACCCATCTATCGTGATAGGTAACAGTTCGGGGTCTGCTCGATGTTGGTGAAACGTTACTAGTTTGGTTTTGGCCGTATTGACTTTTACAAGGAAGTCCTTCCTCACATTGCGCCAAGTGGGCAAGGTCAGAGAAGAAATGAGCTGCTAGGTTCTGGACTTGTACTGAGCAAGTGGTGTTTTATCTTCCTTCGTTTAAGTTGACATACTATTACCGTTCGGTTGGTGTTCTTTCGGATTTTACGCTGATTACCTCTGACCTATTGATCCCCTTTCTTTTGTCATTCAGCTGATAATTTCTGGCCTATTGGTTTTCTTCCTTTCGTCCTTTACGCTGCTTAATCCTAGACTATTAGTGTTCTTCCATTCGTCCTATACCCCGATTAGCTCTAACCTATTTATGTTCTTCTTTTCGTCTTGTACGCCGATTGGCTCTGACCTCTTGGTGTCCTTCCTTTCGTCTTGTACGCCGATTAGCTCTGACCTCTTGGTGTTCTTTCTTTCTACGTTTATGATTACTAGATGTGACATATTGGTGTTCCTCTTTTTTCAGCTTTTTCTGGTTCTCTTTAGGATATACAGTGTAACCCGGATATAAGAGCGGTGAAGAAGTCTCTTATATCCGGGTTTGGTCTATTATATATACATTAACATAGGCTCTAATTTGGGACCAGATAAAATATCTCTTATATCCGAGTTTCTCTTATATCCGAGTTTGGTGTACAGTGTAACCCGGATATAAGAGAGTTATCGGGTGGGTGAAGAAGTATCTTATATCTGGGTTTCTCTTATATCCGGGTTTGGTCTATTGTATATACATTAACACAGGCTCTAATTTGGGACCAGAGAAAATCTATCTTATATCTGTGTTTCTCTTATATACGGGTTTATCTTATATCCGGGTTACACTGTACATTAAATATTTTATTACGGATACTGTCCATATTTTTATGGCTTCTTTAATATTTCTTATTGTTAATTTCTTGTATAAAATGTTCTTTGTTTTTTCTGTTACATGTTTTAGATTTTTTTATTTCCGAATAGGATCAGCTTCCAATATTCCATGATATTTTCAGTGTTTTTTTCTTCTCATTTAATGCTGGTTTCATTGTCATGTGGTTCAATTCCTTATGTTGCTTCGTGTTTTTCTTTCTACGTCATTAACATTTCTCGATTTCTTCATTAGATATTGCTTTCTAATATCTTTACAAATCTTTCTGATTAATTTAATCAGTATTCCTAATACAATTTTGTTTTTGAAAAATAATTTTCGCTCGACAAAATTCATCAAATGGTATACTCTTTCTTCTATCATTATTATTATTATTACTTCTAACCTGTGAAAATAAACAAGATAGACAAAATAAAATATTCCAAGAATTTCTGGATAAATGAACAAGCTGGTAATAATTTCAACATCGGAGATATAAACTTGGAATTCTACTCTAGCTATCTTTTTATATATCTGCCAATCCCTTGATTAGTTATTTAGTTAATATGCACATACGTTACGTCCCACCAATACCTCATAAATAATGAACTAAAACGTTTTGATTTCATGGAAAGACGCAATAGACATATCAGAGACTCTACCTGATTTCAGTTAAAGAAAGAAAGAAAGAAACGAAGAAAGAAACGAATGCTACATCTTGCCAAAATCTCATGAATAATGGACTATCCGTTTTGATCGTGTGAAAAGTAGCAAAAGACATTTCAGAAGCGCTACTTAGTTTGAGTGAGAAAAAGAAAGGAAGAAAGAACAAACAAACAAACAAACTTTACGTCTTGCCAATACCTCATAAATAATGGACTTTACCGTCTTGATCGTGTGAAAAAATGGAAAAGACATCTCGGAGATGCTACTTGATTTCAGTGAATGAAAGAAAGAAAGAAAGAAAGAAAGAAAGAAAGAAAGAAAGAAAGAAAGAAAGAAAGAAAGAAAGATTGAAAGAAAGAAGGAAAGCAAGAAAGAACAAACAAACTTTACGTCTTGCCAATACCTAATAAATAATGGACTCTACCGTCTTGATCGTGTGGAAAAAATGGAAAAGACATCTTGGAGATGCTACTTGATTTCAGTGAAAGAAAGAAAAAAAAAGAAAGATGTTTTTAACATCTGTTTCAGTGAAATTAAAAAAATTTTCAATTCCAAATCCTTTTTTGTACCCCCTTACTTCTAAAAATAACCACCAGAATTCATATTTATGATTGTTATTGCAATATTTTATTTAAGTTGTTAAGCTCAATTATTTAACAGTTCGATGGGGGAATTTCTATGGATATTTTTACTGCCGTAGAACTCGCCATGGACTTATTCAATCATTAACTTAAGAATTAAGAATCATCAGAAAATTCAACCAGGAAAACCGTGAAATTCTCTACTAAAGATCCGAGTGGGTATAGAAAAATTCTCGACTAGTCAGATTTTGGGAAGTGGGGTTGGCCGAGAATTTTTCAACATAAGCCTATAATATGACTTGTAACGTGTTCTTAAGCCGTATGATTTTGGGGCTCGTTCATTGGTTAAGAGCGGTTAAGCATAAATTGGGGAAGCCAGTCTGTTTCGTATTTTCACCTCTGGTCATAATCTCTTATTAAATTTTGAAATTTAATTTCCCGAAAACTTTGGCCAAGTATTTATTTGTGAGAAAGTTTTCGTCGTCCATTTTTATTACTGCTTCCACACTCCAAAAAAAAGTAGAAAATATATTTGATAACCGCGTATAAAACAGAATAGACTAGGCAAGATGGGATGAAGAATAAATAGGGGCACTCATTTATGCGAGTTTAGCGATGACCTGCGACTAACCAATTGCTGAAAAAAAAATATATACTGGGCGGAAGTAAAAATACGACGATTGCAATCAGAATAACAAGTCTAAGGAAATAGAGAAAAATAAATCGATTCCTAACAAAAGTCGCAAGGCCCCGGAGCCTCCAGAATTACCGCAGAGAATTTTTTTAGTGTTAGAAATTAAGTGAAAATTCAACGTTGCAAATATATATGAGAAAAGCAATTTGAATAGAAATGTTTTGCCCGAAGCCAAATATTCAATTTTAAATGAAATCTTATTGTATTTAACCTGTTAGATGTTGGGTGTATTTAGTTGGAATATGACTGAAGGAATAACGGAATGAAAAAAAGAAAAAGGAATGAAAAAAAAAGGAATGAAATAACCCACGTATTGGTGATTTCTTTCTCTTTTCTTTCTTTTTTTTTTTCTTATATTTCCTTCATTTTGTCTTCGGACCTTCCATCTTTCTCTTTTTATTCCTTCTTTTATTTCTAGTTTTTCTTTCTTTCTTTCTTTCTTTCTTTTTTTTTTCTTTCTTTCTTTCTTTCCGAGTTTTGTCAGTTTATAAAATAGAAGGAAAAAAAATTTCGCTCGAAGCCGAATCGTCAATTTGCATTGAAATTTTGTTATCCTTATACATTTTTATTATACAGAACACTTTCAGAATTCACAATTGACAGAAAAAGAAGAAATGGGTGGGGCGAAATTGCATTTTTAGAGAGGAACGGAATTTCAGGTGCAATTCTTGATTTTCTTTTTTAATTCTTCAAGCAATATATGTTCCAAGAGCCACTCAAGATAGACGTTTTCTGAAAGAGGTTGTTATATGAACATAAGAGGAGGAGCTAATAAGTGCAGATTATGAACTAATCAATAGGAAAAAATATGGCCTCCTCCATTGATAACGCAAGGCCGCTTACAACAAACAGTAATGACGAACGTATCGTCTTAATTACTAATCAAATGTGGCAGTTGAGAATAGTGGCAGCCTACACTGGCTTAAAGAAAAAAGTATTGTCTTCCTTCACGACAACGCGAGGCCGCTTACAACAAGAATAACACAGGAAAAAAATTACATCTCGCTTGATTTGTTCTATCCAGCCCGACATGATTCACCTGAAGTTGCATCAACCGGTTTTTACTTTTTTCGATCACTGGAAAGCGCTTTGATGAGGAAAAACCTCTAATGAAAACCAGATTCCCGTCCTGGGTATGACGATAAACTTTGTCCAGCTGCAAGGTCTCTAATAAGGAGGTTTTGAGGAACTTGGAACCACCTCTTAATTGCTGGTGTTCCCAGGTTCAACCTCACCCAGGGTGGTAGCACCTGTTATGGTCACAGCTATGGGTAAATAGTTACGCCCCCCCCCCCAAAAAAAACTGGGGTCAAAACACTATGAAAGTGTAAAAATAGGTTTTAATACCAGAAATACTTTGTAAAAATTATTACCAGCAATACATTTTTGAAAAAAAATATATTACCAGTAATAAAAATTTTGTCGGCATTAAATAACCCATATGATATGCCGTAAAACAGAACCAAACTAAACCAAACCAAACCGAACACCAGATTCAAGATTTCAGCGAAAACATTTTCCCATCAAAACCTGCATAATTTTACTCAAAAGTTGCCAAAAAGCTGCTTGATAAGCGACAAGAAGTCATTGGAAATAATGGTGAATATATATTGAAAACATCGTAATTCAAGGATCAGTTGAAAACATCCCGAACACAGGCCAACATCGATCTTATGATCTAGGAAACCGTTGCTGCAAATCAGCCTTCCTGGCGTAGAAAATCCGAGGGGAAACCGAGACTTTCGAGTCCATCAGTCGATATAAAGAGGATCTGCAACGTGCTGTCAGGTTGGCCCGACTCGCCCAGCCGAGTCCACCATATCCTATCTTCTGTGACTCCTGCTCAAGACACTTCAGGTGTAGGCTGGGCCTTCACAGCCAGTCACTGCCATCAGAGGGGAGAAAAGGAATAAGGACGGTTGATGACTATTCCAGTGCTCGGATGCGAGCGGGTGTCGACGACGACGGCAGTTGTATATTATTATTTTGATGAATAATTTTTATGAACGAAAACTGAAATTATTTATGACTTACTCGTTGGTAAAGTACACTGAATTCAAACCAGCCTGGAGGGGTTTTGTCTCCGTCAAGATATCTTGCCCAAGGCACACCGATGTTACTAGGCCTGCAATACTTGTGTTCCTATGACCCTATGACACTGTTTGAATAAGATTTTTTTTCATCTCCAAGATGATTAATTTCACTTAACCTCATTTATGGGAAGAATCATGTCAGACGCGTGGCATTTCGATACCTTACAGGCAAATGTTTGCCGATAGAACGACATAAGGTTGATGAGTTGGCTTATCGACAGGCTGTTGTGCAAGCTTGTTGTAGTTCTGTAAGGATGTGGAAGCTGTTCTGCTGGAGTCCTCGATCGATTCATTCCATTCACGATACCAGTCGGTGAAAAATGACAGATGAAAATAAACAGGAATGCTGTGAAACTTCAGATTTAAGATATTTTTTCGTTAATCAAATATAAGTGTCAACATGGAGGCGAAAATAATGGTGAATATTCTGATATACACCCTGTACAAATCCCAAGAGCTACACGAGGTAGAGTGTTACAGAGTAAGAGATAAGGGGTACAGTCAGTTATGTGCCATGCCTGATACACGCGTAGGCGATCATGTACCTTTCGATGATTGACGAGGCAGATTCCCCTCCCCAGTAGGTTGCCATTTCTTTCTGCAGTAGACCAGTTGCCATCCAAAGCTATATAACCCGGTCTGTCTTGCTATTTACCCATAGCAGAGAAGAAGAGGATTCATACCTTTCCCAAGGGTATTAGCATGTAAGTGAATATATTGGATTCGACTGGAATTCGAACTCGGCTCTCCGATTCCTCAATAAGAGCCGCTATCCATTACTCCACCGTGCTTCCTCGGGGTACAGTTTATGAAAATATGCAGGGAAGATAACGTTTAACACTTGTATTGAATAGGTTAAGTTTGTAGTGACGAGGAAGTATCCTCTTGGGAGTCGGTTCCAAAAAGTAGCGTTTCGTGTGATGGAATACGAAAGGAATGCAAGTGGTTCGCTACAATGTGTCCATGGTGGGTCTTCGTCGGGAAGATTAGAACTGATGGGATGTAGTTCGCCTGAGCACTTTCCATGGAAATAGCGATAGGGTAACGAGATGTTTGTAAGGTGGAAAATAATTAATCACCCACAAGGCCGTGTAGACGCTATCGAGACTGGAAAATAAGATTGGGCAAATCCTGCCCATATATAGCAGCAGGACTCTATCGTCGGCCTGATCTGGCTCTTGTAAGGGGAGAGGATAGCAGGAGTCAGGTACTTACTGCAGCGGACCATTTTCACAGCATCTTTAGCCATTGATCGTATAAACGTGTCCCACATTAAGTCTGGCTTGTTCCAAACTGGTGTTCAAGGCACAAATCCATTCTTCGTGATAGGCGAAAATTCAGGGTCCGTTCGGCGATGATGAGATGTCACTATTTTGGATTTGTGTATGCTAATGATATCATGGAGATAGCGCGTGAGCAACGATGAAGTCCTGGCGAGGATGCAAACAAGGAGGAAGCTTATACTTAACATAAGGAAGAGGCATTTTTCTGGGACACGTAATGAGAAAGGAGGGCCTGGAGAATCTGATACTCACAGGTCGAATAGAGGGGAAAAGAGACAAAGGAAAGCAACGCATGACATACCTGGCTGGCTTAAGCAAGTGGATAGCAGAACGTTGTCTGGGGGATTTGGCAGAGGTACGAAACTTATTGAGGGCCAAAAGGGATAGGGTGAAGCGGAGAGACATGATCTCCTACGACAAGGCACATAGACAGAAAGAAAGAAAGACCAGTCAGTTTTCCCCAACTAATCTGTTAGAGCTTCGTCAGAGAAGATACCAGCTACCAGACTCCGGTGATCTAGAGTTTTAGAGATGGAGCCATATATTGTTGCACCCTCAGCATAGATACACAAACGAGTGGAGGCAGATATTAATATAAAGTAGAAAGAGAGTTTGGGGCCGAGAAGCTAGGCGCGAGGGACGATTGTGTTGCGCCACGAAGAATTGGTCGCTATCAACTGTCTTCACCCCTTAGGAAGGACTTGATAATTGCGAAGACTCTTCCAATGATTCCATAACTGGAGAGTTTGTTCAGTAACCCTCTATGCCACACGTTGATAAAAGCCTTCGAAATATCTAATGCAATCAACCTTGAGATGGATTTATTGAATAGAATGTTAATTGTACCTTTTTTAGGAATAAATCGATAAACACAAAGCGAAATGATTTGCGACTTCACTTAATAGTTCACTAATAACACGACCCTTCAAAATCGCTTCCGATGTGTGGGTCACGTGTCCAAAATGCGTCCCACTGTTTTGAGAACTCGCCAGCGGCAAGAGGCTACGCGGAGGGGCAAAAACGACGCTTCAAGAATCAGTTAGAAACAACCTCGACACAATCCAACATCGACCCTGAAACCAGGGAAACTATTGCTGCAAATCGATCTTCCTTGCGTAGGATCGTCAGAGGCGGGGTGGGGACTGAAACTTTCGAATCCAACCCTCAACATGAAGAGGATCTACGACGTGCTGTCAAGAGGACCCGACTCGCCCAGCCTTGTCCACTACATACGGCCTGTTACACCTGCTTACGATTCTTCAGGAGTAGGCTGGGCCTTCACAATTATCTCCGTCACTGCCACCCGAGAAGAGAAAAGGGGAATGAAAAAAGAGGATGACGATCCCAATGCTCGAATGTGAACAGGTGCCGATGACGACGACGATGAAATTTCGTCACGATTCACGTACTTTTATTTCCCAAAATGATAGATTTAACTTAACCTCATTTTCAGGTAAGTCACATTTCGATACCTTCCGGCAGACGTGTGTGGATGGGACGGCGTAAGGCTGAGGAGGTGGTTTGTCGAGAGGCTGTCGTGTAAGATGTGTGTGGTTCTGTTATGATGTGGAACGTATTCTACCGAAATCATCAGGGGACCGCCAAAATGGAAATTATTTATAACTCAGCCGATTAGCTTATGTTACTTATATCACAATGACAGCTAATTTTCCAGTTTATCAATGTCCCTTGATGTGAGGAAGATTTGAGACGAGCTAAGCTCGTCTCTATCGATTCACATAAAAAAAACGTCAGAAATGGTATTCAAATGTTACTAAAAAGCTGCCTGATAATTGGCAACAGGTAATTGCAAATAAAAATGAATATATAACTGAACAGAACTAGCAGCCGTTCCTTCTGACTTCCAGGCGACCCAAAAGCCGATCGCCATTGAAGAAAAGAAATATTGTATGTGTGATGTAATCGACGGCAAATTAATGATCTTGAGGTCTTAAAATCCAATGAAATACTAAATGCACATTTATACATCGAGCAGCTGCAACATGTCCATAAAGATTTGCTCCAGTAGCGCCCTGAGTTATTCTATAGGGAAAATGCTGTTCTCTTCCATGATAACGTAAGGCCGCATTCAGCAAGAATAACTCAGGAAAAAAATTGGGATTCGGTTGGTCTGTTATACTGCCACCTGCCATATTTACTTGACCTACGACTTACCGATTATTGCGTTTTTTGAATAATGCTCTCTAATGAAAACCAGTCAAAAATATTTTCACATAAAAACTTGCAGAATTGTACTGAAAATTTATCGAACAAATCGTTGCAAATAATGGTGAATATACACCCTTGTTCAAATTAATTGAAACAAAACGAATAATTCCGTTATTATTTACTTTTTTTCTATTTTTCCAATAAAACATGACCCAGTGCACATGTTAGTACTTTGCATGTCCATTCCACAAAGTCGTTCCTTGCAGATTGACCACAGATTCTCGATTGGATTTAAATCAGGAGAGTTTCCGGGCCA
The DNA here is from genome assembly GCA_964036315.1 of Acanthosepion esculentum. Lineage (NCBI taxonomy): Eukaryota > Metazoa > Mollusca > Cephalopoda > Sepiida > Sepiidae > Acanthosepion > Acanthosepion esculentum. The sequence continues at coordinate 25,558,696 of OZ038494.1, read as the reverse complement.
GTCTATAATACTTGATTTGCTTACTGATATGTCTTGCCAGTGCGTTCATTCAGCGTTACAATTTTCGTAGGCCACCTTGGAGTAACGCCCATCGCAGACAATGGCCGTGGGACAACTAATCGACAGTCGAAACAATAGTGTTTGGGCGTGATGAAAATCTGATGCAATCATGGATGACACAATATTTTTTAAGACCAAACAAATTTCATCATACACCCCACCGAACATAGATTCATATTACTGCACACCGCTGCAAAACACCTAATCTGAGTAATAAATAGAAATTGATTACACCCCGTCAATTCAATTAATTTGCACAAGGGTGTATACTTTAGGAAATGTTATGTTTTCTTATCAACACCGAATGTTTCGCATCCATTATTAGTTTGTTCATTCAAACACGTATATTATTTTATTTATAGTAAACCTTGGTTTAAGGTTAACAGTACATAAAATTGGTGACTTTTCCTGAAACACAGAAAGATTTAAATCAATAGCAAAAAAATTTTAAATTGAGCATTGATCAATTAAAACTTAATAAAAAAAAGTTAAAAATATTCATTGATATTAAATAAAATGAAGGCTAGAATGAGCGTCAAAGTGATTTGATCTTTGATTGATGCATTAATTTGTTTTTTACGGTTTATCGTCCCTTTGTGTTTATTTAAAACCGAAACATATTTTGGATTGTATGAATAAGCTTTTCTTTTTGAGAGTAAATGTTACATTAATAATTTTTTGAGAGTAACAATGATTCTTCTAGATACAAGTCCTACTATTTACCCCATAGTTGCGGGTTAAGTGATGGCTCCATATCGATCCCAAGGGTATTTGTGTGCAAGGGAATGTAACGAATTCGACTGTTATCATTTAACAATATATGCTGTGTGATTCATATTTTAATATCTGTCCTTATTAATATTATTAATAATAACTTGTTTCCATAGAGTAGGGTTTCATTATGCAAGATTTGCGATAAATATTCATTTAGAATAAATCCAAATTACATAGGCTAGAGAAATATAGATTTCACCAGCACGACTCCTGTAACCCATTAACGTCGTATGTGCGTGCTGTGGCCTGTTTAGAGGCCGGAAAGAAAGACGCGGAAGACGAAGGTAGGTTGAACAAGTGTATTGAAATAACAGATATATACAAAGCAAGAGTGTAAGTAATAAGCAGTTAGAAGTGTCCGTCCGAACGGTCAGGTTACACTGTGTCTCGGCTGCTCGCGACTCTCCCCTAGGAAGTCTCGCAGTTAGTATTTATGAGAGGAGGAAGAGTTCATTCTACTGTAGGGGGGTTTATCACATCACTGCGCCACCTTTACTGCAAACTTTTGTATCGTGAGCAAGATATTTTGACGGTGCCTAAACCTCTCCAGGGTGGTTTGGATTCAGTATTTTCTTTCTCCTAGATTGGTTGCCAACCAGATTTGTCCTGCTATTTATCCATAGTGGGGAGAGAAGAGATGGGTTCAAGGGTAACTGCGCGTAACTGAATGTAACGAACTTGACTGGAATTCGAACTCAGGTTTTCGAATTCCCATTCCGAGCTGTTAAAGTGACTTGATACCGAGTGAATTTATTTTCATGATTTGGATAACAGGAATCATGCATTTATTATATTTAAATTTATCGCAAATCCGGCTGAGAAATTTAAAAATATCTATGTCACTACCATACGTTAGAAATACATTAATGTCTTATTACAATCGCTCCTAAAATTGCACTTTAAGGGCTTAACATGACAGACATGGAATTTTCCGGATAAAAGAAAAGGAAATTCTAAATTCGTTATGTATTGGAATAATTATATAATCCTACGGTAACACCAGACAAACGCTTAGATTAGGAAATATTTCTTGGGTCTTATATAAACAATGACTTAGCGCGGCAAAAAGGAGAATGGCCGGAGTTCCCTGCTAGCATTTAAGCTGTCTGTCATCCAGCTGAATACAAAAACAGAAGAAACTTCTTTTCCAAGTCATCTGCAATTAATGATTTGAATTTTCTTGTTAACCATGTTTATTGCTTTCTTCTTTTTTTTTTAAGTAAATTACTTTTATTTATATTCGGATATTGGATATTATTGCCGACCAATAATATTTTGCAGCTTAAATTTCCAGTGAAGTTCAGCGTAAAGAAAACTACGGCTTAGTGGGAATCTCAGATTCTTACGAAATCTCTTCATTATAAAGTCTACTTCAACTCTATTCTTCTAACGTCTCTACCTAAAACTTTTATTTATTATTTATTTACTTTTTCTTTTCTCGATAGGTGTAGATAGCTTCACTTATAGTCCGGTTCACACTCCTCCACGTTCTTCTGGGTAGAGTTTTATCCCTTGTTTCCTGTTTAGGATTAGGTTTATTTTTAGAATAAACTGGAAACCCAATCCTAAACCTTCTCTTTCAATTCCGGTGGCTCCTTACGTCTTGGTGGCATTATCCTCTTGCTGAGAGTGATGCCTCTTATTCTGTAACCCTCTACCTCGAGTGATTTGGGGGCCTTGTACAGGGTGGACATTATTGTAAAAAGAAAGAAGTTCAACTAGACGACTGGGCGGAGTTCAGGTGCGTCTGTGAGAATTGATCATGTACCTGTCAACAACGCCAGCCAGCGACGTCGAACCGTTTATATATTCCCTTCACGTTAATGCCGTTGGGAAATGAATGAAACGACTTTCTTTCTTTTTTTTCTCCTGTTAACAATTCCATAACCAATTATCTTGACAAAAATATATTATCACGGGCGTATCGCGAAGACAAGTGAGATAGCAAAGAACATTCTCATAACTATATTGATTGCTTAGAGAATAACAACAAAAGACTATTAACCACGTGACCAACTCCTATAGACGCCCAGTCAATATATACAGTCCGGCCTCTTTAAACGGGTCTTAAGCCATCTTAGTGAATCTATGTAGCGAGAGAAAATGAAAAAAAGTGCCCGGAAAATGCAGTTTTTCAACATTTATAATGACAGTGAGTCGCCTTTACAGCAGCGAATGATGGACGGTCTCTTCAAAGATGAAGAATAGACTCGAGGCAACGGAAGTATGGTTCTACAGAAGGATGCTAAGAATAGCACGGACCATCATGTGAACAACTATTAGGTTTTGGAGAGGATGCAAACAAAGGGGAAACTTATGCTCAACATCAGAAAGAGGCAGCTGAAATTTATGGGACACAATGAGAAAAGGATGGCTTGGAGAATCTGATACTCACAGGTCGAATAGAAGGAAAGAGAGACAAGAGAAGGTAATGCATGACATACCTAGTGGGCTTGAGCAGGTGGATGAAAGAAGATAGACTGGGGAAAGTAGCAGGGGGGCAAACTTTATTGAGAGCTACAAGGGATAGGGAGAAGTGGAGAGCCAGGATCGCCTACGTTCTTAAAGGATACGGTACATAAAAGAAGAAAAAGTAGATGAAGAGTCGTTATGCGTTTATTAATTTTTTCTTGTTCTCTTGTTCACAAATATTTTAATAAATTTATGAATATCAAATTATTTATCTCTTTATATGGTAAATAATAAATCTTGCATTGGAGTTGGTTCCGATAAGTTTATAATTTTGCAAATATAAAATTATTCTTGTAACTAAATAATCTAATAGATAAATAGTGTTAGACATTTTTAGACATTTTTGTTAGAAATTCTCGAGAAAAAAATCCTGCGTCATGTGTAAAATTCAATAAAATAATTCTTTTCATATATATATATATATATATATATATATATATATATATATATATATATATATATATATATTAGAGTAGGCTTATATATATATATATATATATATATATATATATATATATATATATATATATATATATATATATTTAACATACAACGTGTGTTAGCACGTGCGATACCCTGTCTTCATCAGCCGCCGACCAGGGGTGATCTCACGGTTTCGGTGGCTATGGCGGGACCGCCACCCCAGGCGCCACCAGCAGCATTTGCCACCAGGCAGGGTATGAAGAAAATGTATGATATCATATGTATGATCGTGGTCAGACGATTGCATCTAGCATGAAACAGACTGTCGCCTTTAAGTGTTGACTTCTATGTTCACTTTTAGATTTACACACGCTCTATCTCTGATATTGAGCACTTTATCCCATAAATATAGCACACTTTATTTCTTCATATATATATATATATATATATATATATATATATATATATATATATATATATATATATATATATATATCCCATACTTTTTATATACTCTTCTACTTATATTTTAATTTCTAAATCAAAACTGATTTAATCTTTTTTTTAAACCCGGATAACTTATACATTCAACATACCAAGAAAAAATCACCACCTCTAAATTTCTTAATTTACAAAACACTTTCATAGATTTAGTGTGTTTTTTTTATAATAACCAAAAACAACATTCACAATTACCACCATAAATATCATTTGAATTTATCCCTCCTACCCCTTTCATCGTATTACTATCTCCTAATCCCACCTTTTTTCTTCCACGCCTCACACTAAATTTTGCCTGCTGTTATCGACAAGGAATTTCTCCTGTCTAACCACCACTTTAACATCTCACCCATCCTTCACCAAACTGCTATCAACAAGCACTATTCTTTCACTCCGTCACCTTTTTTCCTTTACGTATATATATATATATATTTTTCAAACAAATGGAAAAAGGAAGTGACGTTTCACATACAGCCTGCTTACAAGCATAATTGTTCATCACCAATTTTGGTTCTCACCAGTCGAAGTGCAATTGAAATGCACCGAAACGGAGTTGCATTTTTGTAGTGAGTAAACTGTTTTTGTCTATAGGAAAAATTATAATAAATAATTATTGCTCTACTATCAGTATCGAGCCCTCTTTTGGATTAATGCTGTGAATGTTAGAATTTATATATATATTATTTTTGTTCTCATTACATTCGGATATATATATATATATATATATATATATATATATATATATATATATATATATATATATATATATGAAGAAATATAGTTTTAAGGTGTGCTATATTTATGGGATAAAGTGATCAATATCAGAGACAGAGCGTGTGAAAATATAAAAGTAAACATTGAAGTCAACTTATTGGGAAAGCTATGGGTAAATAGCAATACAGACTGTTCTATAGCCTTGGATGGCAACTGGTCTAGGAGAAGGACAATTCTGAATTAAAAACATGCAGTGTGTCGTTTGGGGACCTTGTGGCACGTAGTGCACCAGGTCTCTGTATTCGTCTCTTCATAAAAGTGTGGTTGGCTCTACACAAAGCCTTTACCACTATAATCAAATCAAATGTGCAGGTGTCTGGCTATCGGGTCATAATTGAATTAATGTTGACATTGTTTACGTTAAGATATATTTCATGAGTAGATATGATCGATCGAGAAAAAATTGTCGAAGGTGCGTGTCTATAAACAGAAATTCGGACTTTGCTAACCAAACTGTTCTTTGCGGTTAATTGGTTAACAGCATATCAGATCAAATGATGGTTTCCATTAAGTGTAACAGGTTCGATTCCTGTCGGAGAAACACATATTTTCTCCGTACTTTCTCGAACATTCAGGCCGGTAAATGTAATTAATAATGTTTAATAAAAAAACTGAATATTTACTTAAATAAATTATATCGTTAAAAATAACATATAAACAGAAAATATATTAAAATAATTGTCGGAATTAACCCATTTCATTATGTTCGCCGATAGCTTAGGGTCAGAGTCTTTGACTAATGTTATATCGGTCGAGTTTTGGGCACGGCTTAAAGCAATCGGATGTCTAGCCACAATGATGATCTGTAATACAGCTAAACAGTCTGTCTGTGGATATATATATATATATATATATATATATATATATATATATATATATATATTTAAAGACATTTATATTATGTTTAACGTTCTTTTTATAGATACAAGTATTTAAGCAAATGCTCTGTTTTATAATAAACAGTATTAAATAACATTTACCGGCCTGAATGTCCGAGAAATTTTCATAGAAAATTTTCGCTCTCCGACAGGAATCGAACCTGTATCCTATACGGAACCATCATTTCGCGTGATGTGCCTTAACCGTTCGGCCACAGATGAGCGTCTGTTTAGCAAGGTCGATTTTACTATCTTTAAACTTAATCTTCCATGAATCTCTTCTATTCATATCTGCTCTAGCGTATCAAATGTAAACAAATGACGTCATATATTTTAGAATTGGACATAGTCCGACAATTTATTTAAATAATTAAATAAATTGTCGGACTATGTCCAATTCTAAAATATATATATATATATATATATATATATATATATATATATATATATATATATATATATATATATCCGATGCAAGAAGAACGAAAATAATATATAAATTCTAACGTTCACAGCATTAATTCAAAAGAAGGCTCGATACCGATAGTAGAGCAATAATTATTTATTATAATTTTTTCATATATACAAAAACAGTTTACTCACTACAAAGATGCAACTTCGTTTCGGTGCATTTCAATTGCACCTCGACTGGTGAGAACCAAAAAAGATTTGTCATCAATTTACTATTTTAATGAAATCGAGAAAATGTTTGTATAAAAGTGATACAATTTTATTCATTACTCATTTATCATACAAAATAAATGGATTGATAAATCTTACTTCGAAGCTTTATTGAAAATTTCCAACATGTGCTCCGTCTGTAAACCCTGCCAATTTCAAATCTATCCTTAGCTGAGCGAAACATATTTTGAAGCATTTTAGGCGTTATCTCCTGCACTGTTAACTGAAAGCATTCTTTAAGCTTAGTTAATAATATATTAATGTTTTGGTGATAAACCTTTGTTTTATGGAACCCGTGGGGAGGGGGATCAACAAAGATGCTTTTTTGTGTATTCATAATTAATAGGGTCCTGAATTAAAATAAAATTATAAAAAAATAATTAAAATTATAAAAGTTATAAATAAAATTAGAAATTTATACACTTCTAACATATTGAACATGATGAACAGAAATAAAAGTTGAGTTTTTAAAAAAAATTGCCAGATTTCACTGGAATAATTGTACGTGTGTGTGGGGGGGGCGTGTGTGTGTGTGTATGTGCGTGTGTGTGCGTGTGTGTGTGTGTGTGTGTGTGTGTGTGTGTGTGTGTGTGTGTGCAGTGTATACTATGGTTCAGATGTGCCACTGCCGCCCTGTGGCGGCTGATTTTTTTTTTCATTACCCTTCTTGTTCTTTCCACTACTCCCAACGGGTAGTACCACCCAATTTGGAAATCACTGTTCTAATGCAATCACAAGTAGGATGTCCCAGAATAAACTATTTCAATAAAATTGGGCAAATTTTAAAAAAAACAAAAAAAAACTGACACAATTTTTATGTTTATTCCTTAATTATAATACAAAACAAATAGATTTATAAATCTTACGTTAAAACTTTATTGAAAATTTTCAACATATGCTCCGTCTGTATCCCTGTAAATTTCAAAACTATCCTTAACGTTGCGAAACACATTTTGAAGCATTCGGGAGTTATCTCCTCCTGATTCAGCTAGCTGAATGCGTTCTAAACTATTGATGTCTTGGCGATAAAAACCCGGGGAACGGGGTCAACAAAGAGGTTTACTTGTGTATTAATTATTAATAGGGTTCTGAAAAGGAATGAAAATAAAATTAGGAAAAGAAATAGAAAAATTATAAAGAAATTAGAAATTTATATACATCTAAGACATATTAAACATGATGAATTAAAACAAAAGTTATTTTGTTAGAAAATTGTTCGATTTCAGTGAAATAAATAGCTAATTTGGGGACAACATATATATATATATATATATATATATATATATATATATATATATATATATATATATATTCTATCATAGATAGATTTAATATATAACCCCATAAATCAAGCTCTACACATATTTCTCATTCACACATGATCGATATGACCGACATGCTTGCAGAAGTGTTGAGGTCCCAAATTTATACATACACTCATACGGATATAAGCACATACACACATAAATACATCGTACACACTCCCAAAGAATTAAAACAAAACATACACTTAACACGCACTTTCCCTTCCCAGCAACCAATAAAACTGTCAAAATTAGCAATGAGAGAATTCTGAGATTCAGAAATCACGCAAAAATCGGAAAAACAACTTAAAGAGGCCGTTTAACTCATACAAGGTCTGACCAAAGTTAACGATAAAATACAATACAAATGAAAACTACAGATAAATTTCACTTTCTTCAGAGACAGTCATTCACTCCTGTAGTTCATTGCTACTAACAAGCAGGGATTAGTCGAGGAACGTAATTGAAATAATAATACAAAAAAGTATTAATATACAACCCAGTATGTCTGAAAATTTGAATTTTTAAAATTTTTAAATATTTTTTATTGTTCAAAACACACAAACAAACTCACACGCACACACACAAACATCTATATATATATATATATATATATATATATATATATATATATATATATATATATAAGATTTTTTAACACACACACACACACATATATATATATATAAATATATATATAAGATTTTTGAACACACACACACACATATATATATATATGTTATAAAATAACGATATATATATTTTATATATCAGGAAGAATATTTGTAAAAATGTAGGACAAAGTGTAAAAAGTTTTCTTGTGACGCGTTTCGTTCTTTAGGACTTCATCGGACTAAATTTGTTGTGTTGGAGCGACTATACATGAACACCAACGAGGGATGGTGAAAGAAAAAAAATTAAAATTCCCACAACTCCTCGTTCGTGCGCATGTGCAGTCGCACCGACATAACAAATTCAGTCCGATGAACTTTTTACACTTTTTCATCCAACATTATTTTGTATATATATATATATATATATATATATATATATATATATATATATATATATATATATATATGTATGATAAACTAGACAAACGGAAAATAGTACTTAGTCCTTGCTGACGCATTTCGTCATTTGATTTTATCAAGCAAGTGATGATAAAAAAAAGCAGAATTTTGGACTAAGTACTATTTTCCGATTTTTTATTTAGTTTTTCTTCTCTACAGATTTTTTCTGAGAACTTTAACAGGTTGTGGACATGAAAAACAAAAACACACTTAGTCAAAAAGAAAAAAAAGAAAGAAAGAAAAAGTTAACAATATCCAAAAAGAGGCTTACACATTAACGACTTTTTAAATTTTTGTATTTCATGCAACTACGTTTCCCTTTTATTTAGGGCTAAGTAATATTTTCTGATAGTCTGTTTTATTCAATTTGTCTTCTCTACAGATTGATTCTGAGAAATTTAACACACATACGTACATATATATGTGTGTGTGTGTTTTATATTGATATCCCACATCTCATTTAATAATCGTCTACAAAGAAAACGTAAAACATTCCATTGAATTTCATCAAACACAAAGAAAAGCTTTGTCCGCGGAAAGACTTCATTGTGGTAGATATGTTCATAGTTGTCATTTAATAAGCTTAGGTTAATTTGCTACAGTGCCACAAGTATGGAGCAACCAATGAGGAACGAATTTTCTTGTATCGAAGTAACGTGTGCCGATTAAAAATAACACGGGGCTTGAATCTTCATTACATAAAAATTTAATAATTTAGATATTTCGTCATTTACTCTAAATTAGCCAGTGATGCGTTGACCAGCACAATGGGGGAAAACTGGTTTGTCACTTTCACTATATCCGAAACCATCTGGTATGTCATCATCAACGATCGGACCCTTATCTTTCTTTTGTCACAATGGAGGGTTGCATTATTAATGAGGTCCAATGCTTTGAATGTCTATAATAGATTCCCCCAAAAGACTTCAATATCCGCAAATCTCTTGCATTGGATGCGTGTAACAAACTTTACACGATTTGGCGCTCGATCCTTCCATTCTCCTTAAAAGTCCAAACCTTTCGAACATCGATTGAAACAGTCCTACTGTATGGATCAGAAACTTGGACATTATCTGTTCGTCTTGAAAGACGTCTGGATGAAACATAAGACAAATCTACTTAGAAAAATCCAGAACATCAGCTGGAGATGCCATGTAACACTTAACACAATCTACGGAGAGCTGAGACAAATCTCTCTAAAGCTCAAGCAAAAACGATTAGATTCTCGGCCACTGCCACCGGGCAGACAGGGAAATCGTCTCAACCTTACGCCTATGGCATTCAGCTGGAGGTGTCTTCTCACGAAAGTTGAATTTCCTAGACATCACAGCTCAGGACTTAGAGCTGGAGATTGGGGAATCTGGGGACAACAACACAGGAACGAACTGTGTGGAAAGTGATTTTCAATGTAGTTCCGACTAACCATAGAGAGGTCGAAGGATGACGATGATGATGATGATGATGATGATGGACGAATTTTGGGATCTTAAGTTTATATCATAATTATCCATTATTAAAAATACTGAGAATATAGTCGGTTATTTCTACTAATCCATGAAATACCTTACTGCTGCTACTACTACTACTACTATTATAATTACTACTACTACTACTACTACGATGTTTTTTTTTTTTGCAAAAGACAGATTAAACCCAAAATGGCATATGTCTGTCATGTTGGGGGCTAGAGCTGCTCAACCCTCACTTACAAGTCTTGATAGAGTTCAAAATCTTTTACACAGTCTTGATTTATTTTCCATTCTGCAGCCACTTTCTACACAGACGCAAAGTTGCAAGCCAATCGTTCTTCTATTGCTATATCTATGGCAAATGTTCAAATAAGCGCCACTCTTTAGAACCACCAGTTTTTTTTTATTATCGTTTAACCAAGGAAGAGCCATGCTATATCCACGGGGTCAAATCAGCCACATTTCCTCTGTATTCCAGTCGTAAGGATAAAAGTTCTTAATTAGTTTCTCGAGAACTGATATTTTGTGGAACAAGCTCCTGCGGAGATGCTTTCCTGAACACAACAATCCTAATGTCATGACTTTCCTCTACATCTTATATTCATACCACATACCTCATTCAGTAACCCTCTACCATGAGAGGCTCTTGAGCCTTGTATTGCATGAAGGTTATAGTTAATAGGGAAACCACTTTTCTAGCTTCTGACTATTTTCTCGAGAGCTTTTTAATAGCTTACTGCAGGTGAATGATTTTACAAACAATAAAAAATTGAGTAAACGGCAAAGACACTTTTAAGCAATGCAGACTTTTACATCAAATCTAATACACGCGTCATATTTTTTTATTTTTCGGAGAGGTTCACCTTGTATAATGCCCGGGAGCCACTCGAGGTAGAGGGTTACAGAGTAAGAAGCACATTTTATGCGGACATGTGCAGAAGATAACGGTTAACCCGAGTCTTGAACAGATTACGATTGTACTGATTGGTAAAACATTCACTTGAGAGTCGGGTCCACAGAACAGAGGTTCGTGGGATGAAGCTGCGTGGATCGAATACGGAGGGAATAAGCTGGTTCCCTACAATGCGCATGAAAGTTAGAGGTGGCGGAACTAAGGAATGTTGTTCCAGGGAAGTAGAGAGAGAGAGAGAGGGGGGAGATAGGGGAGGGGGAGATAGAGAGGGAGGGAGAGAGGGGGAGGGAGGGAGAGGGGGAGAGGGGGAGGGAGAGAGAGAGAGGGAGGGAGAGAGAGGGAGGGAGAGAGAGGGGGAGTGAGAGAGGGGAGAGAGAGTGAGTGAGAGAGAGAGTGAATGAGAGAGAAGGAGTGAGAGAGAGAGGGAGTGAGAGAGAGAGTGAGTGAGAGAGAGAGAGGGAGAGAGAGGGAGAGAGAGGGAAGGAGAGAGAGAGTGAATGAGAGAGAGTGAATGAGAGAGAGGGAGGGAGAGAGAGGGAGGGAGAGAGAGAGGGGGAGAGAGAGAGGGCGGGAGAGAGAGAGTAGTGAGTGGCTTGCGTCATTTTGTCTCTGAGACATGGATTGCAGGGTGGAAAATAATTTGTCACCCACAAGAATTCGGGGATGCTTTTGGACTCTATCGAGACAGGAAAATGATGTCTGGGCAATCCCTGCCCAAATATGACATCAGTATTCCATTTTCTGTCTGATCTGGCTGTCCTAAAGTTTTCTACCTTTACGACAGCCAGATCAGACCGAAAATCAGGTATTTACTGGAGTGGTACTGGGAATCAACCATTTTTACAGCAGCTTTAGTGATGAAATCATATGCACAAGTTCTACTTGGGTTCTGTGTTCAGTTTAAGGCCCGATAGTCGCTCAAGGTACGAGGCATCCCTGACAGAACATCCATTCATAGTTATTAGTGGTAATCAAGGGTTCGATCGGCAATAATGAAATGTAATTAGTTTGATTTTCGAGCCATTGAATGGAACCAGTCAGTTTTTCACTACAAATTTGGAATCCAAACATGGAGTCCAAATTTGGACTCCAAATTTTATAGAGTAAATTTTAATAATAACAAATGTTAATAATAATTTTAATTTTAATAAATTTTAATAATAACAAATTTTAATAATAATTTTAATTTTCATAAATTTTAATAATAACAAATTTTAGAGTGCAAAGTTTATAGAGTAAACATTTTATAGTGGACAAAGAGTACAAATTTGGAGTCCAAATAAAAAGATTTAAATTCCTTATACAGGAATACGAGTACAGAAGTTTAAATATCTGGGAAGTTTTTCTTTTCTTTTTTTTAAATAGGTGAGAGAAAATGTGACAGAGAAATTCAATGGTACATTTGGGAGAGCGAAAGATGCCTTCAAAAAACTCAGCAAAGTATTAAGAAATAAGAAATTTTCGTTAGAAACAAATAAAAGAATGTTGAATTGATTATCTACCCTCTTATATGGCCTTGAATGCTGGACAATTTCCTCGCAGGTGAAAAGGAGATTTGAGTCACTAGAGACGTGGCTCTACAGGAGGATATTGAGAATACCGCGTATATGAGCATATATTTACTTTAAAGTAAATGGAAACAACTCATACTTTTAATCAAAAACACTTGAACTTTCTGGACACGTAATGAAGAAAGACGGCTTAGAAAATTTGACACTCATAGGATATATTGAAGGCAAGATGTACAAGAGCTGCAGTGAGCCACCTACCTGACGAGAAAGAAAAATAGCGGAACTCCTAGATAAGGTAATAAAGGAAAGCAAGAAGAAAGGACTAACCGTCAATTGTAAGAAAACAAAATGTATGGTCGTCAGTCCAAGGTGTGTGCTACGAATTGGAGAAGTCAAAATAAAATCAGGCATTTTTTTACATTGATGTTCATCCTGTACAAGTCCTGAGAGCCACTCAATGTAGAGAGTTACAGAGTAAGAGCCACAATTTATGCGGTTATGTGGGGAAGATAACGGTTAACCCTAAGCAAGTGCAGGAATTTAAATATCTGAGAATAATGCCACGAAAATCTGTAGCTGCACTGGAAAAGCGAAAGATGCCTTCCAAAAGCTAAGCACATCCAAGCTTAGAGGCAATGATATTATCAAGCGGCTACCTATCTAGGTATTGAGCAGGATCAACATTGTTTAACTTCGGTGATCGTACGGGAACCGGTGTTTAAACGTGATATGGCCGTAAGCCCTTGTGTAAATGAATGCAGAAGTCGGCAACTTTTTGCTAACTATATGCCAACTTAAGGTTTTAAAATCATTCAGTGTGCCAACAGTTTATGTATTTTTATACAAGTATCTATATCTATAATTCTCAAAATGTGTGTGTGTATGTATGTGTGCAATTGGATTTTGTTTATGCGTTTCCACAGTTTTCATCCGATTTCGTTTTTTCTTTTTTTTTTTTTTTGATAGTGCCGATTTTGAATCCAAATTGGCTGGAAAAATTAAAACCTTGAAGATCAAAAATCGAAAAAACTGATTTTTTACACGTTGCGCAAAAATCAATGGCAAATTTTAATGTCTGTAAAAAAAACAGCTTACAATCATTTTTGACAGTTGAAATCTAATGTAAAAGATTATTAGAATTATAAAAAAAAATAATATTATAAATAAAACTTATCGTATATTATTATTATGACGGTCCATGAAAGAAGTTCCTTTCTTGCAAGATTAAGAACGCAAAAACTGCCCTTTTCAGAGCCATCCTCACCATTCAAATTGTCAACCCCCTATTCGGGGATGTGCCTCAGTTACACCCAAGTGTTGTTACTAATATCGATTTTCGGGTGGGCTGGCTTTAAACTTAATTGAACGGCAAAAATTTTCAGTAATGAAACATCCGTTTGAAGACGGGTTATACTGCTAGTTTGTCAATATACCTGTTCTACAATATATTTTATATAGTAATATATAGTATATATACTTTAGTATATGTTAAAATTGAAACAGCTGAATATCTTCTTTGCGTTGTAGTAGTTATTGGTTCGGACTTCGTGATGTGATTTGCGGCTGCGTGCCATTGGAAATTGCTTGGCTTGCCACGTGTGGCACGCGACCCCTGGTTTAACAGGAACTGGGAGGGATGGTAAAAAGATAATGGACAGGGACTTCTGGAGAGTCTTAATCACTCACGTCCTTAAGGGTCACGGCGCAAAAAGAAGATATATACACATGCAAATCATGGTGATGTTATAAAGCTTGTGTAGGCAAAGATAAAAAAAATACATAAAAATCTTGAAAAAAGAAACGAAAAAAGAAAATGATGGGGAAAAAAAATCATTTTTCACATACGACAGGATATTCGGTTTAGATGAAAGAAAACTTATATAGTTACATTAGGGATGGAATTTACTTATGTATATACATATAGTTTTTTTATTTATTTATTTTATCAATTTCATTTTTTATTTTATTTTTATGAATATGTGTTTACGCATTCCGGGCACACAAGGAAAAACATTTGTCACAAAAATAATGAAAGGCATAAGACTTATACTAAAGACAAAAAGAAAATAAATTAAATGAATATTAATAAGTAAACAAAATGAATAAGTAATAAAATTTAAGATAAATACGTGCAAAAATAAAAATACAAAGATTATTATTACTTTTTTATTATTATTTGTATGCATCGGCATATCCGCATGTTAATGCACATGAGCATTGGTGGGTATATGGACGTGTTTCTTTTTTATTTTACATAGGGAGAAATATCGGCTCTCTCGCACGAATGATGAAAAAAATATCAATCCTAAATTAAAAAATAAAAGAATCAGACTAAAATATATAGTGAAAAATAAACAAAGATTAAACCGTGTGAACTTGCAGATGTCTAAAATGTTACTATTACTAGTACCACTACTTTATGTGCCGTGTCTCTTCATGACGTTGGCGATCATGGCTCTCCACAATTTCCTCTCCTTTACAGCTCTTAATAACTCTTGTCTTTTTGTTATTTCTTCTAAACTCTGTTCTGGTATCCATTTACTCAAGCCCATTCTTCGTCTTCTATGTGCCGTGTCTCTTCATGACGTTGGCGATCATGGCTCTCCGCAATTTCCTCTCCTTTACAGATCTTAATAACTCTTGTCTTTTTGTTATTTCTTCTAAACTCTGTTCTGGTATCCATTTACTCAAGCCCATTCTTCGTCTTCTATGTGCCGTGTCTCTTCAGAACGTTGCCGATCATGGCTCTCCACAATTTCCTCTCCTTTGTAGCTCTTAATAAATTTTGTCTTTTTGTTATTTCTCCTAAACCCTGTTCCGCTATCCATTTACCCAAGCCCATTCTTCGTCTTCTATGTGCCGTGTCTCTTCATGACGTTGACGACCATGGCTCTCCACAATTTCCTTTCCTGTGTAGCTCTTAATAAATTTTGTCTTTTTCTTATTTCTCCTAAACCCTGTTCCGCTATCCATTTACTCAAGCTCATTCTTCGGCCTCTATGTGCCGTGTCTCTTCAGGACGTTGGCGACCATGGCTTCCACATTGTCCTGTCCTTTGTAGCTCTTAATAAATTTTGTCTTTTTGTTATTTCTCCTAAACCCTGTTCCGCTATCCATTTACTCAAGCTCATTCCTCGTTCAGGACGTGTGTGATCATGGCTCTCCACCACTTCCTATCCATTGTAGCGCTTAGTTGTTTTTTCTCTCCTAATCACTGTTCTGCCAATCATTTACACATGCTTATTAGGTAATTTATGTACTGCTTTCCTCTACTAATCTTGCATTCAATGTCCTGTGAGTATCATATTTTCTTGCCCTCTTTCCTCATTATGTTTCAGTAACTTTAACTGTCTTTTTTCTGATATTAAGTAGAAGTTTCCTTTTTGTTTCCATTTTCCCTAAAAATGCGTCATTGTTTAGTCCATGGTCGTCTCAGCATCCTTCTGTAGAACCACATTTCTGTTGCTTTAAGTCTCTTCTTCATATGTGAGGAGATTGTCCAGCATTCATTACCTTATCGGAGAATTAATATCGGATACCAAACCAGTTTTTTCTTTTTTTCTTTCTTTCCTTCTAACAAGGTTTTCCTTTTTTAGTTCTTTACTTAGCTTTTGGAAAGCATCTTTTCGCTATCCCCACGCGTGTTCTAACCTCAGAACTCTGTAAAAAACTGCTTAGATATTTAAATGTTTTGCTTGCTCGATCTTGGTATCTCCACTTTTTACTTTGCATGTTGGGATGTGCCTTTTGATGAAAACTGTGCATTTGATGTTTAGTCCTTTCTTCTCGCCTTCCTTTACTGTGTTTTCCTGTAGTTTCGCCTCTGTGTCTATTATCAATACTGTGGCATCAGCATATGTTATGTTGTTAAGATTGTGGCCGCCAATAACGAATCCTGGTAGAAATTCTAATTCCCACAATATCGCCTCACGGTAAATGTTGATTAAGTCTGGTGAGAAGACACATCCTTGTCTTATGCCCCTTTCATAATTTTTGTATTTACCTAATTTATTTTATTTTCGTATACAAGCGGTTTGCTTTCAGTATAAATTCCAGATTATTCTAATATCGTTCCCAAATAAATTTAAGCTTACCTAGCAGTTCAAACAGTTCTTTGTGACATACCTTGTCAAACGCTTTTGCATTATCTATAAAACATAGGTACACCCCCTTCTGCATTTATATTGCTCTTTCTTATATCATTCTGGGTATAAATATTGCATTCCTTGTTCAAGTGTCTTTAAAGAAAACGACTACTACTACTACTAATAATAATAATAATAATAAGGATTGATAGTTCAACTCTGGCTAATGGAATGAAGTCATCGGAATTGGATAATTCTTAGCGAGCTAGACTGATTGACAATCCCTACTCAATAGAGAATTCGATCCTAACTAGATGCTCCGTACACTATTCACATTATTCGGACTATCGTCCTCATCTTTTTTGCCATAATCATCACAAGGTTTCGGCCGTTGTACGCTCCGGCCTTCTTCAGGTGGTTTGAATGTCGAATTGAACCCTTTATTTCGCTCGCTGGGGTAGACTGTTCTAGTTCCACGTGCCATATCTAATAGATGTCAGTTATCAGTTATCTCCTGTTAATTCCCCTCTCCAAGTTCTCCACTGCCTTAATCAGGTATTGAACACACAACTCTTTGGGTCCTGTCACTGGATCTAGCTAACTCCTTTATCCACTGTGCCATGTGTCCTTGAGGACAATGTAAATAGTGGACATAATACCACATCTCAGAAATATAGACATATACTAGATGCTCCCTATTTTTGTCATGTGCCTAAACCTGATTAAGGCCTCCGTCGGTCAGGGTTTATACTAGTTGTCGGTTTGGCTGGAGCATCGACGTCTGTGACTGTAGACGCCGATGCTGAAGTGACAATCTCTGTTGTAGAGGTCGCATGTGTGTTCTGTCTTTGGTCTGTTGGAGCTGTCACTTTGCTTTCTGCGGGCCCGCCTTTCCATGGCGACTTGTGTCAGCTTCTCTTCCTCTGACTTGAAGTGCTTGGTCAGGGTTCATCTTCATTTGGATTGTATGGCTGCCAGACTCTCCCACGACTCTATGTCCACAACTTTCATGTCGCGCCTCATGACATCGCGGTATCGCAGCTCCTTCCAGAGGCCAACTCTACATACTGGAGGCTTTTGTGGATGCGACCGTCTAGCATGCGATGGACGTTGCCTAACCAACGGAGTCTGTGCTGTCTGATCAGTGTGAACATGCTGGGCAGACCTGCTCGAGACAGGACCTCAGTGCCAAGCGAAAAGGTGTTCAAAAAATTGTTTGGTCATATTTTGGGAAGTGACTAATTTTTGAGCGACCATTTTTTTCTACAGTTGTTCACCCACCTGTTGTTTAAGGTTCAAGAGATACTCAAGGCAAGGGGTTACTGAACGAGGTTGTTGTAAGGGTGTAAAAGAGGAAGAATAATTTTTTTTACCATACATCATATTTCAGAATGACATTCACCATCTCCAAGACTGTCAGACATAAAATGTATATTGATGAATTGTGTTAGTTAAAGTTATATTCCAAGAGCTTCACTTGAATTCGATTACCCCCCCCACACACACACACACACCATTGATAAACACCTCGGTGGTTGAGAACCTCTGATCTCAGTGAATCTACCTGTGTTTGTAAATTGAGTTTTGTCAGATTTGTGTCATATTCATCTCTCTTCCTAATCAAAATTTTAGCCACTGGATGTGCAAAAAAAGTGGGTGGGGGAAATGATGAAAAACTTGAGAAAAATAAGGAAACGCTGTGGTCGAATTCTGAAGAGATTTTTCTGCTTTTGGTTGGGTATCTGCCAAAGAAGAGGGGCGAAAACCTCGTCAGCACCGCAATCAAACACTGGATCAAGACGAGCAGTAGACACGGACAAGACTTCCAGGTGGGAACACCACAGATACGGGTCAAACACAGCCGAGACATCGGAAACACAAACAAGCCCAAACGAATCTGAAACGACGCTGGGTAACGCGAACAGAAATCCCTGATAACGCACGGTAATTTCGTTGCGAGGTCAACGCGGCGTACTGTCAAGCTTACGGTATTTACTTGTCACGACACCGTGACAACATATGACGCAAGATTGATTTCATGCGTAGCACCCGAGCGCGTACATCCGAGCCAGGGCCAAAAATGATCCGCCCCCCCTCAACCGTTGGTATTGCTACCGATCCTCCTCTTTAGTGCAATATGGGTGGTTACTGCCCCAGGCCGCTGCCGGGCACCTATCAAATTATTTTTCCGCAGACAGAGCTGCAAGTGAGGGATGATACAAGTGCTAGCAGTACAAAGTCCTGGCTCGCTCTCCATCTTTCCAGAAAATGTGTCTCCTTTTAAAGAGCCTAAAATTTTAGCGGTTGGCTAGTAAAGGAACAATTTGCATAGCTAACGCTACACCGCGCCGGCTATCTCAAGAAGCTGGTAAACACTATCTTTCTTCATAACAAGATGTTCCGGGGTTCGCAGCGGGTCTGTTCTGGCACGACAGCCATGTACTGTCTTTCTGCGGAGAGCACACTAAACGTCGTCTCTTTGACCGACAGGAGAGGGTACCGTTTATCAGTAGCGATTGGCTTCTCCCTCGGCATTTCGTTTCCGCGCTACAAATTCGTAGATCCCACGACTGATAAATTTGAGTCATGTGTTTTCATGGGCCGATGCATCCCTGCAGGTAGCTCAGGATTGCTGGGAGATTGGTTATTTTATCGGGGCGGCAATGTTCATAGACAGTTGATTTTCCAAAAGACACACAGGCTTCCCTCGCTCAAAGCCATTTTAACCATTGATCTTAGAAAGCGTCTGTATGCCATACATGACACCCGTATTAGAGTCTCAACTTGACAAGGTGATTTAAGAACATGCCTTGAGTTTTCAGATTAACGTTTTAGTTTTGTAGCAATTTCCGGTGGTGCGTCTAAACCGCCTTTAGTGCAGCCTATTCTTATTTTTAATTATTTCACCCCCAAGCAAAACGGGAGTGCCACTAACTAATACGCAGGGGGTTACAGGGTTGAAAATAAGAGAAAAGACTGAGTATAGGGAGGATTGAAGAAAGGACAAAAGATGAACGGGATTCAAGAAGATAGAAGATGGCGATTGACGTTGCATTTAAATTTTTGAAGATTGCAGTTATCAGGGAAGCAGGTAAACGGAAGGGAGTTCCACAGGCGGGAAGTGCGAGAAAAGAAACTGTTGGGGTAGAAGTAGCGGTTGCATTTAGCTATTTCAACAGTAAAAGGGTGAGACCTAGATGCCAATCTAGTGACACGCTTAAATTCATGTATTCGGGGCACCAGGGGAAAAAGATCGTCAGTGCAGTTGCCGTGAGAATAATTTTAGTAAAAGACAGGGGAAAGCCACGTCGGTGAGAAAAGTCGAGATGCTAAGTCAGGTTCGATTACATTACAGATCTTTCGAGATGAGCACCAGACCATTCAATTTCTATTTTTATCCTATACTACATTTGTTATAACCAATTTTAAAAGTAAAATTTGATTTAAGAGGAAGAAGACTGTGTTTGGAATTAACTGTGGCGTCCTGAAGATTTTGTATTCATTTTAGTATACTTTGTTTGCTCCTACTGTTAAATCTATTGTAATTAAAAATGAACAGGTATTACTTTTTAACTAACACTCGTATATGTTATTAATTTTCAGGTTCCCGTAGACCTGCTGCCTGAGTAAAAGTGTGATGATAAAATTAAATTATCAAGTGTTCCAAGAAGCCGGACTTACGATAAACTTTTCTAAAACAGAAACTATAATCTGGAATTGGAATGAAGTTAGTGACAGCACCTACCCTCTAACGATCAACAAACTCATATACGTCTGGCGAAGTCCACAAAATTGAACCACTCCAAACCACATCAGAAACAAAAGAGCCCTAGTCTGTTTAATCTCTACCAAGACTATGCTTTGACAAGCACAGATATGAAAAAATGGGTCTAGATTACTTCAATATACCGTACGGACTTGGGAGTAGAAAGTGTTGCAAACATTTCTAAGAGATTAGGGAACGTTTATGGAAAACCTATAGTTGATGTAAGCACAGTAAATATTTATGTCAGTAGATTTCATGAGAAACCTAGATGGAAATGAATAACTGAATTCAATGGTAGGCCTTCAAAAGGGATTTATACTATTAGAGTTTATACCCAATAATTCCACTATTCTGTTTAAATTCAAAGAAAGGCTTCTTCGAGCGAGAAAGGAAAAAATGATCTCTTGTGGCAGGCCAACAACTGCTGTAAATGACGACAAGGCAAACTTATCTTCATCACCACATCTCACTTTTGATTTGAAAATGAGGTTCTTTAAGAATACACTCCGATATTTATTGAATGCCTATGCGAATGATTGTCGGTTCCTTGTGCCGCCCCAGTAAGTACCTGACTCCTAATGCCATCCTCTACCTTCCCAAGAATCCAGATCAGGCCGAAAATGGAGTACTGTTGTCATATTTGGGCTGGAGCTGTTCAGTCCCCACTTTCAGTATTGATATTCGAAAGCGTTTCCGAGTCCTTGTGGGTACACGAAATATTTCCCACCCTCCAACCTCTCTCTCAGAGGCGGGACGTGGTGAGCCTCTCACTGCTCTATCGTTACTTCCACGGAAAGTGCTCGGACGAACTATATTCCTTGGTTCCACCAATTCTGTCCTTCACATGCTACTGCTTGCCTTTCTTGATAGAGTTCAAAAGTGCCTACGCGACCTTATGGGTGATGAATTATTTTCCACCCGACAACTGCTTTCCCACAGACGGAACGTCGTAAGCCTGTTCTAGTCTACAGTTAACCGTTATCTTCCCCTCCTATACGCATAAACTATCCCTTAACGTCGAGTGGCCCCCCAGGCCTTGTACAGAGTGAAACCGTACTGTAAAGAAATACCCACATTCCCTCCGTATTCCATCAGTGAGAAGTGTGTTCGACTCGAACAGCTTCTTCCCGTAAATTGCAGATCTACGGAACAGACTCCTAAGAGGATGTTTCCCCGATCACTACCTGTTCATGTTTAGAGTTTATTGCTATCTTACCCACCTATCCGTACGAACTACCCCTTACCCTTAACGTAACCCTCTACCTCGAGTGGCCCCCAAGCCTTTATACAGGGAGAAACTTACTGTTAAAAAAATGACAAAACAGCTTATAGGTAAATCTCCCAAAATCTAGATAACCAGAACCTGGAAGTTGACCTCTGACTTAGCCTTGGTGTTTCAATGCGGTGGGGGGGAGTACTGACTTGTAAAATTCAATGCGGCCAAAATCAAACTCGCAACGTTCCACCACCACCGATCAGACCCCGAACTATCACCTATCATGGTGGATTGATGTTCCCTTAAGAAAGTTCTTTGACTTGAACGTCTATTGGAAATCAAGCTTACCCAGACCTCAAGTGGAACTCATATATATATATATATATATATATATATATATATATATATATATATATATATATATATATATACAATCTAAAGATGCTGGGAAAAGTTTCGGTCCATTTTATCGCACCAGTACCTCCCTCTGTTATACTCTATCTTTATAAGAGCCAAAATATACCAAAAATACAGTATTTCTGCTATGCTTGTGTTGGAGCTGCTTACCTGTCTTGACAGAGTTAAAAAGCGCCTACACGGCCTTGTTGGTGATGAATTATTTTTCGCCATATAACCCGTTTCCCATAGACGAAACGTCGTAGGCCTCTCGCTACTCTATCGCTATTTCCACGGCAAGTGCTCTGACGAGCTACATTCATTGATCCCTGAGCATAGCAAATGGGACCCGCCATGCCACCTACACAAGCGTGAATTATTCTCATTTCCTTCGTGTTCCATTAGGAAGAAGGAAGTTCCAGGAACTACTGCTTTGCGGAATAGACTCCCGAGAGGATGCTTTCCCGATCATTACAATCTTGACCTCTTCAAGTCTATGGCTAACTGTTATCTTTCCTATATAACATCATGAACTCCACTTTTTTGCCTTCTCTTATGCTCATGCAACACCTTACAGTAACCTCTACATTGAGAGGCCCTTGGTCATTGTATTGGACGAACATTAATATTAAACAGTGATAATGCAAGGCTTCACAGCTAGTTAAAGCTTAGATAAATTATAATATATCACAGCTGAATAACTTTGCTTCATCAACCCAATTGATCTGTTCAAATCTATTTGGGCTTATGGAGGAAGGACTACGAGGTCGATCATTCTACAACGATGGGAAATGAACAATTGATTGAGTTGTTTGTTTAACGGCATATAATCATCTTACTGGATCTCTGAAGTGATAAAAATATGATATATGTTATTCTGCTTTCACAATTGAATACATGGTAGATGATTCTCAGCTTTTGTGAATATACATGTTTATTAGAGGCGGTGATGTGTATGTGTTTATGTTGTAGTTTTGTTGAAGTTATATTCTGGGCGACAGTTTGATTTTTTAAAGAAATTGTATGATATTATATGGATTAATGTCATGAAAGAGTTCTTTCATAATGGATGTTTGGTTGGTTGATTTTGATTGGTGGCTTATAGACCTCTATTTCTTATTTAATGCCGAAATATTTTGAACACAATTTCATTGCTTCAACTAAATATATTTCGAAAACAACTGCATGTCTTCAACTACAAATAAAATGTACTATTTGTTATTTTGATTTAAATATACATTGTTTGTAATTTACTATAAATAGGTATTGTTAATTGGTTAATTTTGTTTAGCAGAATTTCAACATCGATGGGTTATTTAATGCCGGAATCTAAATATTTTGTACATAATTTTATACTGTCAGAGTAAAGGTATGTTTATTTGAGATATATAGTTTATAGATTATATAATGTATTGTTGGTTATTTTACTATAAGAAGGTATTTTTATAGTTTTTTTTTAGTGTTGAATTGATGGCCATTTTGCTATAAAAATGCATTGTTGATCAGTTTATTATAAAAATGTACTGTTGATTGTTGTTTGGGGATCCACTATTTTCCGGGTCACGGTGGACCTGTGAACAACGGCAGTTAAGAGGGGTTTGCACGCTCCTCAAAACCTCCAAACTCCCGATCGAATGTAGTTTATCATCAAGCCCAGAACGAGGAAGTGAACGAAGGATCTCATATTGAATATATATATATATATATATATATAAAGAGAAAGAACAGTAAGTTATATAATTATTTTTATTTTTTTTAAAAGTGCTCAATGCAAATCTACAGAACATAAATATATATCTATATCTGCCTATATATATATATATATATATATATATATTGTGAAATATACAAAGTCCGACAATTATTTTAAAACATTTTTATGTTTATACGTATAGTTTAAAAGCAGTAAAATTGACCTTGCTAACCGAACGATCCTGTGTGGCCCAATCGGTTAAGCCACGTCAGGTTATATGACGGTTCCGTATAGGATACAGGTTCGATTCGTGTCGGAGGACGAATATTTTCTATGAAAATTTCTCGGACATTCAGGCCGGTAATTGTTATTAATACTGATTATTATAAAACAGAGCATTTACTGAAATATTTGTATCTATAAAAAGAATGTACAAACATAAAATGTCTTATATATATATATATATATATATATATATATATATATATATATATATATATATATATATATATATATATATATATGAGTGGAACTATATATATATATATATATATATATGAGTCATCAGTGTTAATGAAAACCCTATAAAAAGGTGAAAGTGACCTAAGTGTCAGGCCTATAGTGGCAGGTCAGCTGCTGCTGTTAGTGACGATAAGACCAAGCAGGCTCTTTGTACAGCTGACAGAAGAATCACTATTTCGCAACTTTATGGAAACCTTTATCCATGATAGTGACTAACTTTGCTATTCAACTGTATTTACATAGTCTATTCAAAGGCAAGAAAACTGGCGTAACACAGTCCTCCTTCATTCATGCACCTCACTTGGCCTTGTGCCTTACTAAGGAGAACCGATGTAATGATGTTTGTCCTTTGAACGAGCGATC